>CM052540.1:305461-328736 GCA_028533065.1 Trachops cirrhosus
TAGAAGCAAAGAACTTATGACACATGGACTGAAGTAAAGGGGGAGAATGTGGGTGGGAGGGGGTGTTCAGGGTGGAGGGGAATGAAGGGGGGATAATAGGACAACTGTAATAGCATAATCAATAAAATATATTTAAAAAAAAGAAAGGACAAAGTTGGAGGCATTTCATCTCAATTTAAAACTGTATTACAAAGTATGGTATTGGTGTAAAAACTTATAAGTGGAACAGAGAACCCAGAAATAAACCCGTGCATGTATATATGCTCACTTTATTTATGAGAAAGGAGCCAAAAGTAAGCAGTGGAAAAAGGGCAATCTCTTCAATAAATTATGTTGTGAAAACTGGACCCCTTACCTTACACCACACACATAAATTAACACAAGATGGGTTAAAGACTTGAACCTAAGACCTGAAACCATAAACTAAGAAGAAAACATAGGCGAGAGCCTCCTTGACATCAGTCTTGGCAGTGATTTTTTAAATCTGACACCAACAGCAAAAGCAACAGCAAACAAGTGGGACTACATCAAACTAAAAAAGCTTCTTCACAGCAAAGGAAAGTGTCAACAAAATGAAGCACATCTTACTGAATGGGAGAAAATAGTTGCAAATCATACATCTGCTAGGGAGCTATTATCCAATAGAGAAGGACATTAAGAATAATCTAATTAAAAAATGAGCATCCCTGGCCGGGTAGCTCAGTTGGTTAGAGCATCAACGTAATGTGCCAAGGTTGCAGGTTCGATTCTCGGTCAGGACACATACAAGAATCAACCAACGAATGCATGAATAAGTGGAAGAACAAATCGATGTCTCTCCCTTTCTCTCTCTCAAAAAAAGTAAACTTCACTAACCAATTAAAAAAATACACAGAAGATCTTGTCAAAATTTATGACAGATGCCCTAACCTACAGTGGACGCAGGAGGGCCTGTGGGAGGAGCCGGGAGAGCCCTACCCATGTTCACAGCAGAGCGGCTTGTAGCCCTGCCCTTCGCCTTCCTTCTCTTCCTAAAACACAACGCTTCCCCCACTTTTTCCTCGCCACGACTCCCCGTACAAGACGGCAATCCTCTTTCTCTCAAATCCTTTCTGGTGACATAATACCTAGCTGAGTCTTGTTGACGACGATCTGAACAGACATTTTTCGGAAGACATACAGACTGCCAGCAGGTACACGAACAGGTGCTCAGCGTCACTAGTCTGCAGGGAAGTGCAGACGTGCCGCCTCACGCCTGTTACAACGACCTTCGCCAACAAGACACGAGGCAGGTCTGCCAGAAGTGCGAATGGAAAGGAGCCCCCGTGCCCTGTTTCGGGGAACGCAAATTGGTGCCGCCACGGTGGAAACAGTGTGGAGGGTCCTCAGAAAAACAAAAACAGAGCTGCATTACGGCCCAGCAACCCCACTTGGGATTATTTACCTGAAGAAAACAAAAACACTAATGCAAAAAGATACACACAGCCTCATTAATCACAACGGCTCAGACGTGAAACAACCTAGGTGTTGACTCACAGATGATGAGTAAAGAGGATGCGGTCTGCGCACGGAACTTCTGTTCAGCCATAAAAAAGAAGGAAGCCTCGCCGTTTGCGACAACAGGGGCGGAGCGCGACAGGATGGTGCTGGGACGAACACTGCGTGGCCGCCCTGTGGAACCGGGGGAGGAGAAGCAAGCTAACAGACAGGGAGGACCGATTGCCAGTTGCAATAGGTGGGGGGTGACAGTGGGGGAAATGGGTGAACTAGTTTTTTTTTAGTTTAAATAAATTAATGGTCTAAGATATATTTTATTGATTATGCTAGTACAGTTGTCCAAATTTTCCCCCTTTCCCCTCTTCTGCCTGGTACACCCCCTTCCCTCTAGCAATCCCCCTCCCTTAGTTCATGCCCATGGGTCGTGCATATAAGTTCTTTGGCTACTCCGTTGCCTATACTGTTCTTAACATCCCCTGCCTATTCTGTACCTACCAATTTGTACTTCTTAATCCCTGCCCCAAGCCCCCCATTCTCCCCATTCTCCCTCCCAGCGCGTAACCCTCCGAATGATCTCCATATCTGTCATTCTGTTTCTGTTCTGGTTATTTGCTTTGTTTTTTAGATTCAGTTGTTGATCGGATAGTTTTGAGTTTGTTATCATTTTAATGTTCATACTTTTGATTTTGTTTTTCTTAAATAAGTCCCTTTGTAAATTTCATGTAATAATGGCTTAGTGATGATGAACTCCTTTAAGAAAAGACTTCCCAGACAAGATTCCTTTAGCTTTGTCTTGTCTGGGAAGCTCTTTATCTGCCCTTTGATTCTAAAAGATGGCTTTGCTGGGCAGAGTAATCTTGGTTGTAGGTCCCTGCTTTTCATGCCTTTGAATATTTCTTGCCAGTCCCTTCTAGCCTGCAAAGTTTCTTTTGAGAAATCAGCTGATCGTCTTAAGGAAACTCCTTTGTAGGTCACCCTCTGCCTTTTTCTTGCTGCTTTTAAGGTTCTCTCTTTATCTTTAACTTTTGGCATTTTAACTATGATGTGTCTTGGTGTGGTCCTCTGTGGGTCCAACTTGTTTGGGACTCTCTGTGCTTCCTGGATTTGTATGCCTATTTCATTTGCCAAATTAAGGAAACTTTCTTTCATTATTTTTTCAAATAAGTTTTCGATTTCTTGCTCTTCATCTTCTCCTTCTGGCACCCCTTTGATTTGGATGTTGGTACATTTGAAGATGTCCCAGAGGCCCCTTAGCCTATCCTTGTTTTTTTGAATTATTTTTTCTCCTTGCTGTTCTGATTGTTTTTTCCTTCCTTATGCTCCGAATCGTTCATTTGATTATCAGCTTCATCCCCTCCACTGCTGGTTCCCAGCAGACTTTGTCATGTAATGTCGCCTGCATTTCCGCCCGGGTCTTTCTATGCCACCGAAGTACCCAGTGAGTCCCTTGAGCATCCTGATCACCAGTGTTTTGAAGTCCGCCTCTGATAGATGGCTGATCTCCATTTCGTTTAGCTCTTTTTCTAGAGTTTTGATCTGTTGTTTCCTTTGGGCCAGGTTTCTTTGTCTTTTCAATTTGGCAGCCTCCCCGTGTTTGTTTCTGTGTAGTAGGTAGGGCTGCTTTAACTCCCTGTCTTAGTAGCATGGCCTCTTGTAGAAAAGCACCCTGTAAGTTGTGTGGGACAGAGCTCTAGGTAACCATCAGGGCATCCCGTGTCACCATCTGTCATTCCGTGGTGGGGGGGGGGGGCTGGCAGAGGGGAGAGTGTCGCTACCTGTTCTCTGGAGTTTTCCCCGGAGGAAGCCTAGCACTGGCCCTGCTGCCAGTCACTCCAGTTTCTCCCCGTGGGCCACTGGTTCCCCTCCGGCCGTCGTCCTGGTGCTGAACCCCAGACAGGTGGGTCTGGAAGTCCCAAGACCATTTCCGACCCTTAAGAGGAGTCTCCTGAGAATCCCGCAGTTTCTTCCACTGCCCCAGTCCCCACCGGTGTTCACAGCCGGAAGTTACGGGCACTTATTTTCCTGGTGCTGGAACCCTGGGCTGGGTGGTCTGGTGTGAGGCTGGGATCCCTCGCTCCCAAGGTGCCCCTCCTGATTCTTCTCCACCACACGTGGGTGTGGGACGGTCTGTTCCGCATCTCCGCCCCTCTCCGTGCACGTCCACTCCTTTCTGCACGTCCCCACACCTCTGCCTCTCCTGCCCGTCTGGGTAAATGTGGCTTCTCTAAATCCCGGTTGTCAGACTTCCATATGGCTAGGTTTTCTGATGAATCTGGGTGATAGTTGTTTTGTAGTCTGGTTGTAATTTTTGCTGTAGTTATGTGAGGAGTCGAGTGTGTTTGCCCACACCTCAGTCTTGATTGGAAGTCTCAAAATAAATTTTTAAAGATGTACTGGATCTTATTCTGGAAACTAGAGAGTGCTGGTGAAAAAAATTTTAAAGATCTAAATCCTTTATAAATTGTGTTCTTGGGTCGGAAAACTCAAAATTGTAAAGATATCGATTCTCCGTTAAGGGATCACAGATTTAACATAACGCCAATCAAAATTTCAGGAGTCTATTTTATATACATGGAAGGGCAGAGGAATTAAAATAGCTAAAACAAAGTCCACAAAGAAGAAGCGAGGTCGGAGGACTCACACTACAGAATATTAAGACTTACTAGCTGGCTGCAGCAACTGAGACGGAATTGGGGATGAGGCCGTCACAACTGTGGGTCAAAACAGACCCGTACAAACATGGCCATTTCTGCAAGGATGGGAAGGAGCTCACGGAGCAAGGGTGGTGTCGCAAGAAGTGGTCATCCGCTCGCAAAGAGAGTGCGCCTTGGCCTGAGCCCCGCGCCTCACACAGCCACGCACGCCCCGGCGGTGTGTCGCTGGGTGACTCCGCCCCTGGGCGAACGCCTGGGGGCCACGAGGAGGCAGAGGGCACGAGATTAAATCCCGCACAGAACAGACGATGGGGTCGAGCCGCGGCGAGCACGAGGTGGGCGGGGCTGCCGCCGGCGCACCGCGGCGCACTGTCCGACCGCAAACATTTTCAAAGGTAGACAGAGCGCCTCCTACAGTGACGGCAAAAACATACAGCACAGTAAACGCGTTGGTTTGTGGTTTGTAAGTCACTCATGAGTAGCTGTTACGTGCTGCACGCAATTGTAATGCTCAGGCGGCAGGCAGCACAGGCTTGCTTTCCCAAAAAATAAATAAGTAGCCCCAACTGCTGTGGCTCAGCGGTCTGAGCGCTGGCCTGTGAACCAAAGGGTCGCCAGTTTGATTCCCAGGCACGGCACACACCTGGGTTGCGGGCCAGGACCCCAGTAGGGGGCGCACGAGAGACAACCACACACTGATGTTTCTCTCCCTCTTTCTCCCTCCCTTCCCCTCTCTAAAAATAAATAAAATCTTTAAAAAAAGAGAAAGTAGAAAGCCCAGAAATGCCTTGGACAGGGGAGGCCCCGCTGTGCAGCTGGACTCGGCTGGGCGCAGAGGAGGGACACTTGGCGCCCACAACAGCCCGTGGGCCTCGGCCACATGCTGAGTGGAAGACACCAGGCTCCGTCCACCCCTGGGACTGTGTCCCAAAGACAGGCAGGAGCTGGTACCCGCAGTGGGGCGGCCAGGTTGTGGCCACAGGGGCTCCCAGCAGGGGGGGCCCTGCGGCCCGGCTGTGCACAAAGGGGCGGCCAGGTTGTGGCCCACTGTGCGGAGCGCCCCACAGCCGGACGCTGAGGCTGCAGCTCTCGCCCCCGAGGACAGACTGCACGGCAGGCTGGGAGGCTCCTGGCCTTGGCTCTGGCTGAGCCTGGGCCTTCCACCTGGTGCAGTCACCTGACGCTGACCTGACTCTGCCCTGGCACTCCTCCTCTGGCGGGGGGAGGGGAGGGGAGGGTCAGAGGGCGAAGTCCAGCACCCGCCAAAGAGAGGCGGGGCCCACCTGCTCTGGTCCCAGAGCAGGGCAGGCAGAAGGGGTGACACCCCTGGGCTGCAGGGGGTTGAGGGACCCTCAGCAGTGAGGGGATGACCCTGGGCAGGGACTGCAGCTCAACTGCACTGAGCCCCGGCCGTCGGTCTGTGAGCTGGGGGTGGTCTGCCGCTCGGGGTGGGTGGCTCTGGCCGCCAGTGCACCTGCTTCAGGCTCCGTCACCTGCCTGGCTGCAGACCCAGATCCAGGAGGCTGGTGAGTAATGGGGGAGGGGGGGCAGGGAGGGAGAGGCAGGCTGGACAGAACCTTGCAGGTGCCTGAGGGGGCAGTCCAGCTTCCTCCTTGCTGCAGCCGGCTGCCCTCCAGCCCAGGTGAGGGGGCTTTTCTAGTCTGGGGGGTCTGTCCTGGTCTGGGCGAATCTGTACCAGTCAGGGGGAGTGCTGTCCTGGTTTGGGGGCGTTGTTCTGGTCTGGGGGGTCTTTCCTGGTCTGGGGGGTCCTGTCCTGGTCTGGGGGGACTGTCCTGAGTGTGGGGAGCCTTTCCATTCTCTTTGCTCACCCAGGGGGCTCAGGCTTGGGGCTCATATGCTACATCCCCTGGAGGTGGGGTGTGCCATGGGGTCCTGGTGTCCCTGGCACCCGCCTGGCACCCACCTCTTTGTCACTGTGAGGTGAGAGGTGGCCTGTGGCCTGGGTGCTGGTTGATGACACAGGCTGGTCCCATCGAGGCCTCACCCGACTGTAGCTCAAGCAGGTCACCTGTCTTCTCTGTGCCTCCATCTTTCCTCCTTAAAATGGGATCAGAAGTCCCCACGGGCCAGAAGCCTGGACAGGGGCAGCCTCCTCCTCACATGTCACTCAGTTTGGACGAAGTGCAGGGGCGCAGGAATAGGTGATACGCTCCAAAACCCCGTGACCCCAAAGTGCTGCCACCTGGAGATCGGGTTCCCTGGGCAGTGGTGCGCCGGCCCGAGGCTCCTGGTGACCCCGCAAGTGCGGCCAGCTCGAGGGCCCTGTGTCCCTGGGTCAGCTGCGGCCATCCGGAGCCAGCCAAAAAGTTTCAACTCAGAGACGCTGGAGGCTGGGTTTTCAAGCAGAAACCAGATGTCTGTTAACTCCGCCTCGAGGTCCTTTTGTGAGAAGATGTGCTTCCCGAGACCCCACCGACCCCACTCACTGGGCCACTGGAGGTCCCCATGCACCCACCGGTTCAGGCTTGACCTCAGGGCCCCAGAGAAAGCTCCTCCTGGGGGGGCCGTAAGGGTGGGGCCCAGAGAGGAGGCAGGTGGGTGGGACCTGGTGTCCTGGGCCTCGCAGTTCAGCCCAGAGCTGACCACAGAGCTGGGGTGCCTTCCGTTGGGGAGAGTCGGGAGGGGAGCAGGGTTCCGGGCGGGACACCGAGAAGGGGGGCAGGCAGCCCCACTGGTCCTGCCGCACAGCGGGGTCAGGAAGGGGCCGCCCTGGGCTGTCCGTTAGCGTGGTGGCCACGCCCGTCTCGTCCCCTGACACAGGCCTCTGTGCCTGGTGCCCACTCCAAAGCCCATCACATTCGGCCCTGCCCTTTGCCCTGGCGAGCCACGCCGCACCCCAGGAGGGCAGAGTGGTGGGGCCTGCCCGCTGCTGCCCACCCTGCCTCGTCCCCCCAGGTGCAGCCCTGCCCCCACCATGAGGCTGACCTGCAAGGAGCGGGCCCTCACGGCCCTGCTGGGCATCACCGCGGCCTCGGCCCTCACCACGCTCATTCTCATCCTGGTGGAGGCCACCAACGTCCTGCTGCCCGCCGACACCAAGGTGGGCTCCCAGACCCCGAGCCGCGGGCGGGAGGGGCCGGGCCTGCGCCATCCTGAACCCCGTGTCGCTCCCAGTTCGGGGTTGTGCTCGACGCAGGGTCCTCCCACACATCCCTCTTTGTGTATCGGTGGCCGGCAGACAAGGAGAACGACACGGGTGTGGTCAGCCAGGCCCTGGCCTGCAGGGTGAAAGGTCAGTGGGCCGGTCTGTCGGAGGTGGGCAGTGTCGGGAGCTGCGGCCCCGCTGGGCGGGGGCTGGAAGGCAGCCCGGGCGGGCGTCCGTCCCTGGGCGGGTTACCGTAAAGGAAAGGGGCTCCCAGAGGTCGAGTGGCTGCCCCAGGTGGCGTGGCCGGCCAGGGCGGGGCTGGGTCCGGACAGGCCCCCCACCCCCGAGCCTGCAGTCCTGCCTCCTCCGGCTCTGGGGGCTCCTGGGGTTCCTGCAGCTGTGGCCCCCTCCTGCCTGCCCCTGCCCCTGTCCCTGCACGGCTGCCTCCCTGGGTCTCAGTCCCTTCCCCCTTCTCTCATGGGGGCCCAGTCCCGCCATGGGGGTCCCCTAGGGGAATCCAGGAGGATCTCACCTCGAGGTCCTTACTGACGTGCAAAGACTTTTTCCAAAGAAGGCCATGCTGGAAGGTTCTGGAGGGGTGAGGCGACGTGGACACACCTTTTGGAGGCCACCATGCAACGCCCCATAGGCCCGCTCAGCCCGGCCAGCCTTCGGGGCCTGGAGCCCGGTCCTGGGGTGCTGTGTTTCAGGGCCTGGCATTTCCTCGTTCGCCTCCGACCCCGCCCAGGCCGGCGAGAGCCTGCAGGGCTGCCTGCAGGAGGCGCTGGCCGTGGTCCCGGCAGCCCAGCACCGGCGAACACCCCTGTTCCTGGGGGCCACAGCCGGCATGAGGCTGCTCAGGTGGGGCCCGCACTCCCCAGGGCGGCGGGTGGGCAGGCGGGCGGGCGGGCCCCTGCGGACCTCAGCGCCCCCTCCCGCGCAGCCGGAAGAACAGCTCCCAGGCAGCCGAGGTCTTCGCAGCAGTGGCTCAGGCCCTGGGCCGGGCCCCCCTCGACTTCTGGGGCGCCGAGCTCCTGCCCGGTCAGGACGAAGGCGCTTTCGGTTGGATCACCATTAACTACGTCCTGGGCTTGCTGGTCAAGGTGTGTGGGCAGCCCCGGGGCGGGGGGCGGGGGGGCTGGAGGAGCAGGGCCGCGGGCCCTGCCGGTCCGGAACAGTGCCCGTCTGTGCTCAGTGCTCCTTCTCTGGAGAGTGGATCCGGCCTCCGGAGGGGACGCTGGTGGGCGCCCTGGACATGGGTGGGGCCTCCACCCAGATCACCTTCGCGCCTGGAGGCCCCGTTCAGGACGCGAGCATGCAGGCCACCTTCCGCCTCTACGGCTTTGAGCACAGCATCTACACCCACAGCTACCTCTGCTTCGGGCGGGACGAGGCGCTGAGCAGGCTGCTGGCCCGGCTGGTGCAGGTGGGCTCTCCCGGGGGAGGGGCCCCACGGCCGAGCCCCGCCCCCCGCAGGTGCTCAGGGCCGCCTCCCGCCCTCTCTGCAGAGCAGCCCCTCCCGCCTGGTCCGCCACCCCTGCTACCACAGCGGCTACCGGGACACGCTGTCCCTGGCCCACCTGTTCGAGTCGCCTTGTGTGCAGGGCACAGCGCCCCCACACCTGCCCCCGAACCTGACCGTGGAAGGGACCGGGAACCCCAGGGCCTGCGTCTCGGCCATCCGGGAGCTCTTCAACTTCTCCGGCTGTGAGGGCCGAGGAGACTGCGCCTTCAATGGGGTCTACCAGCCGCCCGTGCAGGGCCAGTTCTATGTGAGCCCCTGGGGCCCGACGCCGGGTGGAC
The DNA here is from genome assembly GCA_028533065.1 of Trachops cirrhosus. NCBI lineage: Eukaryota > Metazoa > Chordata > Mammalia > Chiroptera > Phyllostomidae > Trachops > Trachops cirrhosus. The sequence continues at coordinate 314,501 of CM052540.1, forward strand.
CCAGGACTCTGGGCTCTTGGGGACGCTGCACCCGGCCAGGGGCAGGGTGGAGCCTGGCGCTGCCCCGGCACAGAGACACCTGTCCCCCCCCACACACAGGCCTTCTCCAGCTTCTACTACACCTTCCACTTCCTGAACCTCACCTCGGGGCAGCCGCTGGCCACTGCCAACGCCACTGTCTGGGAGTTCTGCCAGAAGACCTGGAGGCAGGTGGGTGGGCCCCGGGGCTGCCCGGGCCGCAGCTCGTCCGAGTGAGGACTGGGGCACCCCACCCCGGACCGCGTGACCGCTGGGGCTGGGGGAGCTGTGGAAGGGGGGACAGCCCCTTGGCCTCCGGCGGGACCGGCCCAGGAGGCCCAGGAGGCATGGCTCATCCCGGTCCTTCCCGGCCCAGGTGGAGGAGGCCTCGGCCGGGCAAGACAGCCGGCTGCGTGACTACTGCGCCTCGGGCCTGTACATCCTCACGCTCCTGGTGGACGGCTACGGGTTCAGCGAGCGCACCTGGGCCGGCATCGAGTTCCGCAAGCAGGTGGCCCCCTCCCAGGCCCGGGAAGGGTGGATCGGGGTTGGGGGCGGCCGGCCACAGCCCTGACCGCCCGTGTGTCCCCCAGGCCGGCGGCACCGACATCGGCTGGACGCTGGGCTACATGCTGAACCTGACCAACATGATCCCGGCCGAGGCAGCTGCCCAGGGGCGGGCACAGAGCTACGGCGTCTGGGTGGCCGGTGTCACCTTTGTGGTGCTGACCCTCGGGGCCCTCCTCACTGCCGCCGCGGCCCTGCTGCTCTGGCCCAGGGACTAAGCAGGACGGCTCCTGGCACGGGAGAGGCCCCACCCGGCTGCGCCACCCAGCCTGGACGCCTGCGCTGACCGGGACCTCCCCGGGCCCCTGCCTGTGCGGCCTCCAAGGGGCTCGTCCTGTGGGCTCCGACCTCAGAGCTGCTCTGGCCGAGGAGGCAGTGCCGTGGCCCCCACTGGAGCCTCCCCATCGGAGGCTTCTCTGTCCTGGCCCCCTGGGCCCCTCCTCCCCTGTGCTTTCCGGGGCAGCGGGTGCTTCCTGCACAGCTTCCAGGCCTGGGGGGCACTGGAGGGACGATGTGCCGAGCCGAGCCCAGGAGGGGGGCTGATGGCTGGAGCAAAAGGGGGTCCAGCGTCCCCCCGCCTGGAGCCCCGGTGTTACCCGGCCTGAGGGACAAGGGGCTTCCTCGGAGCGGCCCACCCCACGCCCTCAGTCAGGCCTCCAAGCGACCAAGCCCAGGACACGCCCGCACCTCGGGGGAGGACTGCTTTTATTAAAACCCTCCCTCCTGCCACTGGGCTTCTCGGGGCTGATGTCGCCGTGGCCGTCCGGGCTCCTCACGCACAGTGGCCGGCCGGGGCCACGAAGCGCTCGGGGAAGATGCCGACACGGCCATCACAGTGGCCCTCCAGCCACGCCTGGTCCACTGCAGGGGACAGGGCACGATGCCACGTCCGCTCACGGACCCCGCCCGCCCCGGTGGCCCCGGCAGGTGACGGGGGAGGGCACTGCCTGCCCCACCTCCACACAGGATGTCCACGGTGTCCCCCGGCTGCAGGTCCAAGTCCTCCGGCCGCTGGGCAGAGTAGCTGTGCTGGGCCACCACCTGGCAGAGCACAGGCCGGCCGTCTACTGCCTGCGGCAGAGGGACACCGCATGTCAGTGGCCCCAGAGGGCCCGGGCCCTCCCCAAGGCCGCCCCACGCAGCCCTGGCTCCCCGAGGCTCACCCGGCACCGGAGCTGCAGCCCTGCGGGGCCGGGAGTCGAGTCCCGCCAGGCCCGCTGCAGCGCCTGCTCCTCGGGCAGGGCAACCCAGCGCCCGCCGTCACCGGGCTCTCGGTAACTGCGAAGAAAGAGGCCCATCAGTGTGGGCAGCAAGGGGCTGCCAGCCCGTGCGGGCTGGGGCCACGGGGCTGCTGCTGACCCTGGACACCCGCAGCCTTCGGTGCGGCAGCCCCTCTTCTAGCTGTGGCCCCGGCGCCCCCTCCCCTGGGCTGAGAGGTGCCCACCTGAGCTGCCCGCACTGGGCCTGGGCAGGGAGGGCCTCGCTCAGCAGGGCCCTCAGGCTGGACAGGCTGGCTCCTCTCGGGGCCTCCAGGGCCAGGGTGAAGGCGCACTGCACCGTGACGGCCACCGAGCGTGTGCGCTCCCCTGCGGCCACTCCCTGGGGCCAGGCAGAAAGGTGGCGGGTCTCTGAAGCCCTAGATGTTCATGGCCACAGGGGGCTTTGGGCTGGGGGCAGGGGGTGCGGTAAGGTCCAGGACTGGGAGGGTGGGAGGGGCTGGGGCTAAGGGGCTGTAGAGCTTCTCAGCCAGGACCCCCGGGGCCACTCAGAGGGACAGGTCCTGGTCTTGGGGCCCCCTCATTCCTGGGGAGTAAGGACCTCTTACCCCAGCACCCATGAGGTCTTCAGAGGGCTCAGGGTGTGGCCGCTCAGCCGTCAGCTGCCCTGCCGAGGGAGATAGAGCAGGGGCTCAACTGACCATCACCCCCAAAGGGCAACATTTTGGAGGAGCTGCCAGCACAACCCGCCCCCAGGGAGGCCTGAGGCTGCCAGCTGCCTCGCCGGGGAACAGAGAGCCTGCTCTCAGCAACCCCTCCCCGCGAGCCTGCTCCCACCCAGCACAGCGGGCAGGACGCCCTTACCTGCAGGAGCCTGCTGGCCAGCCTGCTCCGAGTGGGGTCTCTGCAAGGGAAGGTACGGGTGGGGCCGGGGTGGTGGGAGCTTCAGGGAGCCAAGTGACGTGACTGTCTTCCCTCGGGTCTTTGATAAAACTGAGTGTGAAACTGGCAGGAAGTGAGGCCCATGTCCCTTCCTCTTCAGCCGAACCCCAGCGCCTGGGGCTGACCCGTGTCCACTAGGGCAGGCAGGGTGACGGGGCCTGACCGAGGCGGGGTGGCCCACAGCAGGGACGTGCAGGCTGCGGGCCAGGCCCCTGGAGAGCCTGCCGGGGACGGCGGCGGGGAGGGTGCCTGCCCCGCCTCAGACCCTCGTGGTGCCCGGCTGTGGCCCCTGGTCCCCAGGCTCAGCCTGGAGTGGGGGTCCTCCCGGTACTGCGGCCCCGCCCCCCGCCCGGCTCACTCACCTGCTCACCCTCGGAGATGGGCGCACGGCGGTCAGCCTGCCCTGCCTGGCCAGATCCGACCTCCGTGACTGCACTGGGGGGCGTCCTGGGGCCGAGGGGCGTGCTGGCTCCTCGGGGGCCTGTGTCGTGGGCCCTGGGGGGAGGGCGCCCCATCCTCAGGGCCCACTTCCCCCTGGCACAGCCCACCCGGCTGCCCCCTCCGTTAAGGGCTCTACAAAAGGTGGGCCTCAGGGGAGCCCTGAGTGCAGAGACACGGGGCGGGCAGCGAGGGGCCTGCCCCCCACCCTGTGCGACCTGGAAGGCCTCCAGTGGCAGCGGCCCCCTCTCCAAGGCCCAGGTGTGGCGGTGGGGCGGCTGCCCAGGGCAGACACGGGCCAGACTGTGCCCCATCCCGGGCACCTCGCGCCATCCCACCCCGCTTCCTGGAGCCCACCGAGGCCTGCGCGGTGGTCAGAGGAGAGCAGCACAGCGCAGGACAGAGGGTGCCCTGGGCCTCCGCGCAGACGGGGCCACGGGAAGGGCTGAGATGCTGGACTCGCCTGGCACCAGGGGCTATGGCCGGTTTCATGCCGAAAAGGGGACACGGCGGTCCTGGCCTGTGGCCGGGGGTGGCCACGCCGGGTGTGCGGGCTCCGCTGCCCCGACGAGGGAAGCAAGTGTGCGGAGGGGCGGCGCCGCTTCCTACCTCGGGCCCGCCCCGGGCCTGGCTCCCCCTCCCTGGTCCGGAACCTGCGGGCACAGAGCGACATTCCGCTCGACACCTCCACGCCCGTGGGTGAGGGCCGGGCCGGGGGGACTGGCGGTGCTCCCCCAGGCAAGACTGTGTGGTGTTCACAGACTGCCCCCCAGGAGGGACGGGACAGCCGCCCCCAGTGCCCAATCAGAGGAACGCTGGGGAGTCCAGGGAGGGGCTCAGTGCAGGCGCGGCATCTCCCCGCCTCCACAGGGACATCTGGGCGCTCTGACCCGAGAGGCCCCGGGCAGAGAGGCTGGGCCGAGGGGCGGCGTCCACCCACCTGGGGCTGCTGAGGCCCAACGCCAGAGGCCACCACCACCTGGTGAGGGACAGCAGAGGGACGGCCGGTCGGAGGCGCCCAGCCACACCCCCAGGGGCCCTGCGGTGTCTGCTCCCCAGCCCCGGATGCTGCCTGCATCCCAAGCCTCCCGTCTGCTGGGCGGGGCCGCCCCGGCCCCAGGCCACCCGACCACCCGAGGGCCGGCCAGGTGGAGAGACGCGCTGGGTAGAGGGAGACATCTGTGCTCATCATTTCAGCTTATTTTCGTGCTACAGATTTTAAAATATTGTTGCTTCTTAGAAGGCCTTCTACCGTGACAAGCAGACTCAGATGTCATAGGTTAATGCCACCCAGAGCCCCTGCTCCACCCAGCGGGTGGCCTCCCCCAGGGGACGCAGCAAAGGGTCACGGTGTCTGTGACTCTTGCTCTCACCCGGGCCGCACACGGCCACACACAGCACGCCGGCCCTCGGTGACTCGGGGCATCCGGCTGGCCCAAGGCCACTGGCTCAAAACCAAAGTGGCTTTTCCTCTGAGCACACAGGGCCCACTTGCCCACCTGCGCCCCGCCCTTGGGGACAGGCTGCTCCCCACTGTCCCGTGATGGCGGTGCTGCCGGCCTGACCCGAGTGGGCGCGATGCGGCCAGGCCAACCCGGCGCGGCCGCCTCTGCCCTCGCACTCTGAGGGGCCGCCGGGGCCGGCAGAGCCGGGGCGGCGGCGGCAGGCAGGGCAGCACCTGGGGCCCCTGCTCCGCCCACTGCTTCCTCGGCCCCAGGTCTGCGAGTCCCGTTTGGAAGCGTGCCCCCGGCCCTGGGCCCACTGTCCACCCACCAGGGCGTGCGCCGGGCGTACACCAGACCCCGCCTGCCCTGAGAGCTCAGCACAGGCCTGGCCGCCGGCCTGTCTCTGGACCCCGAGTGCCCGCGGCCTGAGAAGCAAGAAGCTGCCCCTCACCTTGGCCTTGCCCAGGAAATCCATGGGCTTCAGGTGCTCCAGGTACCGCCTGAGGGGCCGGAAGACCTCGCCCCTGGGGACACTCCGAGGCTGCAGGGTACCCCGTTCCTGGAGGGAGGCCCGGCCCATGCCGACCCCGGTCTGCCGCCTGCACCTGCCGTGGCCCCTGAACCCCAGAGCAGACGGCGTGGCTTGGGGCCCCGCCCCCTCCCCGCGGGCTGAGGAAGCACTGGCCCGGCCGCCACGCCTGGGCGCACGGCCACCTCCCCCCGGAAGCGTCCTCGCCTCACGTCGGCGGTCCCGCGGGGGTCTGTACGTGTGTGGGCACTGGGCCCCGTGAGCGGCTTTGGATCAGCTCAGGAGCCTGGGGGCAGCGGCCAGCCTGGTTCTCCTCACCCGCCCCTCACCTGCACTTGGGCCAGCGCCGCGTCCAGGTCACAGTGGGCGCCTTCGGGCCCCTGGGAGACGGCTTCCTCCAGGCTGCGGGCAGCCTCGGCCCAGCGTCCCAGCCAGCACTGCGCTGCCGCCACGTTGAACAGCACCTGGGGCAGGCGAGCGTGGGCAGTGGCCAGGGCCCCCCCGTCCCACCTCTGGGCCCCATAGCTGCCAGGGCTCTTCTGGGGGCCCCGCCGTGCAGAGCCTGCCTGGCTCAGGGGGATCGTACCCCGGGATGCCCCCCACCCCGCAGCCCGTCGCTCTGGCCCATCTCCCATCTCTGGGGCACCCCCCGGCCTGTCTCACCCCCATTCTGCACCTGGCCAGTCCCCTCCATAGCCCCCTCCTCCCTGCACTGCACCCCCACTGGTCTGGGGTGTGGCCCTTCTCTATCCTGTCCCCCGTCCCATGTGAAAGGACATCTGGCGGACAGGTGGGGTTGGGTTACGGATGTTGGCAGCAGGGACCAGCCAGGGACAGTGGGCCCGGAGGAGGCAACCCGCAGGAGAGGAGGAACCAGCGTCCCTGTGGCCCGCCGGGGACACCACGCTCCTGGAGCCAGCCGGCCACCCTCTAGGGACGCTGCAACAGGGCCCAGTGGGAGTCACCTGCGTTGCTCAGTGCCCTGGGCGGGGGGGACACGGGGTCTGTGGACCCGCCCCTGATGGACCTTCCTCCACGATTCCCAGAGGGCTCCATGACGGCATGTTTCTGGGTCACCGGGATTTGGGGTTCTTCCCAGTGCCCCTCCCTCGGCGCCCCCACCGTCCCTTAGCTAGGCTGCCTTCTCTCACCCCCCTCTCCTGGCTGGAAGCGATTCTGGCGTCCCCAGCCCACCAGGACCCAGTACCCAGCCTCCTCGGGGTGGGGAATGACAAGCGGGAGCCTCCGTCTGCATAGCCCCACCTGTGACAGTAACGGACAACAGGACCCAGAGGAGGGGGTTTGCAGGAACCAAGGACCTCAAAGGACCACGCAGGCCACCCACCCCTGGACAGCACCCCCGGAGGCGCCCCTGGCCTACCTCCCAGGCCTGCAGCTTGAAGCGCAGGCCCAGCTGCGTGTAGTCGATGGCGGTGTTCCCCCGCAGCTGGGCCAGGGCCACCTGGAAGTCGGACAGGGCCTCCTGGGACCTGCGGGCAGCCGGGGGCCAGGGCCCTCAGCGAGGACAGGGGCTCAGCTCCATCCCCACCTCCCCCCGACCCAGAGCTCCAGGGACTCCTGCTGGGGGCAGTGGCGATCACTCAAGTCCCCACGAAGCTCTCAAGGGGTCAGAGCGCAGATGTGGCTACGTCTGGAGTGCGGGGTGGTGCCTAGCTCTGGCCCAGCTCTGCCTTCTGGGCGTCTCCCTCCCCTGCCCGTGTCTGCACCCCAGACCCCCTCTGGTATCCCAGCTGTGCCCTGGCCAGTTCCCTCCTGCTTCTCAGGCCCCCCACTCCCTGCTGCAAGGTCCCGTGCCCACCATTCACCCCGCCTCCAGAGAGGCTCCGGGCTGACCCATGTGCCCAGCAAGGGGCCCCCTGTGGGGCTCATCCTGGGGGCCGGGCTTGTCTCCGGGAAGGCAGCAGCGCAGGCAGCCTGGTGAGCAGGGCGGGCCCCAAGCCCCTCTGCACTCGGTCTCCACAGCGGTCCTGCCACAGCGTCGATGTGGTGAGGAGCCAAGGAGGGGACGCCCATGGCGTGTGCACCCCGCAGAGACGAGTGGCCACGTGGCTCTGCCCGCCTCCCACTCCCGGCCCGGAGGAGGTGGTCCGCAGAAGAGGAGCCAGGGGCCCGTGCTCACCTCTCCAGCTGGAAGTTGGCCACTCCACGCTGGAAGAAGCCGACAGCCAGGTACACATCCTTGGCCACTGCTTGGTCAAACGCCTGGGAACAAACGTGCCCACGGAATGCCAAGAGCACCAAGGTCTATAACCCGTCACCCCATGTCACAGACACAGTCCAGATGGATGACCAGCAATGGGGCCATGGAATTCTACGGGCCCCGTGAAAGTGCCCTGTGCCAGCCCGGGGCCCTTGGAGCTCGTGCTGGGGCGCACAGGGCCATTCGGGTCCCTCCACTGCCATCACCCAAACCACCCGAGCCCGAGGGGCCTCTCGAGGGGCTCAGAGCGCAGCGAGGTGGCGTCACAAACCACTTAGTTCACCACGAGGACAAGGAGAGAGGACAAGGGAACAGTCCCACACACTGACGCTAACTGCCTCGGGGGGATGCCGTTATGTAAGATTTCTGTCTTTTGTAGATCCTATTTTTGGTGGCTCGTACACAGTGACACACTTCTTATCCAGCAGACTCAGGAAGAACACCAGCACAGCTCTTCCCGAAACCACACTCAGAAACGACGCCGTCTGTCCCTTCCAGGGACGGAGGCCACAGAAGGGGTGTGGCGGTCGTACTCTACCAGGTCTACCCGAGCTGGGGGCTTGTTGGACAGGATCTGACCCAAGCTCGAAGGCTCTGTGTGCCGGCCACTCGGGGCCGGTACAGCCTGTGCGTTTGCTGTCCCGCCCGCCCCCTCGCCTCTGGGGCAGCCAGCTCAAGGCTCGGGTGGAGCCCGGAGAGCACAGCCCAGCCTCTGCACGCCCCTCCTCGCCCTGTGCCGCTCCCCAAAACAATGATTAATGGCAGCTGTTCCACTGCTTTTAAAAATCTCGAATTTCCAACGAACATGCTACTCAACTGTTACTTCATTGCATTGACTTTAGACAGCACAAGGCTCTTCCTCTTTGGGGGAGGGGAGAACCGATGGGGTGCCCCCCTCCCTGGGTGAGTCACAGTTACGCAGCTGTGATGGCTGGACAGCCTGACACCCGCAGTTGCTGCCGAACCACCTGGTGTCCACTGATCGGACGCCCTGCCTCGGACAGCAAATAAACAGAAAAGGTTGCCGAGTGTCATGGGTTCGTGTGGAAGGTCAGAAACAGCGGCGGGCCCCCAGTCCCTTCAGGTGCAGGAATTTGGGAGACGCTGATGTGGATATCACCCCCCCTTTCTTCATTTGTGCAGTTCTCCTCGACCACGTGACGGACCTAGGAACCAGGCTCTTCCCAGAGGCTGGGGCCCGTGCACCGTGGGGGTGGGGTGGGGGTGACACCAAGCCTCAAAGGGCAGAGAGTGGCTCTGTGCTGCCCCCTGGGCGGAGCCAGAGGTGCAGGCGCTGAGCATCCCTGTGCTCCTGGTTCTGTTTTGGGGAGCAGGTTGGGGGACAGGGGAGCCCTCATATCTGGGCTTTGGGTACAGACCTGTCTCCTCACCATCACCACAGGCATCTGCTGAAGCCCCCTGCACCAAACTTTCAGGGACAGGTAAGCCCCTTCCCAGCCGGATCCAGCCTCAAGCTTGTTTCCTGATATGTCAGTGCCTCTGCGTGAGCACCTGAGCTAGTGTCGGGCCCGGCCTTTCCCGGTGACCATACAGTACCCACACAGTGGAGGCAGTAGGAACCCCTGCACCCCCACGGTGGCCCTGACTCCACCAGCTCAGGACGAGGGTCCCTCGACCACAGAGCTCTCTCCTGCCTTAGGTGTTCATTGAAGCAGAACACTGGTGGACTTCCCCAGGTGACCCGCGGGGAGGAAGGGCGGGGCTTATCCCTGCAGCTAGCTGGGTCTTCATCACACTGCTCATAGGCCAGGCGCGGTGGTATGGCCCCCAGTGCCAGAGAACAGCCTCCCCAGAGGTGGAGTCTCAGCGACCGACCCTGGGGCTCCCTGGCTCACCCGCAGCGCGGCCTCTGGGTCCCCGGCCAGCAGGTGCACGCAGCCCACATTGAAGCACATTTTCGCGGGCGGCCCCGGGACGGCCGAGAAGAGGCGCAGGGCGCAGCCCCAGTCCCCGCGCGCCACAGCCTGCACGCCCCGCTGCCAGTCGAGCACCAGGTCCCTGAGCCAGGGCATGGCGGCGTCAGCACCTGTCCGGCCTCAGTGGAAGTCGTTGCTTCCGGGATGGAGCGCGGCAGGTGGCGGGGTGGTGTCCCTTGAGGGGTCCGGTGGGATGACTGGGGCACCGGGACCGCGGAGTAGGGACGTCTGGATCCGGAGGTGGGCTAGGGCTTTGGTGCTCCTTCAAGGGCAGGGCGGATCAGGGGCGGAGGACCGCTGGGCACTAATACGCAGGTGGGATGTCCCTGAGCACCAGGTGAGCCACGCCTCCTGCTGTCCTTGACGCCCCCTGGCTGCTGAGCAGCCCCACCCGCGCCAGCCCCGCCCACCGGTATGGCCCCGCCCAGACCCCCGCCCCCAACCAGTGGCCCGGCCTCCGGAATCTGGCCCCGCCCCACAGTGTCAGCCCCGCCCTGCCAGGGCCACGCCCCCGTTCGGCAGGCCAGCCCCTCCGGGTCTGGCCACGCCCCTTTTCTGTCAGTTCCGCCTCGGACTGCGCATTTCAGTTTCAGTCCCGCACCCCCGGACTTGGCCGAAAAGCTCCGAAAAGCTCCGAAAAGCTCCGAGCTCTCGTGTTTCCCCGCCAGCCTCCCGAGCCCGCCTGTCTGCTTAGGCCTGGGTGCTCCAGGGAAAGCTGTCCGGGTTCGCTGCTGCCGCAGCTGGGCCAAGGTTCCGGGCGGGTCCCGCAGGCTCAGGTGAGCGACCCCCGGCGTGCGGGCCGAGGTTGGGCGGGCTCCGGGGCTGCTGAGGCGCAGGAGGCAGGATCGCGCTGAGGGGCTGCGGTGGGCAGGGGCTCAGCCCAGCGCCCTCTAGTGGCCGCTGTCTCTCCCCTCCCCTCCAGCCCACGCGCCGAGTCTGACAGGCGCGGAGCCCTGGTCCCGCGGCTCTGCGGACTGGGCTGCACGTGGAGCACGTCCGGGGCCACAGGCCACACATGGTCCCCACGCCAGCGGCCAGTGCGGCAGAGGAACACCAATGGGAGGGAACTGGGAGCGGGCCGACCCAACTCCAGGAGCGGACGCCGGCCTGTTCCGGGAGCCTGACATAAACCCGCAGCCAGAGGGGAGGCCCCCGGGCTCTCCCGGGGAAGCAGGTGGTGACAGCGACCCAGTCACACTTTTGGGGACCGTCTCTGAGGTCCCCGCCGCCTTCCCCAGCGCTCCCCATCTTTCCCGCAGAGATAGGGTCCCAGTGAGCGAGCAGGCGGCACCCCGGCGGCTGGGTTGTCCCCACATAGTGACCTTTTGACCTTAAAAATAAATAAAAGTTATTTTACCAGCAAAATAGATTTATGTGGGAACAGCAAAGAATTGCTATTCAGGACAAGCAAGCTATAGCAAAGGCAGCCCGACAAAACTGAAGCATATTATTTTATGGAGAAAAAGGAGGAACTTGGGAGAGGTTGTCTCCAGCGGAAGTCCGCTGGAGGAGAGCTAGGGGTCGGGGAGGTGACGGGTTCTCGCTGGTCCAGCCGCGGGGCAGCCGGTTTCCTGCACAGTCCGCTGGGCCGGTAGCTGGTGATTCCGTCCTGGGAGGCGGTCGACAGCGCCCCCTGCTGCCCGACTCCACTTGAAATGCAGTTCATTTCATAGTCCACGAGGTTCCCCAGAAAAACAGTGCAACGCCTGCACCCAGAGGGAGCAATTCATGGATTTTAAGGAATTAGCTCAAGCAGTTGGAGGGGCTGCAGACCCTGGCAGCACTGATGCTGAGGCTCAAGGCCAAGGCCTCCTGGAGCCCGAGGTCCCTCCTCCCTTGGAACCTCAGTGGTTATAAGACCAGCTGATTGATGAGGCCGGCCCCCCTCATGGAGGAGGAGCTGGTTACTAAGTTCTGAAACATACTTTCACCGCAGCTGGGGACTGGGTTTGACCACCTCTCTCCGGGCACCATGGCCTCACCAGGCTGACACATAAAATCACAGCCCCCAGCCCCAGAAATGCCCCCGTGGATGGCGGTGCCCTTTTCCCTGCGCCGCAGACCCTCGGGACCTCCAGGGTCCAGGGAGGCTTGTGTCCGGGATGGCTGCTGGAGCGCAGAGCTCAGCTGTCACTCAGAGGCCTGGCCCGCCTTCGATGAAGGCTCCCCTCCTTCCCCAGCTGGGCCTGTAGGGCAGGTGGGCTGCGGCCCGGGAGCCACTCTGCCCAGCTATGGCCGTGTCTCCTCCACTGCGACCCTGGGCCAGCTGAGACCCGAGTCCTCGCCTGTGGGAGGGATGACGAGCGCCTACCTGGGAGGGAGGGCTGTCATGGGAAGTGACGGGAGAGGTGTCTGAGGTGCCGGAGGGGCACTGGGAAGCTGCTCCGCTCCATGCACGTGCTCAGGCCCCTGCCCACCGAGGCCCCGCTCGCTCCCCAGCGCAGGCTGAGTTCCCCAGGCGCCCGTCCTTCCCGGATTCCCCGGTGCGGACACTCCCCTCGCTGGGCCACATCCCCCACACCCCCGTCCTCCATGGTCTCCCAGCAGTGTCTGCTCAGGCTGCTGTCCTGTCTCGGGGTTCACAGCCTCTAAGGCACCGACCTCCTCCAGCTGTATGCCCCCTGTTTGCTCTCACGGTCCCACCATCCCACCCAGGAGTCCGCGTTGCCAACTGCTGCAGCCCCCACACCCTCCACCTGACGACCTCTCTCGCCCACCGGGGCCTCCTCTTCCCTCCTGTGGGCGGGAGGAGCCCGGCTGTGCTGACCCATCTGTTCTGTCCTGGTCCTTCTTGACCTGGAGCCTCAGGGGACACAGGCAGGTCCCATCTGTCCACAGGCTGCCCCAGTGGCTGGGGTCCTTCGGGTCCGGTCTTCTGGGCCCCAGCTGCACCCGTCCGTCTCCAGCCCAGGTCCAGGCTCCCTGCTTCCCGGAGAGATGGAGGCAGCCGGCAGGGGTCCCTGACCGTCTGCACCCGCAGATCTGCCTCCCTGAGAGCGTCCTGCTCTGGGGTTAGTTCCAGAGCAGAGATGTCAATCCAGAGAGCAGGAAGTGGATGTTTGGAAATTGACTGTAGCCCCACTCAAGGAAGGTGGGTTTTTTTTTCTTTCTTTTAAAACAATGACCTTTCTGAGAAAAAAATAAAATGCCACGTAAGATTTTTCTCTCAGGAAATAAAAATAGCCTTGCGACGCTGGGCTCCCAAGATCAGCTTCCAGACACCGGGCACACCCTGGGCTGCGTCTGTCACACGAGTTCTCCGGGCACATCCTCATCAGTGGCTGCTCCCTGGGGGCTCAGCCCAGCGCCTGCTGCCCACCAGGCTCACCCCTCCAAATCCCACCCCTGCAGCCCGTTTGCGAGCTGCTGACCATGAACACATTAGCTGAGAACCTTGTCCCCGTCCCCCTGCCCACGCCCCTGTCCCGTTTTGTGCGCTCTCCCCCAGCAACAGCAGGTCGTCAGGATCAATCTCCTTTGAGGTCAGAGCTGAGATAATAGAATGAGGAGAGTTTTTACTCACTCCTGCGGGCAGGGGGCGTGGTGCAGGGACCCGGGAGGTAGGGGCCTGGGGCCACCTGGGGGCACGCAGCTGCACCCTGGGCTGCCGGTGTCCTAGCTCTGAGCTCCGAGCTCCGTCAGTGCCGGCACAGTGCAGGCCCGGCCGGCACTCAGCCTGCCGCGTCCCTGGGCCACGTCCCTGGGCCCCGTGCGACTGTCTGCAGGGAGACACGTGTGCATGTGAGGGGGTCACAGCCAGCTGCCAGCGTAATGTCTCATGAAGGCAATGAAACAAAACCAACCTGTGTGAAGAAGCGAGCCTGTCCCTCGAGATGGATGACTGAGCGAGTGCATTGCACCCAGAAAACAGAGAGAAAGGGCCGGTGCGGGGTCTTCGCAAGAGAAATGACAGGTGCCTACAAAGGAAGGGCCGGGCAGCGCCCGGTGTGGGAAGGAAGAGGGACAGCTACAGACCATTAGAGAAACACTGAGTTCAGGAAGCGCTCAAGGGGGGAAGCCACGCCTCAAACGTCAGGAACACACCGAAGGAACCAGGAGGAAGAAGAGGGTGCAATTGAAGAGAAGAGCTCCGTTAATGAACTGTTAAATCAGAAAGCATAACATTCATAACCCCAAAAACTGGTTCTTCGAACAGAGGGCCGAGACCAGCCTCTGACCAGACTAAGGAAAAGCAGGGACGGAGGCCGGGGGCACGAGGGAGGAGCGCCCAGGGGCCGAGGGCCGCTCAGTGCGCCCCTGGGGCTGGACAACGGCAACTTGTGCTGGAGGGGCCGCCCCACTGCTGCCGGGCTTGGTGGGGGGTGGGGGGGTCGGGGCAGGGTGGGGGTCAGGCGACGCCCTCTCCTAAAGCTGAGATGGCATTGTCGCTTATTTTAACCTTTAAAAATGACAGTTGGGGACTTCCGGCCAAGATGGAGGCACAGGTAGACGCACTGTACCTCCTCGCACAACCAAGATAGGGACAACAACGATACAGAAACAAAATAACAACCAGAACTGACAGGAAATTGAAGTTATGGAAGTCGGACAACCAAGGATTTAAAAATAGACACTTTCATCCAGACCCGTAGGAGGGGCAGAGTCCGGCCGGGTGAGGGACACAGAGCGGAGAGCTGAGCACCCGGGGCGGCACACAAGTCCGCAGCAGGCAGACCCTGGGCTCACAAGCAGCGGTGGCTGGTGGGCCCCGGCCAGGGGGTGGCGACCGGCAGACCCAGCGAGGCGGCCATTGTGAAGCAAGGTACTGCGCACAGCTCAGGGTCCCAGCACCGGGAAATGGAGCTTTCGGTCACTGACTGAAAAGGAGGGTCCCATGGGGTGCACAGGCCCACCCACACTGGAATTGGTGCCAGAGGGGCCCGGTTGGCTTGCGGAGGGTGGCGGAAGGGTCTGGGGTCCTG
>CM052540.1:329236-467585 GCA_028533065.1 Trachops cirrhosus
GGGAGAGGGTGTTCAGGGTGGAGGGGAATGAAGGGGGGATAATAGGACAACTGTAATAGCATAATCAATAAAATATATTTAAAAAAAGGAACTGCCAAAAAAAATGACAGTTGGGAGTTTCTTTTTTTTTTACTGGTTTGAAAGAAAGAGATACATTGACCTGTTGTTCTACTTATTCGCACATCATTGGCTGATTCCTGTGTGTGCCCCAACTGGGGATCGAACCACAATCTTGGTGCCTCCGGACGGTGCTCTGACCACAGAGCCCCCAGGCCAGGGCGGGGGTTTCTTTTTTCGTGAGCACAGAGTGGAGCGTGTTGGTTGCGTGACACTTAGAAAACACAAACAGCAAACAGAGGATACTGAGGACTGGCCGTCTGCGCCCCTCCAGCCCGGGGGAGGCCCAGGGGTCCACGTGCACGCCCCGCTCAGCTCCCACAAGGCGCCCGCAGCCCGCCGCCGCACGGCTGCCTCTGGTTACATGCGTTCTTTTTATCATGTGGTTCATCGGATTTCTACCCCATTCTGTCGAACATGGCCGGAGAGAGCAGACAGACAGCAGGAAAGCCCCCCAGAACCTGGCCGGTGACCTCCGCCCCCCACCCTCCCTGCGGCCCGGCACCCCCGGAAAGGTCCCCAGCCGAGACTCGGGAAGGGCTGGTTCCCCGTGAACTCCACGCAGGGCCAAAGCCCACACAGTCACCAGACTGACCTTTGGCAATGGACACCACCCACCCAGCCAGCAGTGGCAGAGTGACGCTCACCTGGCCACTCCAGAGAAGCAGGGGCCCCGCTACACTGCAGTGGGCCCGGGGCTTCCCAGGTGGGGAGGCCGCCGGGCCCTCTGCGGCCAGTCTGTCTGGTCGGCCACTTCTCGGTGAAGACCACTGTGTCCATCAGAAGTGCGTGAGCCACACCTGTGCCTTTAAGTTTTCTAGCAGACACACTGAAAACGCAAAAAGAAGCAGGAGAGACTAATTTTACTCATACACTGTATTTAACCCTAGTGTGCCGGAGATGTTGCCACTCCCACATGCGAAGGCTGTAAAAAATCAGGACCGAGTCCCGTGCTCCCACCTGGTATCCCTGCAGTTCAGTGCCCGCTACGGTGGCACCGGCTGACCACGTTCCACCTGGCTCTGCCACGCTCCTGCCACGCGTCTGGTTGGCTCCATGGGGGCGGCCGCCATCCCCGGGCCAGTGAGGGGGCGGTGCCTGTGCTGAGGCATTCCGGGAAGGGGAGCCTGGGGACCCCCAGCCCCCTCCTCGCCCCCTTCGAGGCCCCACCTGCCCTCTTGGTGAAGGGCACAGGGGTCGCTGGAGGGGTGCACAGAGCCGGGCCCCCGTGTTTGTGGAAAACGATGCAAAAACGGCGAGGGAGCTGGCTAAAGGTCACTTCCCTGCCCCCCGCAGGACGTAGGAAAGTCCCTCGTGTTCTGTGGCCACAGGGCAGCACCCCACCCTGCTGTCCTGGGGTGGGGGACACACAGCCAGGGCCGGGCTCTGCAGCACCTGCCTTCACCCCCAGCCAGGACGTGGCTTCCCGTGGGGTGCTCACGTTCCCCGTTTCTGGGCTGTTCGAAGGGTAGCTGTGGGTCAGGAGACGTCTGTCTGCCCCGAGCGGCACTTCCCGATGGGGGGCCCGGTCTCAGGCTCTGCTGCCCAGTCCCCTCCGGGAGGAGCGACCCCGGAGGCCCCGTCCAGCCCGGCCGGCGGGTTTGTCCTTCTGCTGGAGAACCACCACCTAGTTCTGTAGGTTTCGCTAACTGCCATTCCCCCTCCGTCTCCTCGTCATGGCCGTACTCTCCGCCAACTTTTCAAGCGCGTTTTTTATCCATTCTTTGGCCACCTCGCAGCTGGGTTAGGGTCTTTGCTAAATCCAGCGTCTGAGCCACCTTGCTCCCCGTGGTCTGCTTTTTAAGTGTTTTCCCCTCCACAGTCCGTCATGGTTCCCTTTTTTGCGGCTCTTCTGGTTTTTGGATTCTGTGCTGAAGACTGAGAATGACACACCGTGGAGACTCTGTTATCTTCCTCCGAAGAATGTTGACTTTTATTCCCGGGGACAGTTCATTTCCAGTCGATGACCCTGAACTGACGGGCGGGGCTTGACATTTTGTTAGGGTGGGTCTTTACCTTGTTGGGACTCAACCTACGACGTGTCCCCCTGTGGATCTTACTGGGGCTTGGTTTCAGATTTAGATTTAGGAGTCGAGTCTAGAGGGGGGCGCCCTCTAGGCGTGGTCCCAAGGAGTGGACTGCGGGGAGTCTCAGCTCGACGCCTGGGGACCCCGCTTTGCTCACACGCACTCCTGACATGCCCTGTGTAGCCCTTTGCCGGCGGGCGCCCTGGCCCACAGAGGTGCCCCCTCCTCCGCTCGGCAGGACACTGCGCTTGCCAGGCCCCAGGTCAGTGCTCTTGGCTGGTAGGTGGTCCCCAGCTGGGAGCCGGCCACTCTGGGGCCCACCTCGGGGACGGCCCTGCCGACGGGAAGCAGTTGTGGTTTCCTGGTGTCCGGAAGCCGGCTGCCTGCAGCACGCGGTCCGGTTGGCGTGGCCTGCGTTGGGACGGCTGGCCGGCACCAGTCACTCCACGTGGCCCGGGCGGGGGCCTGGGGCACACTGGACGAGAAAGAGAGGGCACCGTGGTGCACAAGCGTCTCTGTTTGTGCTGACCTTGGGTCGTGATTTAACAGAAGACACGGGCTGTCTCAGGAGGGGGCGGGATGGGGGTCCTGGGGTTCAGTGGGGAGCTGTTACCTGAAGCAGGTCAGTCACACGTAAGGCAGGAAGCTCAGGAAATAAGCATACCGTGCATCCCTTAGAAGTGCGCGTGTAAAAACCCAAAGGAGCAGCGGAAGGCACCCCGGGAGCAGCTGCTCTGGGTGACACTGTCTGCCACGCCCGTGTCGGGGTCCCGGGCACCCACGGCAGGCCGTGTTGCACTTCTGTAGTACACGCAGAACCAGGCGTGAGCAGGAAGTCTTTGTAAGGCCTCCCAAAGCAGGTTAAAGGAGGGAGAACAGACTCCCAGATCCTGTGGGAAAGTGTCCCGTGTGGAACGCGTGTCCACAGGAGCCTGTTGGCCACCTGGGGGTGTCAGTGCTGCCAGCCTGGACGACCCAGAGCCAGGGTGCCCCTGCAGTGAGCTTGGGGGTCCTCACAGCAGGTCCACCTCTGAGGTCCGGCAGGGAAGCCCAGGCTGTCCGCGCTCCCCCACACCTTCGAGACCACGGAGGTGGGCACTGCACAGCCTGCCCGTCAGGGTCCCTTCTCCTTCTGTGTGGGCCCCAGAGCCTAAGTGTCCCTCTTCTCTAGTTCCAGCTGCCTCGAGCTGCCTGCTGCCTCCCCCAGCCCGGCCTGCTCTGAGGATGGACCCTGGACACCCCACTGCTGCTGGTGGAGACCCCGCCCCTGCTGGAGACCCCGCCCCTGCTGGAGACCCCGCCCCTGCTGGAGACCCTACTGGTGGTGAGTGCTATTCGGTGGGAGAGTCTGTGTCCCTGTGGCCCTGAGTCCCACTGGGGTGCAGGGGGCTGGACTGGGTGTGGGGTGTACAGGGAGCATGCCTGGGGAGAGTGTGCATGTGTGTGGTCTCTGCACAGGGCGTGTGTTTGGGGTGTGGGTTTGCAGGTGCATGTGCAGTGTGTAGCTTTCTGTGCCCGGGGTACACGTGGATGCGCTGGGCGGGGACCCCAGGTGGGAGCGTCCGGGTGCTGCCGCTCTGGGTGGGGCTGGGGCACATGGGGTGGCCTCCGGGGTGGACTCGAGTGCCCTCAGGGGTGGGACACGTGGTCCCACTCGCTTGACGACTGACATGGAGAGCTGGCTGTGACCCGGGATCCTGCACAGAGCAGGACAGGAGCCATGGAGGGGGCAGGGTTGGGCAGCGGGTACCACGGCTTCCCCCCAGGACTGGCGCTGCACCCACCTCGAGCCCCCGTCCCCGAGCCCCTGGCTGCACACTAAGGCCTCGCCAGGCACTGTGAGTGTGGGGGCCCCGGGACCCCACACGGCACCCTGACCCTGTGCCCAGGCCTGAGGAGAGGTGTGCAGGGGACAGCCTGGTGTCCCCACTGCCAGGGGCAGAGGCCCACTGGGGGAGGCAGTTCCACTTTGGATGTGATCAGCGAAGAGCCACCTTCTCGCTTCCACCCTGAGGCCCTGTCACGAGAGTTGTAGCACACCTGTCCCTTGTAGGCACCCCCGTCCCCCTATGTTCCCCCGTGGGGGTCTGCTCTGGCCAACCAGGGACAGGAGCAGGGACCCAGGGAGTGGGGGATGCCCGGACCCAAGGTCTTAGGGGACAGAGACTCAGGGCTTGGGGGGGCAGGGCTCAGGGGTTGGGGGTAGCACGTGGTGCCCGCGGGGCATCTTCAGGCCCCCAGGCAGGGCCCCTCCTTCTCTCAGGGCCTGTCCCTGAGCACTGGGATGGCACGGCGGGGACTCCGAAGACACACTCACACTCACACACTACGTACACACGTGCGCGCGCACAGACACGCACTCCGGCCCACCGACGACCACGCACAGACGCGCACGGGCACTGTGGTGTGGGCGGAGCCCCGTGGCCTCTGCCGTTAGTTAGTTCCCGGGCGGACCACTACGTTCCCGACGGTGCGACATCGTCCCGCCTTCATCCGTCCTGTCATTGTCCAGCCGGGTTCTGTGGGTTTTTTGCATGAACTGAATTTGTTGGACTCGTCGCAAGGACTTTGGGGTTTTTACGCCGCCGTCACTGGCACTTTTTAAATGCTTGTGTCTGTGCGGCGCCGTTGGGCCGGCCGACGCGCCCGCCCAGTGCCTCCGCACGCGGCTGGGAAGCGCCGGGCTGTCCGCACCGCCCCTCCCCTCGGAGCGCCGTGCGAGGCCGCGCAGTGACCGCCGTCCTATCGGCGTGCGCCTGGAGCGACTCACCGGAGTCGGCGAGTCTCGCGCAGCCGTTTCGCCAGCGAGGCCGATGCGCAGCGCTCCAGCGTGTCGTGTTTTATGACTTGGAGAAAACGCACTGAGCGCACGGCCTGCGCCCTGCGCGGGGAGGGTGCTGTGACGGGTCGAGCGTGTCGCAGTGGTTTGCGAAGTTTCCTTCTGGCCGAGGAACCCTTTGCCGCGGGGCTGCCTCGGGCCCTGGAAGGTGTTCAGCAGCCCATGGGCCTCCACCCACTAGGAGCCAATAGCGGGAGATGGCCGACATCCTCAAAATACCCAGATCAATAACGTTACTGGTGAAAATGAAAAGTGTGTGTTTTAGCCCTGGCTGGTGTAGCTCAGCGGATTGAGCGCGGGCTGCGAACCAAAGCATCGCAGGTTCGATTCCTAGTCAGGGCACATGCCTGGGTTGCAGACCAGGTCCCCAGTGGGGACCACATGAGAGGCAACCACACATTGATGTTTCTCTCTCTCTCCTCCCTCCCTTCCCCTCTCTAAAAATAAATAAATAAAACCTTTAAAAAAAAAAGAAACCATTTGATCCTACTTTAAAAAAAAAAGTGTGTGTTTTATTTCACAGGAACAAACTCAGTGCACGTCACAGCACCTCCCCCCCCCCAGGTGGCGCGGCAACCGCTGGGCCAGGTGCTGCACCTGTGCTGAGCTTGTTGATTAATCCTAATAACTCGTCCGTGGATTCCCTGGGGCTTTCCTCATAGTTTGTCATTTTGTCGGTGACCCACGATGCTTGTTTTTATTTTTAAAGACACTTTTGGGCAGCAATTTTAGATCCACAGCAAAATTAGGGAAGTGCAGAGATTTCCCGTGGGCGCCCCCACGCCGCACCCCTGACGGCCTCCCCTGCACCAGCCCCTCCAGGGCGGCCTGCGAGCGTGATCCAACCGGAAGCCTGTTGCCAACTGAAGCGGCACCGACTCAGGTGTCCCATCCCCAGAAAGGGTGGTGTCTTCGGGAAAGAGAGAGGGCTGCGTGCACACCTGGGAGGGCACGTGGGAGCGCAGGACGGAGGGGCGCTCACAGGAGGAAGGGGCCAGGACCGGGAGCTCCGCCACCGGCAGCCCCCGAGGGGCCTCGCCGCCCCTGGGCCCTCCCGGCCGGGTGTGGGCGCTCAGAGCCCGTCAGTCCCTGTCACTGGCTACACGTCATTGTCCCCAGGCCCACGGCGGACCCCAGGGTCACGCGTGGGGCCGTGCATTCTCTGCGTTTGGACAAAGGTCTGAGGGTGCGTGCCCACTCTCCCAGCCTCACGCGGGCCCTTTTGCTGCCCTGAAGCCCCCCCGAGTCCCAGTCGTCCGTCCCCCCCCCACCCTTGACCTTCTCACCGTCCCCGCAGTCCGGCCTCCTCCGGCACCCAGAGCTGGAGTCCCAGGGGTGTGGCCTTGTCAGTGCGGCTTCTGTCCCTGGGCCGTGTGCACGCCAGGCCCCTCGGGGTCTCTCGGTGGCCGAGCGCGCGTGCCCCGTACCCGGGTGCAGTCCCGCGGTCCGGACAGGCCCCGGGCGCTCCCAGAGCGTCTCCGGCTGCCCTTCCCGGTTTCCGCCGCGCGGGGACCACTCGGGGTTCTGCGTTTCGGGGGGTGTTCGTGGCTGCCTTCTGTCCGGTCAGGGCGGCTCTCTCACCCACCGCTCAGTTTTTGAGTTGTTTCTTCAGCGGTGGTGGCCGCTCACGTGTGAGTTCAGTGTCCTCCACCTGCTGCGAGGACGGCCCCATCCCCCGGTCCCCAAATGAGTCACGGTGATGGACGTCCGGCTGTTCACTCAGTGTCCAGACCACCCTGTGAGCCCCTCCTTCTCCCACCCTGTAGGTCCAAGGTCAGAGGTCAGAGGTCAGCCGTCTAACCCCTGGTGTCTCGTCTGGGTCTCTGCGTCTGTGTCCTGCTGGCTGCCCTGCAGGCTTGGCTGGGCTGTCCCCCACCTGGGGACCTCCCCACTGGGTCCCGTCAGCTGCAGGGACCTGGCACGTGGCTGTCGACCCCTCAGTTCCTGGGGAGATTTGCTGGCCCCCATCCCCAGATCTGAGTGGGGAAGTCCGTTAGGAGCCTCCCTCCTCCCGTGCAGTTCCCGACTCTGGCCCCTGTCCCCACCGTGTGGGGGTCCGGCTGGGCCTGGGTCAGCACCAGGGGCTCTTCCGCCTCTCTGAGGGGCCGGGGACGCGTCAGGGTGGCATGGGGGCAGCAGATGAGGATGGCGAGGCCGGCAGGACTGCGCCGAGGCACAGAGGGTGGGAGGCCTCGGGGTGGGGGCTTCGAGGTGGGGTGGGGGCGGGGCAGGCCCTCCCAGGCAGCCAAGGGTGCTGGTGGCTGGGGGTGACTCAGAGCTGGGTGCCTGGGCCCCTGGCCGCACAGGTGGCAGCAGCCTTTCCAGACCAGCTGACCCTCCTCCATATTGACCTTGGACCTGGTCCAGGGCGCCCTCCTCATCCACCTCGGGGGTGCCCCTGACCTCCGCTGGGCCTGGTGTCCTGGGGGCTTCTTCCCGGGCCAGCCCTGGGATTCTTGGATCCCAGGCTGGGGGTGGCAACCACAGGACAGGCCTGGGGAAGGGACTGCGGAGCTCTGGCCAGAGAGGGCCCGGGGGGCCCTGGCGGCCGGGGCCCAGGGCGGAGTCTCTGCTGACCCCGACATCGGTGGGCGTGGCCCTCGGGCTCTGCGTGGCCCAGCCCCCCACACAGCTCTCCGTGGCCCTGTCTGCCCCCCCTGCCAGGCTGCGACGTGCGTGTGTTCCTGCGGGCCCTGCAGACGCTGTGGACCACGAGGGAGCTGCAGCAGGTAAGCAGGGGGCCCTGGGTGCCTGGTCTCGGACCTCCGTGGGCCGTCCCGTCGGGCGTCCTGGTGGACACAGGCTCCAGAGTTCTGGAGCGGGTGGGAGGGGCCACCACCAGCTTCTGCCCACAGCAGCGGACCTGGTGGGCTGGGGCCACCTGTGTGCTGGGCGGGGCTGGGGCCCCCACTGGCCACACCGAGGGAAGGCCTTCTCCACAACAGCCTCTCCCGGGGCGGGCGGTTGCACAGCCTGTCTGGCCACGGGGGCCCTGCTGCAGCTGCATCCCCAGGTCGTGTCCCGTCGTGGCCTTGCCTTGTGGGACCCAGGGTGGGGATGGTGGGGGGGGCACTGGCACTGCCTGGTGCTCGGCCTGCCCTGCGCGTTGCTCCCTGAGGCCACTGACGAGCGAGGAGGCCCTGGCTCCAGGAGGACACCGAGGTCAGTGCTGCCCCGGCCACGAGCCCCTGAGCCGCTGGAGGGGTGAGGCCCGTCCAGCCCAGGGGTCCAAGTCCCGCCCAGGGGGCGGCACGGCTCTGAAGTCTGTCCTGATGACAACGCTGCCCCCACTGGAGCGGGACGGCGGGGCATGCGTGCGGTTCAGGAGGCAGGGGATCTCAACCGAAGGCACTTTCCAGTCTGGGTTTTCCTTTCCTTTCTCCTGCTTCCGGTGCTGCTGGGCCCTGCTCACCGTCCCCCTCGGCGAAGCGCCAGCCCTGGGTCCTGTGCCTGCCGCCAGGCAGCCGGGCCGCAGACCGGTGGACGGGCCTGTCTGGCCCTGGTCTCTGTGGGACTGTCAGTCCCTCTGAGACCACCAGTGTGCACAGAGACGGCCGCCAGGCCCGGGGGACGGGAACAAGCAGGACCTCGGCGCAGGGGACGCTGTGGTGGCCGGGTGCTGCCCGGTGGTCACCGTCCTGCCTCGTGACCAACTCCCTTCAACGCTGCTGAGGGGGGACCGGGCTGGTCGGAGGGTTCGGGTGACCCGAGGCCCTGTGTCCCTGCAGCTCAAAGCAGAGGCCTGGCGGGGCTTCGCTGCCCTGGACGACCCTCGGGCTGGCCTCCTGGACCTGCTGGAGGGCAGCAGGGCCTGGCGGGGGAAGGGCCCCACCCTGGAAGCCTGGGTCACCCTGGAGCTGGAGCACTGGCTGCAGGCGCGGTCCCCCCAAGGGCCTGCCCAGGTGAGCCCCACCCTCAGCCCCACTGGCCAGGCTCCCTCCCACCCTGCCCCCCCGTCTCAGCACCGTGGGCTCCACAGTCTTCAGCCCCCGGGTTGACCATGGTGCTGGGGGTTGCGTACTTGGCCTCAGGACTGGCCACTGGACCTCAGCCTGTGGGCCTGAGCCCCAGCCTCCTGAGAGCCACACGTGTCCCTCACTGTCGTCCCCCCTCCGCCAGGCCTCCCCTGCCCAACTCCAGGCCCTTGGCCACAGGACGCCACTGCCAGCTGACACCGGGTCTCGGGGCTTCCAGGGCAACCCGGGGCTGGAGCAGCTGCAGGCCCGTGCGCTCAGGATCCTGGCTGAGAGCCCCCCCGGTCTCGTGGAGCCTCTGCTCAGCATCTTCCAGCTGCAGGACACAGGCCCCCTGCTGGCCCACATCCACCGGCTCCACCAGGAGGGCAAGTTCAAGGAAGTGAGTGTGAGCTCCCCACCTCGGGGGCCCCCTTCCGGGGCAGGGGTGAGGTGGACCCAGGGACACTCCTTCCGATTCTCAGCTGTGGCTCCTGTCTGCTTGTGGTGTCCTCGGGGGGACCGAGAGGGGCCTGGGCTCCCCGGGTCCAGCTGGAAGTAACCCCGTTGCCTCTCCACTACGGGGGCTGCTGGGGACCTTGGGGACCAGCCACCCAGGGAACCAGCTCAGGACCACATCTGAGGTCGGGTCCCAGGAGCCCCCTGTGCTGGGCCTGGGTCCGCCCCATAGTGCCCACGGCCTTCCTCCTGAGGTGCCACTGGGCCCTCCCTCTATGTCAGTGGCACGGGGACACCCCAGCTCTGGCTGGAAAGCTGTGTGCCAAAGCCACCTCCCCAAGACGCTGCGGCTCATTCTCCTGTGTTAAGCCCTGGCAACACCCCCGGGGGCTCGGAGGAGCAGGGCCACAACAGCAGCCCCCCAAGAGCCCTGGGCACTGTGTCTACGCCTCCCCGGCTCTGTCGGAGGCCCTGCCTGGGGGCCGGGGGCCACGCTCTGGGTGGCGGCGTCTCCTCCTGCACGTTTGCGTGGACCGGGTCCGGCCAGCGGTGGCGACTGTGTGAGGGACTGACTCCTTGCGGGTCCTGTGGGCTCCCAGCCGTCACGGGGCTCAGGCGGGACCCACGTCCGCCCTGCGCCAGCGGCCCCGGGCCAGCCCCTGACATCACACTCCTGTCTTTGTGGAAGTTCGGGGGGGGGCAGATTGCGGGCATGCTGGGGCACGACAGGCAGCCGAGCATTTGGGTGCCCGGGAGAGGGGTCGTTTTGCCCGTTTGCCAGGGGAAGGAGAGTCACAGGAGGTGGCGGTGGAAATGGGGGCCCAGCAGCTGGGGGGTCTCTGGGTAAGAACTGAGGCCTTGCCGTCCCGGGGCATCTGCGGAGTCTCCTTTGTGAGCAAGGCCACCCCCATCTGAGCCTGGGGGGACGGTGGAGCCCTGAATCGGGACTCGGGCACAGGGGAGCCCCGAGGCTTCTCCGTGTGGTGACATGTGACCATCACAGAGGGGGGCGGCGAGCGGGGTAGGGACCCCCATGGAGGGAGCAGTCCAGCGTCCGGGCTCAGCCCAGCCGGCCACACCCGTGGCCTCCTGGGGCCCGGCCCAAGCTGGGCAGAGCTCTCGGGCTGGCGTGGGCCCCGCTCCGAGAGGACAGGCGTTGGAGGGCCTCTCCACGGCTGGTGAGGAGCCGCTGCAGGCAGGCCCCAGGGCTCGGAGGGGCGGGCCCTGCTGGGGTCGGGGCGCCGGCCACTGGCCGGCCCGGGCTGTCGCCTGGCGGCTGCTGAGCAGCCCTGGGACACCGAGATGGCCGCGCTGGGACAGTGTGGGGCGCGAGGCCGTTCCCGGAGGGCTGAATGGGTGGCTGCGCCTTCGGAGAATGCAGGACGCGGGGGCGGCCAGTGGCCTCGTCTTCTGTTACCCTCGGGCCTCTCAGAGCGCGTCTGGGCCGCTGAATGCGCCTGCCCCGCGCTGCGAGGCCGGAATCCCGACACAAAGGGGGCTCTTGTCCCGCACAGGCCCCTCCTGCGCGGAGGCTATTGTCCCGGGCGGGCCGCCCGGCAGGCGGTGCATGCTCCAGTGCCCGCGCCCAGCCGCATGCAGGCCTGCGCGCTGGGCTCCCGGCCCCGCCGACTTAATGCAGCGGGCTGTTTCACGTCCCGGCAGCGGCTGGCGGGATGAATGCCCACTTTTGTCTGCTCAGCTATTTTATTTACATTTTTTAAACAGCTTATCAAGGTAAAAAGATAGCTTTGCTTTAAAAAAAAAAAGGGGGGGTGCCTTGGCTGCAGGCCCAGCCAGGGCGCAGAGGTGGGAGGCAGGCCGTGCTGGGGTCCGAGGCCGTGGGGGGGCAGGCGGCGCATGGGCTGTGGACCCTCTTCCCACAGCCACCGCCCCGACCCCTCCGGGTGTTCGTACTTGTTTTCCCCGAAAGCAGCTGCTCTGAGGCCCAGCCCAGCCTGGCCACCGGGCAGCCCGGGGTCACCTCCCCTGGTGGCCGGCTCTCGTGTCCTCCATGCGGAGGTCAGGAAGGCCTGCAAGGTGCCAGCCCCGGGCAGTTTCCTTTTTCGGGACCCGGGGCCCTACCCACCTACAGTGCCTGCTCCGGACCTGGGTCTGGGGCCAGTCACGGGTACCTGGGCTGGCAGGCCACCTTCCTACAGCTGCTGGGACTCCCAGGTGACTAGGCATCGGGCAGCCAGGCCTGTGGTCCCCTCAGCAGAAGCTCAGGCTGAGACGTGACCAGAGACCAACTCTAAGCCAGGCCCAATGGCAGAACCACATGGACCTCGCCCCACCACCACCTGAGCCCCAAGATGGAGGCCAGGCCAGGGGGGCTTCCTGGAGGAGGTGGCTCTGCTGCCAGCTGTCCCCCCAGGTCACCGCGGCTGCCCCAGATGGAGCCAGGGTGCCCTTCTGTGGCTGGGTGATACTAAGTGGCCTCCCCCCAACCCCCGGTCCTGCACCCTCCCTCAGCCCAACCCCCAGGTCACTAGGGCTATGGTGCTCAGTGAGGCTGCCCCCCAAACCGTCCCAGGGGGTGTCCACAGCCTGCAGCCTCAGGCACGCTAGCCATACCCCTGCAGTATCCACACAGGCTGCCTGGCCGGGAGAGGGCACCCTGGGCACACGGAGAGCTTTGGCCAGGCCTGGACAGAAAGCTGGCTGCCTCGGGCGGGGGAGCGGGGGAGCGGGGGAGTGGGGGAGGACTAGGGAGAAGAGAAGGGGAATCCCCTCTGACAGTGTCCGTGTGTGTCCAGGTAGAGTGTGCACCCCCCTCACAGGTGAAGTCTGAGCTCGGAGTGCAGCCTGTCCCCTCACACAGCCCCCCACTCCCCGAGGGGCCCTGGACACAGCACCCACTGTGCGGGGGCCCTGGCTGCAGGGCAGTGGGCAGGCGGGCCGGGTTGGAGCGGCAGCTCCCCCGGACCCCAGCAGCTCCCAGCGAGGCAGGGAGTCCCGGCAGGCAGAGAGTGGGGGAGCCTGGGGACTGGGGCACGGGGGGCGGGCTGTGCTGACCTGCGTGTGCCCCACCTGGAGCACCCGTGGCCCGGCCACCCCAGGCCACCCCACCAGAGAGCTGGGCCCCAAAATGTGATGAAGCCTGGCCCCCTGAGGCTCTGGGCCCGTCAGACGTGAAGGCTGACAACCCCTCTCCCCCTTGCAGCCCCTCCCCTCTCGCCTCTCCTGGGTCACCGGCCCAGGGCCTGGGTGCAAGGGTCATCCTTCCCCAGCCCCCGCTCCTCCAAGCCCAGGCCAGCCCTATGCCCCCTCCCCCGGCCTTACGCCCCCTCCCCCAGCCCTGGGCCCCCGGGGGCTGGTGCAGGCCCAGCTCCTGGACCCCCGCCAGGCTGTGGAGGCGCCGGGTCAGTGTCGCACAGGGAAAGGCCCCTGGCCCCGCGCCCCACCCCTCGAGATCCGGCTGGAGGCCTGAGGGAGCCTTTCCCAGGCCGCTATTTTGGTCTCTTCTGTGAGCTGTGTGGGGCGGGCAGCTGCCCTGCCCGGTATTTTGCTCACGATGGGAGCGCGATGTATGGAAGTTATTAATAGCACGGCCAGTGCTACGTGCGGGCGCTCAGGGCCCGGCGTGTCCTCTGCTGAGCGGCCTGTGGGTCAGGGTCCGGCTCCGGCCGCGCCCACGCCCCGTCCAGGGGACAGCTGCCCCTGAGGAAGCTGCTGCGCTTAGAGACTCTCCCTGTGGGCACGTGGCGTGGGCGGCTGCCTCTCCCGTCCTCCACCCCCTCGTCAGCAAGCCCTGGCCGGGGCCACCCGGGTTTAGTGCCCACCATCCAGGCCGTGCCCCAGCCTGGGGGGCATGGGGTGCGATCCTACCCGCCCCTCCCCTGCGAGTCTGGCTCAGTGCAGGGGCTTCTCCGCCCGGACACCCCGGCGCCCCAGGCCCGGTCCTGTGCCCACGCCCTCCCTCCCGGCGTCTGTGTGGCAGCCCCCCACGGCCGCCTGCGCCCCAGGCCCTGAGTAACCGCCCCTTTGTGTCTGCCAGGCTGTCATGCTGGGCACGAAGCTGCGGCTGCAGCCAGAGCTGGACGTTGAAAAGGTGAGTGTCTTTCTCATGTAAATGTCAGGTTCCCACTTGGCTAAGGCCCAGGCCTGTCAGGCTCCCGGCACTGAGCCCTGGACGCTGCTCCCCACAGGGCGGGTGGGGGTGCCAGAGGGCATGGGTCCTGTGCTGCTGCAGGACCGCACGGGGGGGCTGGGAGGAGGTGTGGGGAGTCGTCAGCGTGAGCCTCTGAGCGGTCAGCGGGCCCTCGTGCCACGTGCTCACAGAGTGGCCAGTCTCCAGGAGCCTGTCCAGCCGGTCAGCCTCTGCCTTGTGGTGTCCAGAGGGTGTCCACAGGGGCTCCCAGGGATGGGGCTACCCATGAGGACTGGCCTGGTGCAGGGGCCCCCCGTTCAGTCTGGGCTCCAGACAGCTTGACCTATGAGGCTGCACGGGGAGCAGGGAGGGAGCAGGGGGCTTTGTTGCGGTGTGGCTCTCGCAGGGGAGTGGCGGCCACTTCCCGGGGCCAGTCCCACAGCCAGGGCCTCCCTCGGGGCCTCCCGGGGGTGCCCGGCGGCTTGCGGGTTCTGTGGGCCTGCGCCAGGCCCACGTGCTGGCGTGCCGTCTTGCCCACAACGAGGCATTTCCGGGCCACCAGGACCAGAGCCGCTGGCTGGTCTGCACGCGGCCTCAGCTGAGCGTCCCCCCGCCCTTCACCACAGAGGCAGGCTGGCCCCAGAGCCGCAGGGACGGGGCCCAGGGAGCGCAGCCTGTGTGTGTGTGTGCGCGTGTGCGTGCGTGCACCTGTGTGCGCAGGTCACGGGCACCAGCAGGGTGAGTGCGCCGCCCTCTGGGAGCCGGGCCGGCACGCGGCTGCGGGCTGCGGCCTGAGGGTGTGTCCCCACTCCCTGCAGGTGAGCGTGCCGCTGCTCCTCCAGGACAAGGTGAACCTCGTGGAGCGCTACGTGGACGGCTTCCCAGACCTCCAGCGGGAGCTGCTGGCTCTCATGGACTCCTGGTGCCAGCCAGGCTTCGACATCGGAGCCGTCGCCCGGTGAGCCCCAGCGGTGCCCTGTCCCTGTCGGCCAGGGGCCGCATCGGTAGGTCTGGAGCCGCAGGGCTGGGGCTGGCGGGGCCTGGGGGGAGCCTTCCAGGCGGCGCGGTCCCTTCATCCGTCTCGTCGGACTCCACCCCGTCCTCCCTCCGTGAAGTCTCGCGAGCGCCCGCCACGAGCATCCATCAGGCAGAGGCAGAGAGAAGGGCCGTGCGTGTGCCATGCGAGGTCACTGGGAGCTGCAAATGGCAGCAGGGACGCGACGCAGCACCTGAGACCGGGTGCCCAGGGGGCCTGGGTCACGGGTTCTGCCCCTGGTCGGGCGCGTGCGAGAGGCGACCAGTGGACGGTCCTCTCCGACTTCGATGTTCCTCGCCCTCTCTTTCTCCCTCCCTTCCCCTCTCTTTAAAATTAAATACGTAAGATCTGTTTTTAAAGAACCCTGTGTGTGTGATAGAAATGAAACCTTAAAGGCACTCACTCGGAAAGCAAGCAGGGCTGGCAGGAACCGCCTCTCTCCCGCAGACGGTACCCGCAGGCGGCCGCCCGGAGGCTGGAGAAGCTGAGCCCCCGAGTGCTGGCGCGGCAGGTCCTGCGCCTGCTTCAGCGCTTCGGCCTGGACCCAGGTGAGTGCGGCTCCGCACCCACGCCGGCCCGGCACCCTGCGTGCCCGCGACCCGCCGACCCCGCTGTCTCCTTCCTGTCTCCTGCTCGCTCCCACTCGGAACCGGTCAAAGAGCGGGCGGTGGGCAGAGAGCCCCTCTGCCCCCCTGGGGCAGCTGCTGGGAGGCCCAGCCTCTGGGTGAGGGCCGCCGAGGCTGCACCTGCACTGTGCCCACCCCCGCCCCCAGTGCTCCCCTCCCCTGCTCCCCGTCCTCGGGCACCCTCGCCTTTCGCTCACCTCCGAGGTAGCGTCGCCGGGAGGGTGTTCTGTGGGCCCAGCTTGTTTATTAGATTGAGAGAATTCTCTCCAACTCCTCGCTGAGACTGTGGATCGGGAATGGATGTCGAATGGCGTTGCGTCTTCTTCCTGCTTCTCTCGGGAGGACGCGCTCCGTCCCGTTGGGTCTGCGACGAGGGCAGCCCGCCTCGCGTCCTGGTCGAGGGCGAGGCCAGGCCGTCCCCTTGACCGCGGGCTTCGCGCCTGTGCTCACGGCAGACCCCAGTCCAGTGCTGTGCTCGAGCGGAGCCGGCCCCCGAGCGTGAGACGGGCAGAGCACCTTCTCCCCGAGATCGGGGACTGCTCCTCCCTCAGGAGCGGGCAGAGGTCGCCTGCGCGCCTGGCTCCTCTCTGCGGCAGCGAGGCCACGGCTTGGGGGCACTTGGGGCGGTGTTTGGGGGGCTTCATCTGCTGGGTTTCACAAGGTCCCCTTGCTACTTTTCAAACGTCTGCAAACAGCTGATTCTGGAGGTTAGCTTTTGGGGCTTCTCTTTTTATTTTCATTTCTCTTGACCAGTTGAAGTGTTAGCTGTTTTAAAGAACTAGCTTTGGGCTTTTTCCTCCAACTTTTTTGGAGCTGGAATTGACATGTAGCATTGTACTGGTTTCAAGAATACGGGGGGGCCCCAAAAACGGGGCTGTCTTCTGGAGCGCGGGCCCCTCGTGGGACAGGCTTCCCCCGCTGGGCAAGCGTTCCGGGAGCCCGGCTGGGTCAGGGCGCCAGCTGGCGTTGCCGTGAGAGGCCGCGTCTGGCCTCGGTGAGTTTTTCCGGACTCTCACCACGTTTGCCCGATTCCTGACGGAGGTTGAGCAGCACACCTGCCCACACCGCGTGGAGGGCTCAGCAGTTTCTGACCGAGCACACGGCATGGCCCCGTGCCCGCCCTCCCCATCCCCCGATCCCACTCTGAGCAACGCTTTTTGCTTCCCCGGGTGAAGCAAGGCCTCCAAGGGAAACGCGTTGCGAATGTGGACGAGGTGAAACCAAAACTGGCGGAAGCGCTAAAAGACATCAAAACCGACGAGTTCAAAGCCGCTCTGAGCGGTGGAAGGAAGTCCCCGCCGCAGGCGTTTGCTCCCGGTGAGGCGTCAGGGATGGCTGATGTCAAAGCCCGGGACAGCGAATGCCGGATTTTTTATAGACGACGCCCCGCGCATTTGGGGTGCCCCCTCGCACGACGCAGGGACCCCACACTTGCGTGTGTTGTGAAGCGGTCTCCATCCATCACCTACACGGTTGCAGTTTTTCTTTCCATGGAAACTCCCCAACCTCTGTGACACGGTGCCGTGACCTGCAGTCGCCGCGCCGTGCGTGACGCCCCCAGCGTCATCCGTGTCTTCACTGGGAGTCTGCGCCTTCGGCCGCCTCCCCCCGCCCCCGCCCACGCAGCCTCTGCAGCCTCTTCCCCGCGCGTCTGGGCTCATCGGACTGCGCTTCGGCGGCGCCTGCCCGTGGGCGGCGCTCCGTCCGTGTGGTCACGAGTGCCAGGCCCGTTCTCTCCCACGGCCGCAGACCAGGGCCCGGCCTCCGCGTCCACTCCCGCGCTGGTGGACGCGTGAGCCGTCTCCGCGTCTTGAGGACTGTGAACGGCGCCGCCGCAGGGAGCACGGGGTGCGGCGTCTCTTCCGAGTCCCGGTTTCACTTCCTCCAAGTCCATGCCCAGCAGTGGGGTTGCCGGCTCATACCGCCGCTCCGCCCCCACTCTCCGAGGGGCCTCCACGCTGTCTGCCCTGGTGGCGGCGGCGACCGACACGCCCCCACCCCGCCCCCGCCGCAGGGCGCAGGGCTGACCAGGTCGGAATGTGTCGCTCCGACGGAACTGAACGTCCTGTCTCTGAGAGCCGTCTCTCTCCTTTCTCTGGCTCCTTTGAGGCCCTCGGTGCACGGCGGCTTCGCCCTAAGGAGACTGGTTACAGACCTTCACCCACCTGCTTGGCGCCTGCGGGGTTTGGGACTGCTCTGGCGCTGGGGGGGGGCCGGCGGAAGCCGAGGCCACACGGGGCGGGGGCGGGGCAGCCCGTGGGGGCCGGCGGGCCTGGCCCTGAGCCCGCTCTCTCTTTCAGAGCTGTGTCCCCACGTGGCCGCCCAGCAGCGCCTGGCTGCTCTGCAGCACCTGTGCCACCTGCGGTTTGTGGAGGTGTGTGAGCTCCCGTTGGAGGCCTGACCCTGGGCCCTCGGCAGAGCGGCCCATGAGAGGCTGCGCCCAGGCTCCCGTGGCTGCCGCTGGAAAAGCTTGGTGTCCCTTTTGCAGGGAAGCATGCCTCAGGAGAGCTGGGTGGACCACGTGCGGGTGAGTCTGGCCCAGGGAAGCCCGGCCCGGTGTGGGCACAGACTCACTCGAGGCATGGGGGTGGGCGCCCCAAGAGAGCGTGTGCACGTGTGCAGACTGGGCGTGGGTGTGTGGCTTGTGTGTACACACCTGTGGAGCAGGCGTGTGGTCCCAAAGCCCCAGGAGGCTGGCGAGGAAGGTGCAGAGAAAGAGCCCCCTGCCCAGCAGAGATGCCATCTCAGCAGCTTTTCGCCCAAGCAGGAGGCGGGGCTGTCCCGACCTCAGGGGTCACTGTGGGTGCAGGCACTAAGTGGCCTTGGAGAAAGGTGGGGCCTGGGGGACCCAGGTCCAGCATGCACAGGGGCCAGTCTGTGGCATTGGTCACCTCCCTCCCCGGTGGAGAGCACACCATTTACTGTCCTGAGTGGTGGCCAGGCCAGCTGTATCCAGTGGGGGGCAGTGCTGAGCTGGAGTAGCAGGGTGGGGGGAGTGTGGTGAGTCACTAGGGAGGAACTCAGACCCCAGGGCAAGGCCCGGAAGGCCGGTCCCCCCTGGGTGCCGAGGCCGAGGCTGCCGGAAGGGCAGCGGACATCCTGAGGAATGCGGAGGGGTTTCCACATATTGTCGTCCACGTGGGAACCTGCAGCCCGCGGGAAGCAGGGGACCTGAGGTCTGGGGAGGCGCCCCGCCTGCAGGCCAGCGAGCGGGGCCTCCTCGAGAGCAGCAGGGCCTCAGAGGCTGGAGGTGGGAGGGGAGGGGCTCCGAGTCCATCCCTTCCCACATCCTGGGTGCCAGGACTCAGCCAGGACGGAGCCCCTAGGCTGGGACCCCCCGGTGCGGGTTCCCTGGGCCGAGCTCCCACACTGGACGTGGGTGTGGGGCAGCCAACAGACCGGGGAGCCCCGTGAGGCCCTCACAGTCGCTGCTGCCCAAGGGCTGCCCCTCTGCCCGCTCTCCGGACTGTGGGTTCAGGGGTGTCCCATGAGCTCACCCTCCCTGAGCATGATGGCAAGCGAGGGCAGGGCGAGGGGGAGCCGGGGCCGGGCACCTGGAGGGCAGGGAGCCGTGCCCTGGGGAGAGGGTCCAGGAGGCGCAGGCCGACTGGGCTCCCGCAGCCCGAGAGGAGGGGATGCCGCTGCCCCTGCAGCAGTGGCTCACTTCGCCCTGAGCGTCTCGGTTGTGGGAGCTGCTGCCGGCCTTCAGGGCACAGGCAGCACCCCCTCCCGAGGGCTGAGCTCCGGCTCCAGGGCGGGGGTGGGGCCTGGGGGGCTGCGGGGCCCTGTGTCCCCTGCCCCCTGCCCCAGGCAGAGCTGGGTGATCCAGCCCACACCCTGCCCTGTCCACAGGGCCTGGTGGGGCCCAGCGAGTGGCTGCAGGAGCAGCTGCTGCAGCTGCTGGCCTCGCACGGCGACTCGGCCACGGTCGCCCGCTGTGCCCGGGACCTCGCACTGCCCAAGGAGCGGCTGCCGGCCACGGTGGCCACAGAGCTCGGCCGGCTCAGGCTCCAAGACAGGTGCGCGGTGAGGGGCCACCGGGCTCTGGTGGGAGCCCACAGGACGGTTGGGCACTCGCAGGCCTGGAGGCAATCGAGGGGACACACCCTTGGGTCCCTGTCCCTTGGGAAGTGGCTCCACGAGTCACACATGCCAGTGGTTTGGAAATCAGAACAGAGAGAACCAAGAGTGGGGTGCGCGCCCCGTTCCCAGAGTGCAGGTGCGCAGAGCAGCCGCGAGGGGGGTTCCTCCGGGGAGCCCAGCCCCCCGCCACACTCCCCAGGGGCCTGCGGCCCGGAGGGCAGAGGCGTGGGCGGAAGACGGCAGGACAGTCCCTGTCTGGCCAGGCCGAGATGTGCTGGGGCGGGGGGTGGAGGGGCCCCAGGTGCCACCGCTCTGCTCCTCCCAGGATGGCCGAGGCGCCTTCGGAGGACACGGAGGACCGTTACTACAAGCTGCCCATCGCCAGGGAGGCCGTCCACTTCCTGGCCTCGTGGGAGGACCTGTCTAGGCACGAGGAGGGGCTCCTGCAGGTGGGCCCCGGGCCGCGGGGCAGTTGTGCAGGCCGGTCCATGGGCTTGGCCCCTTCTCTGCAGAGTGAGGGGCCGCCCGGCTCGTGTGGGAGCTCACGGGCGGTCGGGCCCTCCCCACAGAGGCGCCTCCCCTGGACCCCGGGAGCCAGGCGGGCAAGCCGAGCCCGTCCAGGCCCCGCTGTGCCCGCTCAGGCCCACCTCTGTCTGCAGCCTGGCCAGGTGGTCGGCCTGGACCTGGAGTGGAAGCCCTCCTTTGGTGCCGGGGGCCGGCCCCGAGCGTCCCTCATGCAGGTGGCCGTGGAGGGTCACGTGTTCCTGCTGGACCTGCCCGCGCTCTCGTGGCCGCCAGAAGGGCGGGCGGCCCAGGCCTTCTCCCGGCTGGTGTCCCAGCTGCTCTCGGACCCGTCCATCACCAAGCTGGGTGAGCCCAGCCCCCGCCCTGCCGGGCCTGCCTGCCCCCAGGGAGGGCGCGGGGAAGCCAGGGCACCTCCCTTGGGCCTGTCACCCAGTGGCCCCTGCACACAGGTTATGGGATGGCGGGGGACATGAAGAGCCTGGGGGCCTCCTGCCCCGCCCTGGCCCACGCACAGAAGCTACTGCGGGGTGACATGGACCTGCTGCAGGTGCACAGGCAGGTGAGCTCGGCAGGGCGGGGCCAGGGGCCCCCAAGGCTGGCCCTGCCCCCTGACCACAGGTGACCGGGAGCCCAGACTGCAGGGTCCCCAGGAGGGTGTCACTGCATGTGCCTCGATTTCCCCAGAACCAGCCCAATTCTGGGCTCTGCTCAGGAGCTCTCGGCGTGAATCTTGGGGGTTAAGATACCAGGGAGCCACAGAGCTGACCGGTGGGCAGTGACTGTGGCCCTGAGACCCCGGCACAGCCAGCCTCGGCCATCCTTGCCCCTCTGTCCCTGCAAGGACCGCCATGGAGCACAGGGCCTTCCCCAGAGCCCCAAGTGCAGCAGCGAGGGCGTGGGCAGTGACCAGTGGCTGTCCTCCCTCCAGGGCGAGCCTCACCGTGAGGGCACTGTCTTGGCAGATTCGGGTGACCAACGTGCCTGCCCTGGGCGTGGATGGGGCTAGGGGGCCGAGGGGCCTCAGCCTCCTGGTGCAGCAGGTGCTGGGCAGGCCCCTGGACAAGACACAGCAGCTCTCCAACTGGGACCAGAGGCCACTGGACGAGGGGCAGCTGCTATACGCAGGTGTGTGCCCCCTGCCTGCCCCCCATGCCTCCCACACCCCTGCCCCCCCAGAGCAGGAGGCTAAGACTGAGCACTGTCCACCCAGCTGCTGACGCCTACTGCCTGCTGGAGGTGTACCAGGCACTGTGCAGAGAGCCTGCCCGCTTCCACCTGTCCAGGGACCTGTCCAGGAGCCCGCGGCCGGAACACAGCCAGAGACCAGGAGCTTGGCAGCCACCCCACCCACAGGAGGCCTCAGCCCCACCCCGGCAGGTGACCGGAGCCCCTCGGGGTCCCTCTGTAGAGTTCTCGTGGAGGAGGGCCGCAGTCCACACCATGTGGACACGGTGAGGGTGGAGGCCTGGGGGTGGGGCATGGGGCGTGGGCTTCCTCACAGAAAAGAAAACATAGAGTGTGTCCCGCCCCCAACGTCCAGGGCAGCATCTGACTGTGTCTCAGTGCCCCCGGAATCCCGGACCCCATTTCAAGGCATGTGGGACCCCCACAAGGAAGCGAACAGTCTCCTTTTGGGGTCCAGTGTGGGTGGTTCTGTACCATTTTACCCGTTTTCTGTATTGCGTACATATTGCTCATGATTCTCTTTATAAAGTTTTGGAAAGAAGAGTGACCAGATAGCCCTGGAGCCCACGCTCCCCACCAGGTCGGGGGGCGGGGCGGGGGCCCTCGGGGTGCGGGCTGCTGAGCCGGCCGTGTTGCAGGTGCCCACGGCCCCCGAGGTCCCGGCCAGGGCCTTCCGCGTGGTGTGTGACAGCATGCTGCAGGGGCTGGCACGCAGACTGCGCTGTCTGGGCGCCGACGTGCTCATGCTGGGCGCCGGCGAGGACCATCGCCAAGTGTCCGAGGTGAGTGGGGGGTGCTCCACGCTGTCTGCCAGGTCCCACACCCCGGCTGAGGGGCCCTACCGGGAGCAGGGCTGGAGGGTGGGTGTGCAGAGGGGCAGTGGCCACCTCATGGCCCCCCCACCCTGGGGCCCAGGGCATAGCCCCCGGAGCCCCAGACACAGTCGGGGTCTGCCAGCTGGAGCCCACCTGGCTCCTTTGACACAGGCAGACCCTGGGAGGTCCTGTCCCCTGGGGGGTGTCCTTTGGCACTTGGACACGCTGCACACCCAGAGGCCCTTCTGTCCTCTGAGAAGCCAGGGTGGACGCCTGGTGTGAGAGCAGGGTGCTCTCCACGCGGGCCCCCTGCCCACCCACATGGGCTCCACCGGGGGCACCAGCCCCAGGGTGGTGAAGAAGCACCCTGCCAAGCGGGCCACAGCAATCGAAGCCTGTGTCTGGTCCCCCACAGAGACCTGTCTG
Organism: Trachops cirrhosus; assembly: GCA_028533065.1. Taxonomy (NCBI): domain Eukaryota; kingdom Metazoa; phylum Chordata; class Mammalia; order Chiroptera; family Phyllostomidae; genus Trachops; species Trachops cirrhosus. The sequence continues at coordinate 351,418 of CM052540.1, forward strand.
ACCCCCCCGTGGAGGTCACTGTCGTCAGAATCAAGGGAACCTGTGTCCGGCGGTTTTCATGCCTGTGTCCTCCCAAACAGCCCTGAGACCCCTACTGGGTAGGGGAGACACAGGGAGCCGGGCCGCCCCCAGCACAGGGCCCGAGGCACAGGGAAGGCCGCGTTGTCCTGGGTTGCCAGGCTGGTGGGTACGCCGGAGCCCCGCCCACGTGGCCACAGCTGCCTGCTCCGGACCAAGCAGCTGCCTCCGACAGCAGGGGCGGAGCGCGCACGGTGAACGCCTTTCCCACAGGTTTACCGAGGCGCACCTCACATCCCACGGACCCCCCGACACAGCAGGGGCTTCACCGCGCCCGCAGGCTGTGTGGCCGCCTCTGCTCAATGTCGAGAAGCCTCAGCCCTTGAGTGTCACTCCCACCCCGGCCTTCTGCTTCCCGCCTGCGCATGCGCCCCTTCTGGGCATTCCATCCCGCCGCTTCCTACAAAGTGCAGCCTTTGGAGGCGGCTTCTCTCGCACCGCCCCGTCCAGGTTCCTCCGTGTGATGGCACCTGTCCGCGCTGCGCTCCTTCTTGTGACCATGCAGTGTCCATGGTGTGGACGGCCCGTGGCTGTGGACATGGCCTCCCCACCTCCCGAGAGTGGGCGCCTTGATTTAGGTGGGAACCCCTGGACAGAGCCAGCTTAGCCCCCATGGACCAGGCTCCACGGAGCTCTTCCCACCGTGTGGGAAATGCCAGGGCAACCTCAGGGGTACAGACTTCGGCCCCGGGGCACAGCACCACTGGGACAGGCACCCGCAAGTGGGGAAGTGACTTTGAACCCAAGTCGTGGGGGCGGGAGGAGTTTTGAGGATCAAGGCAGAAGAATCCTAGAAGACCTTGGACAGAAACGCAGACGCTCAGGCTCTGCAGGAGAGCGCCCCACGGGTGAGGGCTCGGAGGCCGCATCACAGCAGAGGAAGCGGCATGCACCTGGGACGCCTGCAGAGCGTGGAGCCGGCCGCGGGTGTTGTAAGGGTGGCAGGGCCGCGGTGAACCAGACCCAGCTGGGACCTCTAGCGCAAGGAACAGGGAGATGTCACGGTTTGTCGGACGAGAGGGCCGGGCACCCCGAGGGCATGGGAGGCGGACCCCGCAGAGCTGTCATCCTGCCCCTCGATCTGGTCCCAATCTAGAGACCAGCTTCACCCACATGTTCCTCCCACTCTTTCGACTTGTCCACCTCCTGGTCTTCCGCTTGAGCCCCTGACGGACTCTGCGTGCTGCGCACGCGCCCTGCAAGCAGCGGCTTCCTGCCTTGCGCTTGCGCTGTAGCTCCTGTAGGCGGCGCAGTCACGTAGGCGCCGCAGCCACGTGGCCCCTGCGTTGTGGGGCCAGCATGCTGATACAGACGCTGCTGAGGTCCTGGGGCATTTTCTGCAGAGAAATCCTTAACGGTGGGAGCCACTGCCTCCCTTTTATTTTCCAAGTCCTCTGTCCACACCGAAACTCCGGGGAAGATGAACGAGGCATTTTGTATGAAAGGGTCGCGTCAGGCTCAGTTTTCTGTGCCTTTTATGAGAACCATCAACACACGAGCATGAGCGAGAAGAGAAAGGGGCCGTTGTGGGGGCTTGGGCAGAGGGTGCTGCCACGCGAGTTGGGGAGCAGAGGCCTCGCTGCGGCAGCCCACGCCCTGCACCTGGGCGGGAACGGACGCGTCCGGGGTCCAGGTGGCCTGGGCACTCAGTGGAAGGACAAGGACGGCCTGGGTCTGCCTGCCGAGGTCATGAGTCAGAAGGGACACCAGGCAAGAGGAGACCGGGAGGCTGAGAGGAGCTGGCACTCAGTCACCGGGACCTTCCCTACCTGTCCAGAGGGTCGGGGACACTGAAAGTCAGTGACCACTTCCAAATGCGTGGCCTGGACAGCAGGCTGAGTGTGGCCCCGCAAGAGCGGAAGGTCAGAGGGCGTGGTGACAAAAGACCAGGGGTCTCGAGCACCTTGGCCAAACCCGAGCCTCAGCCAGGTCCACAGGAGCCAGAACGCGAGGAGCAGATCCATCTGCGAGGAGGTGCTCCCACGGCCGCACCCCCCACCCCCGCGTCCCCCCCCCCAGAGGAGGCCTCACCTTCATGACGGCAGAGCCCCGGGGGCTGGAAACCAGACCCAGAGTTCGTCCCGCGAAGGGTCGGAGGACAGCTAACGCAAACTGCCCAGCTGTCACGGGAGACGTGTCACCTTCTGCACTGAGCAGTACGGTTCCGTGTCCTGCACGTGCTCCCTGGCCTTGTGTAGACAGGTGGCACCAGCCAGCACCGCTGAACTGTCCCTGTGAAGGCCTGCTCGCAAGACCGGTCCCCCACCGGTGTCCCGAAGCCGGGCTGGTGGACAGACAGCCCCCCGGCAGACGGAACCCTCTCCGCAGACCGCCCTGACTGGGTGGCGTGTGTGGGCCCCTGCAGTCCCTCTGGAGTCTGCAGCCGGTCCACGCCAGGCAGAGGGTCCCAGTGTGACCCCCGGGATGACCTCAGCCACTGTGCCTCCAATGCACTTCCGTTACAGACAAGGCAGTGCCACCGCAGGTGTAGGGGGTCCCGTCCTTGTGACCGCGGCTGCCAAGGGTCCTGTCCGCACTGGGTCGTGCCTGCGTGCAGGACACAGTGCTGAGTCCTTCGAGGTCCAAGTCCTTTGAGCGTGTCACCAGCTTCCGGCAGCTCTGGGGACCCCGGACAAGTCTGCTGTGGCTCCTGGTGCCACTGTCTGACAGGTGGTTCCCTGGGGACCTTCGGGGCCGCGCCCCTTCCTCCTGGGGAGGTTTGGGAACGGTGGGGGGGCGCTTGGAACTGCAGCCTGTGGGTTCAGGGGGAAGCTTCCACCGCGTCACGTCTCCCAGGCCCGAGTACTGGCCTGACTGTCCTCTGACGTGTCCGCCGCAGGTTCGATCACCTGCCCCGTGACGCTCGGGCGCCTGGCTCCTTAGGGCTCACACCGGCAGCTTCCCGTTTTGCTGCCGTGGTAAATGGTGGCGCCCTGTTTCCTGCTGGCACCACAGCTCCCAGTTCCCCGAAGACCGGTCTCCACTCCAGAAACCTTCCGAAAGTCTCCGAAATTCTGCCAAACTGGCTGTCAGTTGTGTGGGGCGCTCTCTGTGGGCGTGTGACCCACAAATGAAGGCAGTTTTAGTCCTATCCAGTGTTTACGATTTTTTTAAAGATTTTATTGGGGGAGGGAGGGAGAAAGAGAGGGAGAGAAACATTGATGTGTGGTTGCCTCTCATGTGGCCCCCACCGGGGACCTGGCCCGCAACCCCGGCATGTGTCCTGACTGGGAATCGAACCGGTGACCCTTTGGTTTGCAGGCTGGGGCTCAGTCCACCAAGCCACACCAGCCAGGGCCAACCCAGTGTCGTTTCTAATTTAGAGGGAATGTGTCAGCACGAAGTCTGGGGGTCCCCACCTCACGCCCCCGTGTGGGCTTCACGTTCTCACTGCAAGAGGAAGCGAGCCCCACCAACTTCCTCACAGCTGCTGGGGGCCCCGTGGAGGGCCGCCCCACCCCTTCCTGCGTGATGGGCGGCCGGCCGAGGCCCCACGTGGCCTCAGGAGCTGCCTCGCCGTTCCCGCCTCGCCACCTTGGTGTGCGGTCCCTCAGACCCACCCCGGGAGCACGTCTGAGGTGGCACTTTCTTTCCCGTGACCTTTCCCAGCCTGAGAGACAAGCTGGAGGGTTCTCCTCTTTTCTGTTTCCCGCAACTTCGAGTGGCAAGCGGACTGTCTCCTGCACAATGTCAGCTGCCTTCCCGCACAACATCCGGGGCCTGGCGCCTCCATTGGCCGCGTCTCAGTCACCGGGCATCTGCTCCCCTCCTTCTGGGTGTGCCAGGCAGGCAGCGCGGGCTGCCCGCCCCACTCGCCCGGCCCGCCTGCGCGTCGCCCTGGGGGCCGTCCCACCAGCGGGTCTGTTCGTGGAACGGGGACTTGGCGTAGTTGATCCTTCCCCTCGCATTTTTGGTCTCTGTCTCACTAATTTTCATTCTTATCTTTATAGTTTCCTTCCTTTGCTTTTGTGGGGTTATTTCCAAGTGGAGTGCCGAGCTCTTTAATTCTCAGCCTTTTAAATTTTACAGTGTAAACAATTCAAGACCATAAATTCTTCTTGAAGCGCCGTTTTCACTGCATTCTGTTGTTCCGTAATGTATTCTCATTGGTCTTTTTTTTAAATTTTGAGTAATTTGCTAGCGTCTGTTATAACTACTTATCTGAAGGATGTTTTTGGCTTCAGAACGCTTGGAGCTCGGAGCTTTCTAATTCTCTTGCCAGTCAAAGCGGCTTTCTAACCCAGCGGAGCCCGCCAGACGCCGGCGCCTCTGGCCTCGAAGCCACGCGTGGTCCTTTCCAGCCACGTTCCCCGTGGACTTTGAGAGGATCCGTGTTCTCCAGGCTCGGCCACGCACAGTGCCACTCACGCCGCCCCAGCCGTGCGCGCACACACAGTCACAGCCAGTGGGCCGCGCTCGCCGAGTGTGCCGCTCACACTGCCGCGTCTGGTGCGGCTGTCTTCCTGCCCGGCTCGCCGCGGGCTCTGCCGAGTCCGTGCGCGTGGCGCTTTCCGTGGCCACGTCCGTGTGTGCTTGGTCTCTTTTGACTGAAGTGATGAGGTGCACCTGCACAGGGTTCTTAGCAGTCTCGCATCTTTCTGTTGAGTGAAATCTCGTACAGTTATGAGGGAACCCGTTTGGGTCTAGGAAAGCTCTTTGCCATGAAGTCTGCTAGAACTGAACCGGTGAGGCCGCCTCCCCGGCACTCTGATCGGGGTTTGCACGTGGTTTCCACGCCCTTCAGCCTCCCCTCACTCTCCTGCATCCGGCGAGTCTCTCCCCACGGCCTCCAGCCGGGTTTCCTCTAACGTCCCACGTGACAGCCTCCACGCGGTCACCAGTTCACCCCGTGCAGCCACCGGACTGACCGCCGCCGCCGACAGCGCTCGTCGGGCTCCCGCTCGCCCTGCTCTTTCCGCTCCTGTCCCCACCTTCCGTTTGTCCAACCTCCCCACCCTTGTTTGGGAGCCCCGAACTCCAGCTCTGCTCTTCCGGGGCTCACCCTAGACACACATAGAACACGTGTGCTCGGCCTCGCAGCGCCCGGAGCTCGCGTAGGTTCGGGGTCTCTGCTCAGCCTCCTCTCCCGCCGCCTCCCCGCGCCCCTGTTTCCGCTTCCGGCTCCGCACAGTGGACACCCTGCGGGCTCTCCGCGCACGGACGGCCTCCCTCGGCCCCGCCCTGCGCCGCCTCCCCCGCGTTTCCACTCCCTCCCGCGCCGCCTGCCTGCAGGTGGCCAGGACGCCGGGAGGGGCTCTGCAGCTGCGCAGACCCCGTCCTGTGTCCTCTGTCACTCCTGCAGGGCTCGTCGGTTCCGTTCAGGGTTTTCCTCTGTGTCTGTTGCGTTTGTTTTTAGTTTTCGTGTTCCTCACATAGGTATATATTTGTCGTCACTGCAAATAATCGCTCGCTTTGTTGCTTTTTCCTTCCTTTTTTGTGGTGAAATAACAAAGTGTGTCGCCATAACAACATTTAAATCAGCGGCTTAAGTACATTCACGAGTGGTGTGTAGCCATCAGCGGTGCCTGTGTCCAGACTTTTTCATCATCCTGGACACCGCAGGAGTGTCAGCCCCCGTACCCGCGGGCCCGCTGTGTCCCTGTGAATTCGACTCCTCTCAGCGCCCCATATGGCAGAATCACACACTATGTGTCCTCTTATTTTTAAATATTTTATTTATTTACTTTTAGAGAGAGGGCAAGGGAAGGAGAAAGAGAGGGAGAAACATCCGTGTGTGGTTGCCTCTTTTGCACCCCCCACTGGGGACCTGGCTTGCAACCCAGGCATGTGCCCTGATTAGGAATCGAACCGGCAACCCTTTGGTTAGCAGTCTGGTGTTCAATCCACTGAGCTACACCAGCCAGGGCTAGAGATTGCTTTTTAAACTTAATTTTGGCTCTGGCTGGTGTGGTTCAGTGGTTTGAGCACTGGCTTGTGAACCAAAGGGTCCGTGGTTCGATTCCCAGTCTAGGGCACAAGCCTGGGTTGCAGGCCAGGTCCCCAATAGGGGGCGCAAAAGAGGCAACCACACACGGATGTTTTTCTCCCTCTCTTCTTCTCTGTCTAAAATTAAAATTTTTAAGTTTAATTTTGTTTGTAAATATGTAAAACGTCTGCACGATTCCAAGACCACACGAGGCAATGCCCAGGACTCAGGCTGCAGGCCCCTGAGGGCTGCTGGGGCCCAGGCAGAGGGGACTCTGGGGGACGAAGGCAGCCCCAGCCCTGGAAGGTCATGGGTCCCTCACCAGTCGGTCTTGCCTCTTGCACAGGTCGCCAGGCAGGAGGGAAGGATCATCCTGACCTCGGGGCTGCCATACCACAAGGTGAGGACCCCGCTGGCACCCAGCCCCTCGGCCACCCCCAGCTCAGGCTCAGCCGTGTGGCCGAGGGGAGCGGGGCCCACCCAGCAGCGCTGGCATCCTGGGTGGCCCAAGGGGAGGCTCCGGGGCCCGGGGCTGGGGGAGGCGGGGCGGCCTGAGTGGCTCAGGGCTCAGAGCCGTGTCCCTCTGCAGCTCCGGGCCCAGGTCGGCGCGGGACGCTGCCTCTGGGTGGACTGCTCCCTGAAGGCCCGGGAGCAGGCGCAGGTGGTGCTCAGGCATTTCAACGTGCGTGTCACCCACTCGGACATCTTCAGCCGATGCCAGGTGGGTCCCTCGTGCCCCAGGGCTGCCGGGGCGCCACCCGTGTGGTGGGCAGCTTAGCAGGTCCCTGGCAGGCGGCTGGACAGCAGAGGCCGTGTGCCTTGGCCTTTCTGCCCGTCTGAGCCTCAGCCACTGCCCTCCTCTCGGGGTTTTCTCCTCCCTGACACCCCACACCCCCCCACACACCATGCGCAAGGTGGGTGAGGGCTGGAGGCAGGTGGTGGTGGCTGCGGCCGAGGGTGCGGCGCAGTGTTAAGGTTTGGGGACTGCCCTGCCCCCAGGGCCGGCCTCCCATGGGGGTTCTGGCTGGAGTAAAGGAAGCCCTTGAGTTCCTGTGTGGCCAGGTGTGGGGTGACGTTCCATTTTCCGAGGGCACTGTCCACAGTGCAGGAGACCCCTGGGTCCGCCCCAACATCCGGAGGGGTCCGGATGAGGAGACCCCCAGGTGGGAGCTGTGTGCTGGGTCAAGACCCGAGGCTGGCAGGTGCTGACTCACCCTGCAGTGAAAGGGGCCCCCCTCTCTCCCTCTTGCTGGCCCAGTGTCTCTCTGAGCCCTCGGGGCCCTGGGCTGTTTGGCTGAGGGGGAGGTGACGCAGGCTGGGCCTTGGCTTCCCCGAGAACATTCCGGAATGTGGGCCCCAGCAAGGAGGGGTCCATCGCGCTGCCCCACCTGGCTCATTCCCGCACCAGCACCCCGGGGGGCAGGCGCCCTGAGGAGTGTGAGGGAGGAGGGGCCGCGGGAAGCCACGCAGGCCCTCCCTCTGGGCTGCACTTGCTGGGGAAGGACAGGAACCGTCTGCTGCCTCTGTCCTCCAGCCGGCAAGTGTGTGAAGACCCCAGGACGTCCGGGAAGCGGGGGCATTTTAATGAGCTTTTCAGAGCCTCCGCTGGTGCGTTTTCTTGAGAAAACAGGAAGTTGGGGAGCTGGGAGGAAGTCCGCACTGGTGACCTGGGAAACCGCGTGCTGGAGCGCGGCCTGCTCTCCGGCAGACCCGCAGGGCGAGTGGGACTCGGGCTGTGACACAGCACCCGGGCGGGCGTGGGGCCGGCCCAGACGCTGGGGGGCAGAGTGCGCCCTGATGGGGACCTTCGGGTCGCCAGAGGGAGAGGGCGGTGCCTGACAGGACCGCAGGGCAGGGAGGCAGGTGGCCAGAGGCAGAGGTGGCTGGCCCCTGAGTGGCAGGCGAGGGTCAGAGAGCTCGGAACGCGATTTTCGTGTGCAGCCAGGCGCCGAGGTTTTAGGCTGAGCCCGTGGTACGGGCGGGTCGGCCCGGGGTCTGGTGTGGAGGGTGGATCGGGCCTCGAGCCCCGGGGGTCGGGGCGTGGGGGAGGGGATGTGGCTGCCTCAGCCCGTCCTGTTCACGGTGAACGTGCCTCCCTCTCTCGGGCCGCTGGGGCGGGGGACAGGGACAGGGTCCATGGCTCCACTCCAGCTGTGCGGCTGCCCCGGCCGGCACTGAAGGGCACGCAGAGAGTGGGGATGGGGCGGGTCCCAAGCAGAGAGCTATGCGTGTGGCCCCAGGGAGGGGCTGGCCGCTGCAGGTGCTACAGGGGATGGGCGCGTGGTGTGAGGCCGGACAGTGCGCCCAGTGGGCCTTTGTCGGGAAGCGGGGACCCCAGGACCCGGGGAGCCACCAAGACTCACAGCCGTCCTGCAGCCCCCAGCAGGGGAGGGAGGCAGGCCGTGTGTGCCCAGGGCAGGGCCCGCCCTGGGTGGCAGACAGGTGTCTTGGGGGGATCCACAGGTGCACATCATGAGGCCCCCTGAGAGGCCGGGGTGGATGGGGGCAGGTGAGCAGAGAAGGGGGTCTTTGAGAAACCAGGATTTATTTCTCCTTCCGAGCCTGGCTCAGCGAGCACGGCGGCGTACTGGGCATGGGGGGAGGACCAGCTCGCGCCGTGTCCTGTCAGCCAACGGGGGGCCTTGGTGCTCCGGCCAGAGGCCGGGTCCCCGTCTCCAGAGCAGCGGCAGCTCCCAGCCAAGCTACAACGGCCCCTGTGCACGCCTCGGGCCTCATTCTCACCCACTTCCCAAGCCCCCCGGTACGGCATTCCGGCGAACCCCAGCGCAGCCCCGGCAGCAGCTGGGAACAGCTGACCGCCAGCCCTGTGCACAGCCACCCCCACTCCGGGCCCAGTGTCGGGGGGTGGGGGCGGGATGCTGTTCTCAGGGCCGGCCAAGGGGACTGGAGGCCCTCCCACAGGCGGACACTGACAAGCTCAGAAAAGGTGCCCCCAGATGCCCCAAGGTGGTGGCCTGAGGCTCAGCACAGCAACCAGGTGGCCCCATGGGGCCGCAGCGAGGGCTGGGATGGCTCCTAAGCCCATCCGGACATCAGAGGGCGCTGGCCGGTGGAGAGCAGTGCCCTCGGACTGACCCAGAGAGGGCCCTGCCCTGCACCCCAGCAGCCTGAGTGCCTGGCGCTGGCTCAGAGCCTCCACTGTCCCCGGCCCTGGCCGGAGCTGGCCGCCTCCCTGGAGAGCTCCCACCGCCAGGCTGAGTTTCCATTTCTTTTCCTTCCTTCTGCTATTTTGGTGCCGTTCCCAGAGGGAAAACCCACTCAGCGCACGGCGTTCCCAGAACCAGCGCGGCCGCGCTCGGCGCCGGCGTGTCAGGGGCACTGAAGGAAGGCGCGGTGGTGGGAGAGGGCGGTCAGGGCCCGGCCGGCAGGGTCCGCAGCCTGGCCTCCCCCACGCCCAGCCCCTGACCCGGAGCGGCGCTGGCGCGGCACGTGGCAGGTGCCCTGGGCCCTGGGACCCCGGCCCGGGGACGCTGCTGTGTGGGGACACAGCCCTCAGAGCCCACTGGCTGCCTCTGGCCGGTGGTAAGGGGCGGTGGTCTCCTCCTGGCGGGCGGGTTGGGGCCGCGAAGCTGGTGACCTGGGCCTGGAGTGACCCCCCAGGAGCGTCTGCCAAGAGGACATTCCCAGCGCCGTCCACCATGGGAAAATATTTTATCAAAGAAAGTTGAGTTTTAAAAAAAGCCTACGCACGAACCCCTGACGTGGTGGCCCCAGCGAAACATCTATTTTTACTGTCCCTCTGGTCCCCTCCACGTGGTGGGGAGCGGGCCATGGCCTGAGTGGGAGAAAGGGGGTGGCTCCCGGGAGCAGGCACCCAGAACGTGGAGTGTGCGGGAGACTCCAGGGCCACTGCGCCCCAGTGCCCACGGCCAGAGCCCAGACCTGAGGGCAGCCAGAGTGCCTGGGGCCTAGAGACCCTGCCTCCCTCCCGACAGCCCACCCCAGACACAGGGACAGACAGGAAGAGGCTCAGGCACTGACCCCGCCCCTCCCTGGCCTTTGTGCTTCGAGGCCCCCAGCCCAGTTCCCACACTCAGGCCCCCAGGGTCACAGAGGCACAAAGGCTGTGGGAGGGGGGACCGTCGGAGCCCTGGCCAGTGCAGAGGTGCCAGGGCTGTCTTGGGAGTCAGGGGTGGTGGGGGCCACCAGGCAGGCCCCGGCAGGATTGGGGCCCAGTGTGCCCCAGACTCAGGATGCTGGCCGGGGTGATGGCCGATGGGCAAGGTCAGCATAGCCCCCAGGGCTGAGGGTGGGGGAGGGGGGCCCAGGCTGGTAACCCCATCCCACGGGGCCGTCCCAGGCATTCCCCACAGCCTGTGGGCCACCCCCACCGTCTGCCCCTTCCCCTCCCAGCAGAGCCCTGGGTCTCAGCCAGTGCCCAGCCTCAGGCCCCACCCGATGGCCCTTAGGGGACTGAGGACCTGGACCCCACTGCCGGGAGACCCCTGGCCCCTGTGGCCCTGATCATCAATCCCAGCCACTTCAGGGAGGGTCCTGGCACTGCTGAGCTAATATGTCACCCACTCCACGCTGCAGCTCCGCTGCTGCTGGACATGGCCACTCAGCAGTCCGCCTGTCCCCTTCCTGTGTTGTCCCTGGGACCGGCCTGGGCTGAGGGGCCTTCAGCAGCATCTCTGCACCAGTGCCCAGGGGCGGGGGGTGGGGGGCGGTGAGCCCTAGGCCTGGTGCACACCCTCTCTCCTTCCCCGTGTCCTGTCTGGGGAGGCGGGGCTGGACCCGGCGGTCAGCCCCGCTCTGCTCTGACCTCGGGCTTCTGAGGGGCCCTCAGGACAGGCTTCTCCAGCTGCATGGTGGACGCCTACAGAAGGGTGGACACAGGTCCTGTCCACTTCCAGAAGGGGTGACAGCCTAAAGTCACCACTCAGAGGACGGCCCAGGCTGCTGTGGGAATGGGACCTCAAGCGCACATGCCCACTCACTGTCGGGATTCAGCCTGTGCACGTGCACCCCGCCCCCACCCCGGCCGGGACTGCAGCCCCGGGCCAGGCCAGTGACACGCGATGGCGCCTCTGAGACCAGGGCGCACCGGCAGCTCTGTGCCGGCCTCTCAGGCTGTGGTCTGTCAGGAGAGCCCCCGACGCGTCTGAGCACGAGGGTCCTCCAGTCCCTCTGCTCCACTGGCCACCGTCACCGTCTGTCCCCAGGGGCCCCTGGCCAGCTCCAAACCGGCCACTGCCAGGGCTCTGCCTGCAGCCTAGAATCGGGCTGGGGGCCTGGGGAAGGAGGGCCTGCCTTGTGCACGTGGGGGCACAGGCCTCCAGGCACAGAGGGCACAGAGGCCGCTCGGGGCTGCAGAGCAGAGGCGCCCCCTCAGCCCGCGGGTCCCCAAGGCTCGGGGCTGGGGTTCGCAGCAAACCACAGCCTTCGAGCTCAGTCACGTGATGCCACAGGGGCCTGACTGGCATCTCACTGCGGGGCGGGAGGCACTCTCCTTGCCTCGGGGCACCTGCAGCCCCAAAGCATGGCTGGTGGTCCGGCTCAGAACCGCAGGCCTCTGCACACCCACGGTCCACTGGGCCCTGGGTGGAGGCGGCAGGACAGGCTGGGCAGCCTCAGAACTGTGCGGTCTGAGCAGGTGCACGTAAAAGAGGCCGTGGGTAGCTGGGCAGCTGTGCTTTCAGCCTGGGAAGGGTCCTCAGGGTGACAGAGCGGGGCCTGCCCAGCAGTGACAGATCCGTCTGCGTCCTGACAGGGCGGGGACCCACGGGGACGCAGCTTGTACTGCAGGGTGCCCTGGGGGTGAGTCTTCCTCCCAACCTGCCCTCCCCAGCTGCACAGAGTCAGACAGTGGCTGGGCAGTGGGGGGCTTCCCTCTTCTTCCCCGCCCCCTACCCTTCTGAGGCAGGGGGAGGGGGAGCAGCCTGGCCGGTGGGGCCTCAGTCGGGTGGGCAGGGTGGCCCCAGGGGTGAGACTCCAGCCTGGGGGTTGGAGGGGTGCTCAGCAGAAGGAGCCCTATGAAGGGAGAGGCCTGCTCAGCCAAGCCTGGCACCCTCCTGGGAGTGAGGGTGCAGGCAAGGGGAGGGGTGCAGTGCAGGGGTCCCTCAGAAAAGTGGCGAGAGTTGGGCCCAGGCAGAAACTGCTCCCCGCATCCTCGGCACACCTGTCTGATGAGACACGGATGCTTGGCGTGACTGGGGTCCCGGGCGGGGCGGGAAGGGGAGGGGCTGGGACACTGGGACACTGAGCCCTGCCACTGTGCTCAGCCAGAGCCTGCCCCTTCCACGCCGCTAGCCCCCCACGCCAGCCCCTGCGGCTTCCATGGGGCCCGCCCATCACACCCTGGCTCCCCACCCCTGACCTCCCACCCTCTGCACCCAGCCCACAAAATCCCGGTGTAGAGGGTTCCTTCTCTAGGAAGTCCTCCAGGCCCCTGGCCTGATTTCAGAACACAGCTGTTCTGTGGACAAGGACTTTGGGGTTCCTCCCTCCCCAGACAGGGAACTCGGGACAGGACGGTCCCCTGGCCCCAGTGCAGGCCCGAGATGATGCGTCGGTGACTGGCCCCAAAGACTTTAGGGTGGGTCAGAACCCAGGCTTCAGAGCCTGCCACCTGCTGCCTGAGCGCCTGGCTCCTCTGGGTAAGTGGGGCTGGGACAGCCCCACACCCCCAACTTCCCCAGCGGGCCAGCCCGGCTGGCGCCCACTACCCCCGCCCCAATGGCCCTGGGCTGACAGGGTCCCCCAGCCCCCCAGCTACACTCGCAGTTCTAGGAAGAAAGAGGCTACCACCCCGACCCCCAACAGCCCCCCACCGCCGCCCCGGCCCGCATCCCAACAACAGCCGCACCCCCTCCAGGGCGCGGGAAGGCGGGCGGGCAGCCGGCCGTTTGCTTTTGAATCTCCGCCCGGCGCCCTGAGTGGCCCTTTCAAAGGCCGGCGGGGGCGGGGGCCGTTCCCAGGCGCGCCCCGCCCTCCCTGCCTGCCCTGCCCCCGCTTTCCCACGCGGCCCGGCCGCCGGCGGGTTCTCACGGCCGCCGCCCCTCCCCCGCCTGGGAACGGCGCTGTGCCGGGGTGCCCGGGAGCCCCGGCCTGGGGGCGCCTCTCGGGCTCCTCGGGACTGGGGGCGGAGGGGGGCACTCAGAGGTACGGGGTGCCTAATGAGGGCACAAGGGGGTGGAGCCGCCCCCCACCCCCAGGGCCTGAGGCCAGAGGCGTCTTCTGGGCTCAGATTCTGTTTGGTTTAACTCAGGACAGGTGATTACCCCATCCGCCTCCTGAAGAAACCTAGAGGATTGCGGACACGCCTGCCCTGGGGAAGGGGTGCCCTGATGGGCCTGTGGCCCCGGGGTTCCTGCAGAGCCCGGCAGCAGGAGGGGGCTCAGCACACCCAAGTGCAGACCCGCTGACTGAGAACTTGGGTGTAGATCCCCCCTTATCCAGATTTGTGCTCAGAGTCCGCGTACTTCCCACACTGCTGTGCAGCCCTGGGCAGAGTCCAGGGATCCTGCTGGGACTTGGCCACTGCCCTCAGCCCGCCTGGGGGTCACCCAGCCCACCCAGCCCACCCTGACGAGCCAGCTTCGTCAGGAGGTCTCACCCTGAGGGGTGGATTGGGAGCCCGCACAGCGCGGGCTGGGTGTCTGCTGGTCCAGGTCCTAAGGGGGCCCTGGGCTGTGGGTGGCACAGTCAGAGAGCGGCTTGGGGAGGCAAGTGGGAGGCCTGCCTGCATGTCGGCTGCAGCCCTCCTCAGTGTCCCTGGCCAGGGTGCCTCCCGTTCAGGCTGTGGCTGCTCTCTGCATCTGTCCTTCTGCCTGGGGCAGCTAAGACGGGCTTCCGTCCCCTGCCAGCCCCTCTTCCTCCCTTACAGTCGGAGGGTCAGACGGGCTCCCCGGCCTCTTGGCAGGAGTGTGCGGGGTTTCAGCCAGGGGCTCCACTTCCAGAAAGTCTGAGGCAGGCCAGGTGGCCCTCCTGTCCCCACGGCAGGAAGTGGGCCCAGTGGGGGTGGGGCGAGGTCCAGTGCAGGGGCGCCAGGCCCCCACCTCCCCGTGAGGCCAAGGCCCAGACGGGGTGCCAGCGCAGTGAGGCTGCATCAGCTGCGAGCCCAGCCCAGCCAGGAAAGCCCCAGATGTCATTGTCCCCCCATCAACTGCCTGGAGAGGCAGCTGTTTGGGACTCCTCGAACCCCAAAAATGGAGGCCCAGAACACAGCTCCCTCACTGCCCAGCGGGGCACATACAGGCATCTGTCCAGGCCGCTCACACAGACACGGCCAGGGGACACATGAAGCACAGGCGTGCCCGCGCTCACATCCCCGACCTGTGCTCACACGCAGGCACACACTCAGCCGCTCTGTCGCTGGGAGCCCTCGCACCGCGCACCGTGGGCCTGCCGGGTGCCTGCCCCCCGCACTGGGTGCACGGACCCAGCGCTCCTGGAGCCTCCTCTTGCCCCAGGGCGCACGGCCCCTGACCCCCCAGGGGCCCTGCACTGTGCAGACGGTGCCCGGAGCCCATCCCCCACTCTGCTGTGCGGAGTTGTCCTGGCCCCACAAAGGGGCTGGGCCGGGGGGAGGGGCTGGGCCCGTGGGAAGAGGCCTTCCTGGGCCTGGGGGCGGGGTGCACGGGAGGGAGGCCCCTGCAGGGCCACCCTCCCAGGTCTCTGGCCCGGGGCGAGGCCAGGGGCTGGGGCCCCGTCCTGCTCCGTGGGAACCACTTGTGCACACCCCCCAGATGGGAGCCTCCGGGGGCCCGGGGCCGGCCCTCTCGCCCCGGCCTGCGCCCCACTGGTGGGGTGGGGGCGGCACCCCACAGTGCCAGGCTGCCCGTCTTCCTGCCCCCACCCGGCCCGTCTCCAGTGGAAACTGGCAGGACGGGGAGGGGCAGCGCCCAGTGCTGGGGCCAGCGGGGCCCTTGTGGGCAAGGCTGGGTGACGCGGCCGAGCCATGTCACCTGTGGGAGCAGATGGCACGGGGCCCCCCACGTCGCTGCCGGGACGGGGGCAGCGTGGGAGAGTGAGGCGTGGGGCTGACCCAGGCTTGGGCCCCTCATTGCTTCCTGCCAACTGGTCCCACCCTGTCCAGCCAGGTGTCGGGCCGACACCCCAGGCCCCGTGTCCCCACACCCCGCACCATTTGTTAGAGCATCTCTGGGGGTCGATGTGAGCAAGCCAGCGGGAGAGGCCTTGGGGTCGCTTCTCAGGGTAGCAACCCTGGACAGTTCAGGAGGGCGCAGTGCTCAGCAGGGACCAAATGGGTGACAGTTGCCCTGGAGGCAGGGACACTGGCGTCCTGAGGCTGATACCTGCCCACGTCTCCCATTTCCCTGACTTGAGTATCTGAGACTGCTTGCAGGTGCCAGAAACCTCCGGCCACCGTGCTGGGACGGGGACACGTTTCCTTTCTCCTGAGTGTCTGTGCTCGGCTGCCCCCCGTCCGCTCCTGACTGTCACTCCGCAACAAGTCGCAGCTCCCCTGCCCGGGCCCCCGTCCTCCTGCTGTGGGGTCAGAAACCCCGGACAGGGGCTCCCAGGGCCCCCGCCTGACCACACCTCCCTTCCCCCGCCCAGGGCCTGGCTCCCGCCATGAGCTGGGCTGCAGGGGCTGCCGGAGCCCAGGTTTCCATGGCTTCGCCCTTGCCGGGAAGCAAGGGGTCCCGACCCCCTCCCCCACAGGGCCTGGGGAGTTGGCGCCGGGTCAGAGCCCGGGGTGGAAACCCCTCAGACCAGGATGCCAGCGCGGCCTGGCCCCTCTCCCACTGGATCGTGGGGCCGGAGCCTCTGGCCTGTGCCGGGGGCAGCGCACCTGCCCCAGGGCCCCCTTAGGCTCCAGCCTGGGCCGGCCAGATGCCGCCCTGCACCTTTGGGGTCACTGCGGTCTGTCCTGATCCTATGGGGATCCAGGAGCAGCCAGGTCACGCCCTCCCCTCGGCTTCGGCTTCAGCCCCTCAGTGATGCCTGGGGCTCGGGGCTGACTCGGGCCCAGAGGCTCAGAGGTGGCCACAGGCCTTAGCGGTTTCCAGCACCCAGTGGTGGGGGGCCCAGTGGGCTCTGGGAAGAGCATGCAAAGGCCCCTCCACAGCTGCCTCCCAGCCCCGTCCTCCGAGGTCTTCAGCCCGGTGGGGCCTGCCCGTGAGAGCCCCACCCCCACCCCCACCCGGGCACCCACTCCACTGCCCGGTGTGAGTGCAGCGGGCCCCCAGGGCCACAGACCAGGACGGCTGGGAACACGGACTGTCTCCGGGACCTTGCCTCTCGCTCAGCCCTGGCTCGCTGGCCAGGGCCCTTGGAAGCAGGCTGGTTCTTAGGTGTGGCCCTGGGCACCCGGGAACTGACCCCTTGAAGCCCTCCAGCTTCTGGCCCCCCACGTCTCAGCCTCAGAGGAAGGGCCAGTGTTCTGGGGCCTGTGGTGGCCCCTCCTCAAGCCCCTCAAAGCCCAGCAGGGCCCCTCCCAGGGAGGTGGCTGGGGCAGCCAGCCAGGGGCACAGGGGCTACAGAGCAGGGACTGCCGGGCTGCAGGTCCCCAGGCCCCACCAGTACCCAAGACCAGTCCCCGGAGGTGGCCCAGCTTCCGGGAAGCAGCCTCGTGCTGCGGGCACCTGCCCAAGGCTGCCCTCACCTGCCCTGAGTCAGGCTGCACGGCAGGCGTTGGCTCCAGCAGCCTCGGGAGCCGTGGGAACCAGGCGGACCCCTGGGACCTGGGAGCCCGGAGCCTTCCCAGCCCCTCCTGCCCGACTCACCTGGCCCCGCCCTCCCAGCCGGGATCTGGGGGCGGCGGCCAGCCCTGCCCTCAGGCTCCCTCACAGGACGGGGGTGCCACAGACATGGGGCAAGGACCCCCAGGCCCCTGCCGGTCTCTGCCAGACCCACAGGCACCCCAGGCCAGGGTCTGCACAGCCACCCAGGAAGTGGGCAGGCTCAGTGTCACCTGCACATGCCTCTCGGCTGGAGGGCCGTGCGAGGAGGACGACCGGTGGGGTCCTGGCCAGCCGAGGGCCCTGGGACTGAGCAAGTCACTCGGAAGCCCCCGTCTTCAGAATGGGAGGCCAGAGGCCCCGCCGCCCCTCGGTGTCAGAGAGGGGCCTCGGGGGACGGCACTGAGCCCAGGACCAGGTGAGCGCTCAGAGGGAGCCCCCCACGGGCAGGGCCACAGCCTCCCTGCAGGGGTGGCCGGGCAAAGGCGCAGCGTGGCCGGGAGGCGACAGGGAAGACCAGGGTGCCGGCCCCGCCCTCCTGCAGGTGGGAAAGGCAGGGCAGAGGGCGGGCCGCGGGCAGGGAACCGGCTTTTCCAGCCCGGGGCCGGGGTGCGGCGGGGCCTCTCAGGACCCACCGGGTGACAGTGGGCAGCGGCCGTGGGAAAACCGGCACTGGTGGTTCCCGAGGGTGTGGCTGGGTCCCTGTGGATGGCACCGGGCGTTCGTCTGTGTGCCGTGACTCAGCCCTGAGCTGGCAGCCACGCCCCGGTGTGCACACCAGGCCCAGGTCCTGGGAAGGAGGACAGACCCTTCACAGGGGACCCCACCCTCCTGCGGCTGCGCAGTCCCTCCCGAACCACACCTGCTGGCACTGTCCCCTCGGGTGGCCCGGGCCTGGGCCGTGGGGGCCCCAGGGCGGGGGCCCCAGGGCAGTAGCAGGGCTGGGCCTGGAGTGCCCACAGACCTCCCTGCAGCCAGGGCCTCACCTGCACTCCTGCCCAGGGGAGTGGGACCCAGGGCAGCCCCTCTGTGCCAGAGGCCAGTGGAGTCTGGAGGCGGCGGGACAGGGGGCCCCCCAGGAATGGGGGAGGGCTCTGCCTTGGGCCCAGCCCATGGCCGGCTACAATGCTGGAGATGCGGCAATGAGGCCACGGGCAGAGCTTAAGGTGTCGAAAGGCCCGGGGAAAGGGCGCGAGGTGGCGGGGCTCACCCTGCAGCTCCCGGGGCCTGAGGCCACGCCCACTCCAGGCCCCCAGAGGCCTGTCAGCCTGGGCTCCTGCCTGATCACGGGGGGCAGGGGGCGCGGGCAGGGACTGACCACAGTAGCACCAAGGGTGGCCCCATCCCTCCTCTGGCTTAGGAACACCAGCCCCCACAGGCCCACCCTTGGCTCACCTTCCTCCGCCAGGCTGGTCCCGAGTCTCATGCCTGGAAAGGCTGTGCCCCAGGGGGCCGGGTCTCCATGGGCGACCACTCCTAATCCCCTGGGCCCCTGGGTGCCCAGGCACCCGAGGGAATCCTGGGGCGCAGACCCACCCCTGCTAGGCAGCGACCGTCACGGAGCGCCCTGGGACAGCTGTGTTGGAGGGCAGGGTGAACCCCCGAGCCTGTCAGCACCCCAGAGTCCGTGAGGCCAGCGGCGCCGACCGGAGCTCCCAGGGGCAGCCGTACATCCTAGATACAGCGTCGTGCACGGCAGCACGGTGGCCGCGTGCCTGGCGGTCACGGACCTGGTGCCAGGCCGCGGAGGCAGCGCCGGCAGACGCGGACACTCAAAGGGCCCAGCTCTGCCCCAGACGGGGCCTCGGGCCAGGCAGCCGTGGGTGGGTGTGCCCTGCACCCACCACGGCCCCTTCACGCTGGGCCTTGCACCCCCACCGCAGCTCAGTGAGCCCAGAGTGGCCCAGGCCTGGCCGTGCCCCTGCAGGCTCCGGGTTGCAGAGGACAGCCAGAGAGATGGCCATTCCCTGCAGTGTCCCAGGAGCTGGAGCAGGCTGCAGTCCGGGAGGGCTCCCCGAAGTGGTGCCCTTGTGGTCCTGCGGGAGTGGGGAGGTGTTGTTCAACTCAGTGAAACACCCTGGCCAGACCCAGAGCTGCAAGGCGCATGTGGCTGAGGAAGGGGTGAAGGACGAAGGGGGCCTCCCCTGGCCTCAGCACCCTCTCTGCCCCCAGGCCTGCAACTGTGACCAGTACCTGAAGGTTTCCAAGGACAAGATGCGGCGGCTCATGTGGCTCAGCGGCCACCAGGAAGGCCCCGACGGCACAGGTGAGTGCGCCCTGGGGGGCCGGGCGTGGGCGTGGGGGTGTGGACGGGCAGCCCTGCTGTGCTGAGTGCAGGCTGCTCCCGGGCCCCTGCAGGGGTGCAGGCCAAGTGGGGGCAGGGCTGCGCCTGGCCCCCGTCCGTGTGGAGCACCGGCTGCCTGTGCAGGGAGCCCCTCTGGGGATGGGGGTCACCGGTCTCTCCGCAGGGGGCCCCGCTCGCTCCTGCTCGCCCCGCCCAGTGTGGAGTGCATGTGGACACTGGCCCGGCGACACCTGGCGATCGGGACACAGCCGAGCCCGGGCCCACAGGAAGGGAGCTGAGCCCCACGCATCCACCCTGCACTGGGGCAGGTCCTACCCAGGCACCCAGCCTCAGTTCCTTTTCTGTGAAACCAGAACAAGGAGGGCACAGGGCCCCCGAGGACTGTGCTGGTGCCGGCTGGGGCAGTGGGACCCCTGTGTTCCCCTCTCTCCGGAGAGAGGGGCCCAGCACAGGGCGACACCTCGTCAGGGGAGGGCAGGGCTGGGGTGAATCAAGGGCATCTTAGGATCCTCTGGTCGCGTCATCCTGAGGCCGGGGTGCCTCTCCAGGAAGCCAACGTCCCCGCCCAGCGGCTCCTGTCCTTCCTGCCTCTCTCCGAGGTTCGGGGCCCGTGCAGGGCCCACCCGCACGGCAGGCGAGCCATCTCACAGCTCTCAGCACGGGCAGCGCTGTCCGAGGGGCTGCGGGCTCTCTGGGCCCTGTGCCACCCAGAGGCTCTCGCTGGTCCTGGGTGCCTGCGGGAGGTCTCGTGTCTCGGAAGCAGCCTGGGAAGGGCTGGGGTCAGACAGGCTGTGTCGAAGCAGGGAGGCCAGACGGGGTCTGTGGCCTTGCTGGGCTCTGAGGAGGCAGCGGGCTGCGGGGGGGCACCCTCCATTCAGACCCCGGCTGCAGCCAGTCTGCAGCTGCCTGTAGAGAGATGTTTGCCCAGCAAATTACAAGGGTCAGCAGGACCGGGGAGGCCATTTCTCCCACCTGCTGGACCGGGCTCCTCAGTGGCCCTGCCCCCAGCCCCGCGCTGGCCCCCCAGCCTCAGGCACCCTAGCTGGCTCCCTGCGCTCTCTATAGGGGTGGGGTGGGGTGGGGAGGGGGCCCTCCCAGGGTCTCCCCTGCACCCTGAGCCCCAGCGGGTCCTCTGGGTCCCCGCCCGCCATCCTGGTGCTGGCTGGTTGTGCAACAGACCCCTTGGCAATCGGCTTATCTGCTCATCGCCACAGACGGGCCGCCCCGCCCCCGCCCTGCTGCCCGTTCTCAGGCCCCCGAGTGCCCTAATCGGCAGATCTCGAGTCCAGAGCATGTTTCCCAAGGACCTTTGAGTCCCAAGAACGTTCCAAGGTGTGAGTTCCCGAGGGAGGGGACTGGGCTGGCACGGAAGCTTCTCCGGCCCCTGCCCTCTGCCCTCTCCCTGGGGGTGGGGGAGAGGCTGGGGCTGCCAAGCCCTGTCCTCAGGAGTCCCTAATGCCCTTGATTGACAGGTGACGAGGCCCAGATCGAGGACATGCAGGAGCCAGGTGGGCGTGGGACTGCCCTTGCAGGACAAACGGGGCCCCAGCGCCGGGACCCACCACCCTAAGCGGGGGTTTGCGTGCTGGCCCAGCAGAGGGGCTGCTCAAGGAGAAGGTCCCAGGGTCCGAGGCTGGAGGGGGGAGAGCAGTGGGCAGAGAGGGCCGGGGTGCCCCGGGTGGGATGAGACACAGGGTCTGGTGCCTGGGGGACCAGGAGGGAGCGTGCTGGAAGCCCGGGCCTCAGGGTGGCTGTTTCCCTGGCCCAGGCTCCGCCCCCGAGAAGCCACCGGGAGGCCGCACCTACGACCCGCCTTGCCGCTGGCTGGAGGAGGCAGATCTGCACGCCCAGGTCCCGGCCACGCTGGGCAACGGCACCCGGCTGCAGCTGGCGGGGGTCCCGGCAGGCCTGCTGCGGCGGCCGGGGCCGCGGCACTTCTACTGCTGCCCGGGCTGCGGCAAGATCTTCTGGGAGGGCTCCCACCTGGGCCGCTTCGCCTCTCAGTTCCGCGAGGCCCTCGACGGCGTCCCCGACTCCGGCCCGCCCAGCGCAGTCCCCAGCCCTCCCGGCGGCCCCCCGGCTTCGGGACAATAAACGTGGCCAGGGCCCCACCCGTGCGTGTCGCTCGCACACACGTGACGCCCAGCTGGGGGGCGAAGGTGCAGGTCCCCACCAGGGCCGGGCGCTGCACCCCTGTCCCCACGCTGAGGACTGTCCGGTGCTCAGGAACGAGGCAGAAGGGGGTGGGAAGGGCAGGCCTGGTGGAGGACGCGGTCCAGGCAAAGGCCCGAGGGCTGGACCAAGGCGGCTCCTGAAGTCAGCGGGGGCTCGGTGAGGCCGCGAGAGCGTGTGGGGCAGACAGGCCCCCACTTTGCTGTGGCAGTAAGTGCCGCGCCCTCCACCCTGCCCTCCCTGCCTTTGCAGGTGGAGAGCCGCCCCCCTGGCCAGGCAGGACAGGACCCCCCTTGCATTCCCCCCAGAAGGTCCCCTGGGCCCAGCTAGGGGCCTCCAGCTCCAAGGAGCGTGATGGTGGGATCCTGGGGGCAGGGCCCCTTAGGCCAGGTAGGGGGTCTTTCTGGGGAATAGCCCCAGCCCAGCCCTCGAGGGGCTGCCCCGACCCTCACTCTCCTCCCCTCACCCTGCTTGGGGCCAGGCGGCCTCCTCTTGAGAGAGAAGCCAGCGGCCACGGTACGAGACAGAGCCCCACACCCAGGTGTGGTCACGCCTCTGTCCTCACGCCTGCTGGGCTCGCTCTGGGGGAAACTGAGGCTCGGGCCCATGGCTGGCCCCATGGAAGGCCCAAGGGCACCAGTGCCAGCCGTGGTGGGTGGGGCGCCGGGGGATGGGGCCCCCCGGTAGAGGCTCCTGCCAGTGGCAGGCCTGGTCCCAGACTGCATTCTGCCCCCGCCCACCTCCTCCTGCTCACCCCCCAGGAATGCACCCCTCCCTCGCTCACATCCCTTTCCTGTCCTCGCTGCCTGGAGCGGAAACCAGCTCAGATTTGGCCGAGGAGCCCAGGCGGAAGCCTCCGGGTGTTGGAGGCCGGGGGCCTGTTCAGGGCCGCTGCCTCGGCCCCGACGCACCTGCATATCCAGGTGTGACGGCCTTAAGCACAGGGTGGGCACTGGCCATGCCAGTCCGGCCCCTGCCCCCCATTCCTGACCACACCAGGAATGGCCATTGGCCCTTTAGCCCCCAAGGGATGCAGCCCTACTGGGAGGTCCAGCTGAGGAGTGTGCAGAGTTGGGGTCTGTGTAGGGAGGGCACAGGTGTCCCACCACATTCCACATCCTTTTCTTCCCCTTGGAGCACCTGCCCTGTGCCAGGCGCCGGCCCACATAGCCCCCCAGCAGCCCTGGGGTCAGCAGGGCCAGGGAGCCACTCCACCACTGTGGGGGAGCCCCTGGCCTTCCTGCTCTCCTTCGTCACTGCTGAGACCAAGGGTCAGGCAGGGCTGCCAAGGTGAGTGAGCAAGCTGGACCCCACCAAGGACCCTCAGCAGCTGGGGTGCAGTTCCCAGGAGCAGCACTGCTGGCCCCATGTCCCATCCTGGGGAGGCAGACTGACCACCCTCCTTCCCTGGTGGGGTTAAAGGAAGCAGGGGGTGCCCGGCCCACTTCCCAGCACAGCTGCTTCCTGGAGACTCTGCTGTGACCCGAGGCCCTGGTGTTGCAGCCAGCCCTGGACGGACAGAGCTGGAGCCGGGGAGAGGCCAGGGACCGCAGGCTCAGGGACAGGAGGCCATGTGTCCTTCCCATCCCCCAGCGGGCCCAGCCCCAGCCTCACTCTCCCCTTCCACTCTGTGACGCTAGGAAGAGGAGAGGGCGGCTGCGGGGCGGACACGCCTGCCCTCACGCCTCCCGACTCTCTGCTGCCCAGACTGGCCGGGACGCCCTGGGCTGTGATGCTCGCTGCCGGCCCACCCGGGCTCTGCAGCGCCGCCCCTCAGGTCCTGGGCCTGCCTCAGCCTGGGGCGCGCCTCGGGCCCCTTCCCGAGCTGGGGTCAGACCCCAGGCGGACGGGGCAGGCTGTGGCCCCGGTGCCAAGAGGTGCCTGAGCGGCCAGCCGGGCGGGCAGGAGCCGCCGCGATTGTCTGCCGCAGTTCCTGCCCCGGGCGTCCTTCCTGCGCACTGGCCCTGGCCGAGCTGGCCCGGCTGAGTGTTTGTTATTTGATCTGTATCCTCGCTCGGCCCTTCTACCAGGTGTCTGGGCTGCTGGGAAGAAATCCTCTCCTCTTTCCCACGCTCCCCGACACATTTTAATGAATTAGCTGGAAGCCCCGCCCCCACTGCCCGCCTGCCCGGCGGCCTGCTCGCCCTCCCTCCCCTGCCCAGCGCCTTTAAGGTGGCCGCAGGCCTCAGCTCAGCTCTGGCCAGCCCCGTCATTGGAGCTGTCCTCCCCTATGCATCCCCCCAGACCTCCCCAGCCCGGGTCCGTAATGCTCCCCAACCTGCCCCCAGCCCCACGGCTCTGAGCCTCCAAAGAAGGTGGGTCCTCGGAGGGAGAAGGCTTGCTCTCGAACTCTGGCCTCCGCCTTGGCCCCCCAGGACAGGGTCCCGACGCAGTAGTCAGAGTTGGGTCTGTGCCCCCAGATCCAAGGTTCGGGCGCCTCCCTCAGAGCCAGAGAAGCATTGCACTCGCACACACACGTGAGCACACACGCGTACAAATGCCCCCCTTTCCGGTGTGTCCTTCAGCAGACTTTCAGGACGTGTGTGCTGGGGGCCTGGGCTGCACAGAGTCAGCTCGGGCACGTGGGTGTGTGGGCCAGCGCGACATGGAGCGGAACTGCCCTCCCGGCTGCAGTGCGGGAGCACCAGCCTCCGCGGCCCCTCGGCTCTGCGTGATGGCGCGGCCGTCGCTGGGGCCCACAGCGGAGCAGCTGGGCGAGGGGGGCTTGGGGCACGGCCGCATAGCAGGGACAGGCCCAGACCCACCCATCTGACCTGTCCTCCCAGTGCAGGCTGGGTGGGGTGGCCGCCGACCGCAGGCTAGACTCCCGTGGCCACTCCAACCACATGGTCCCTGCTGGGGGCGCCTAAGCTGCCAATTTCATGGCCCGTGGTGGCGGCCGCAAGTTCCCACACTGAGCTCACAGGGCCCCTTTGTCTGCCCACCGTGACGCCCGCCGAGGGTGTCAATGGGACTTTTCTCTGAGGCTCTGCTCCCTGCCCAGCCGAGTCTCCAGATGCCCTTCTCCAGACCAGGGGGCCTGAGCCCACCTGGGCGGGGTCCTGTCTGTGAACCCGCCACCTTCCGGGGATGGCCCTGTGCACAGCTAGGCCCTGGCAGGTACATGGAAAACACAGGCGTGAGGGGGAGGAGCCCTGGGCCATCCGCACACACTCTCAGAGCACAGCCACCCTCCCGTTGCCCTGCTCAGGGTGTCCAGGAGGCAGCAGGCGGGCGGCCCTGGCCCCTGGTGTGGGGGGTGGGGGAGGGTGCTGGGGGTGATCAGGAGCTCCGCCCCCCCAGGTGCTCACAGTTCAGCAGCATCTGACCCCAGCCTGGGCCAGGGACACAGCCTCCCAGCATGAGCAGGTCCAGGAGTGGGTCAGCAGTGGCAGCCCTGGGCCACACCCGTGACTAGGCCACACTCAGAGCGTGGGCTCTGGTTCCTCTCTCTGCTCAGCCGAGGCTCACCCACCTGCTCTGGGGGGCACTCCTGAGGGGAACAGGTCTGAGCGGACCAGCTAGACCACCAGCCTCCGGAAGTCCAGAGCAAGGGACGCAGGTGGCCCTGGCTACCAGGAGGACCCCAAGCGAGACAGCCAGGGTTAGGTCGGAATGCAGCGGGCTGGGGAAAGCCAGCCTTGGGGTGGCCTTCCCTGGTTTTCTTGTGGTTTGGCTGTGACCCCTCCCGGAGCACCGGGCAAGGTGGGGGCACACCCACATCGTGAGGTGTGGTGGGGAGCCCATCCCCACCCCCAAACAAGACCTAACTGGGTGGTCTCCCCAGCTGAGGCCCAGAGCCGCCTCCTGGGGAGTTCCCAGCAGCCTCTGAAGGAACACAAGTCCCTGCGTGCGGCCCAGCGGCTGCCTCAATGCCCAGCCTACGGCTCGGAGAGTCCTTTCTCCCTCATTCCCAGCGCCCGCAGCCAAGCTGTAAAACTGTAAAACCCTAATGAGGAAATGTGGCGGGAGTGTTAAGGTGTAAATTAAAATGGTTTACAGTTTGGAAATGAGTCACCTCAGAGCTCCCTTTCAGAGCAGTCCTTGGGGCCTCACCTGGGGCTGCTCACCTGGCCAGGTCTTCCTGTCCCCATTCATGCGGGTGAGGGGGCCTAGGAGAGGGGAGGCAGGCCCTCTGGCCCAGCTGGCTGACTGCCCCCCACTGCGGAGCTTCCTGCCACACCACCCCCAGCCCTGGGCTTTCATCTGGAGACCTGGCTGCTTCTTGCTGGGGACAGGGCTGAAAGCCTCAAAGTGGGGTTCATGCCAGGCGGGCTGGGGTTGCGCAACAACACGGGGTGATCCAGGCCACTAGGGGAGCCCCTGTCGAGCGGGAAGGACCCGTGTGGCTGAGGCCACTCCCCGGAGCTGCTCATGGAGTAGTCACCCGCGTGGACCGTGCACTCGCGTGGGTCTTGCTGGGGACGCAGAGGGTCTGTGGCCCGCCTTCCCGGCGTGAGCAAGATCAGGGTCTCTGCGCGGACCTCCTGAGTCTGAGATGCTTGCGAACCCCCACCCAGGATAGGCCGCCCTTGGGTCCACTTGGGGGTTGCGCTCGGCCCGCAGCTCGAGCCTGGTTCTGTCAACTCAGGGAGCTTGGAATTCCCCGGATGGCCAGAGGAAAAGTGGGCGGGACGACTACAGAGACTCGGGGGGCGGAGTGGGAGGGCGGGGGGCCCTGGGAGTCGGGCGGCGCAGCAAGGACCTCCCCACAGCCTCCTGACTCCCTGTCCCGCGCGGCCGGCGACCAGCGCCCCCTGCTGCGAAGCGCACCTCCCGACACGCCCCCTCAACGCCCCGCCCCCTCCACGCCCCCAGGCAGTGCCGACCAATGGGCTGACTGCCGGCGCGCGCGTCACGGGCTCCTATTGTTATGCAAATATAAAGGCGGTAAAAGGCGCCCCGGCGCTGCGGGCGGGCGAGTGCTGCGGCGCGTGGGGAGACGCGTGGGGTCCTCGTGGGAGCTGCATCCGAAGCAAGCAGGGACCAGAGAGCGCGGCGCCGCCGCCCCGGCTCTGCCGGTCTCCACGATCACAGAGTCCGCCCCCGTCGCCCGCTCGCCCGGGCGCGGCTGGATGCGGCGGGGGCCCTGCGGCGGCGGCCCCCGGCCCCCAGCGCCCAGAGCGCCCAGGGGCGGCGTGCGGGGCCCGGGGGCGCCGCGCCGTCCATGCGCCGAGGTGGGCCCCGAGACAGCCGGGGGCCCGCGCTGAGCCCCGGCCCGACCAGCTGCCCGCGTCCGGCAGCATGAGCCAGACCGAGCTGTCCACCTGCTCGGCGCCGCAGACGCAGCGTATCTTCCAGGAGGCCGTGCGTAAGGGCAACACGCAAGAGCTGCAGTCACTGCTGCAGAACATGACCAACTGTGAGTTCAACGTGAACTCATTCGGGCCCGAGGGCCAGACGGCGCTGCACCAGTCGGTCATCGACGGCAATTTGGAGCTCGTGAAGCTGCTGGTTAAGTTCGGCGCCGACATCCGCCTGGCCAACCGCGACGGCTGGAGCGCGCTGCACATCGCCGCTTTCGGCGGCCACCAGGACATCGTACTCTATCTCATCACCAAGGCCAAGTACGCGGGCAGCGGCCGGTGATGCCCGCCCGGACCCGGACCCCGACCCGGCCGCGGGACCCGCGCGTGTCGCCTCTGCTGTACCTTCCCGCCAACTACCTCGGTGTGCGCCCGGCCCTCGGCGCCGCGGCCACGACGAGTCCGGCGCGCGTCCGTGCACACGGGGCCCGCGCGGCGCCCGCAGTCCGGGGTCGACGCCCCCCCGCGGCCGCCCAGAGCTGGGCCGGAGCGCTTCCCACGGCCCCCGCCCTCCGCCTCGCGGGTGGGGGCGGGGCGCGGGCTCCAGCCCCTTTGAAATTTGAGTCTCGCTACCAGCAAGTTCGGAATCCCGAGACACCGGATCCTCCGCTCAAAATGTTTTCTCCGGAGGTAGAAGGCGGGTGACGGGGACGCCGGGCTCAGGGCGCCCCCCGCCCGCGGGACCCGCGGCCGACGCGCCCGGAGGAGACGCTGTGCTGTTGCCGAGGCTCTAAACTATTTATCGTGTGTGTATACTTGTGGGTGAAGTTTGTGCGCCTGATGTTTTTGTTTGGAAAATACTGTGCGTGGTCAATGTGGTTATGGAGGGGGGTGCATTTTTTCCCCTAGTCTTACAACTAAAAACTTGAGTCTGTCGTTTCTCGGTTGCACTGAAAACGCCGCCCAGCCCGAAGGCTTCCCCGCGCCACTTCCTCTCGCTCCTGTTTCTCTTCCGCACCTCGCCCCACTTCGTTCAGTCTCCCTCCCCGCCTCTGCTCTTCCCTCTCACGCTCTCACTCGCGCGCGCACACAGCTCCGTGTGCGTTTTGGCAGCCCCAGGCCTTCTCCCTTTCTGCGACCGGCCACCGTCTCCAAACCTACTGGTTTTGCAAAGTTTGCGCGGGAGCCTGGGTGCTCGGGTAAGGCGGTGATGGAGGGGGTGGTGGGGACCATACCTTGTCTAGCGAATTCTATTATAGTTAACAGTCGGTTGCACACTTTTTTAAAAAAGTAAATGGATTTGCCACGATTAAATGTCATAACATTTATGACAGTATAAAATATTAACATATTTTAAGCCAAGTTTAGGTGTATTTGTTGAATCTTGGTTATAAAGCCAATTTTAAAGGGCGTTGTATCCAGCGTTGTGTAGGCGACAGTGTTCCCATATTTATATTTTTATAAAATTCCTATAAGACTGTGAATCTCTCGTGCTAGTTGCTGAGTGAGTTGAAGGACTGTTTGACCCCTTCAGCCTCCTGGAGTTTCGAGAACCCGATTGGAATCCCAAAATCCTGCCGTGGGGGAGGGGCCGCCAGGGGCTGCTGGGGGACCTGGCCCGGGGGGCGGTGCTTCTTCGTCACTTTCCGTCCTGAAAAGCGCCCTTCCTGGTCTCCGAGGTTCCAATTTTCTATGCAACCCCACACCCCTTGTTGTTTTGATCCTGAGAAATAAAAGGGAGACTGAATTATTCAAATTTAAATGAGGCTTCCTGGGTAGAAGAAGTGCTGCTGACCCTTCGTGCAAAAATGGGGAGCACTTGAGGACACAGGTGGGTGGAGGCCCTTTGTACGTGGCTGGTCAGATTCGGGCAGTCATCTGTGGCTTTATATAAAACCCTGTGTGAGAAGAATATATTGATAATGTCAGTGAAACAAGCAGACATTGAAACTGAGGCACAGATTACTCCAAAAGGAGTTTTTCTGTATATTTTTTCTAGATGCAAATAACTTTTTAATTATGTTAATTAATGTTAAGACTTTCTAGGCTTATGGAAGCTATGTATGGGGCCCGGTCTGACCACTTCTAACTGGATGGCATCTGCAGCCCATTCCTGAGTGTACGATATACTTGTAGCCCAGCGTGAAAAATTTATAAATAAATTTTTCATTGATCTTTTTATATTAAAAAGAAAAAGTCTGTTGGTTCTTCTTGGGCTCGGCAGCCCAGGGTCAGGCTGCAACATGCCCGCTGTGGGTGACGTGTACACAATGCCTGGCTCGTGCTCACCCCAAGACAGAGCCTGGCAAGCTGGCCCCGGGCTCTGCACCGCTACCCACCCAGGTGGGCCACATGCACGACTCGGGAGGCACCCGGTCTGTGTCCTCTGCTTCCCCACAAAGCAGCGAGGCCTCGCATGGAAAGTCCTGCTCGAAGCTCTTCCCAGCCCTGACCCCCAGCCAGCCTGAGAAATGGGGAACGTGGGGGCCGGCCCCTCTTCTGGCTGCTGTGGGTTCGTGCTGCAGTGCCTGCGCCACAGGCGGCATCTTTTCGAGGTGGAGGAACACCGCGGCGGCTCACTTCTGACGAAGGAAAGGCCCCTTTCTCCTCTCTGGCCCCGTGGCATCTGGGAGCTGAGAAGGCCAGCCGGGCCTGGAGCCGGGCTGGCGTGGAGGGCAGTGTCTGGCCTGTGAGTATGGAGCAGAGCGTCTGCTCCCTTAACCTACTGGGTGGAGATGTGGGCCCACTGTGGGCCGCCTGCGGGCCGGGCAGGGAGGGCTGGGGGACACCCCGGCAGGAGCAGCCGCTCAGAGGAGCCGAGGGCTGCGGAGGACCTTTCCACTTGGCCGTGACCCGCCGCTTTCAGGCCCCTTTGCAAGGAGCTATAGGGCGTCAGCTTCCCTGTCAGGGCAGCCGGACAGACACATCGCCCTCCCCAAACTAGAAGCCTTTCCCTCCGTGCCGCCTCCGTCTTCTGCTCCGTTCTGCCCCTGAAGGTTTTCCCAGCACATCGGTGCCACAGGCCTCTGCTGGCCCCCTGCTGGCCTGCCAGACCAGGGCGCCCCAGCCTTAGACGCCGCAGAGGTGAGTGGAATATCTGATGCAAATAAGTCCCTGGGGAGGCGGTGTCTGCCCAGGCCTCACAAGCTGGTTTCGGGCGAGTGGGCTGCCGGTGCCGGCGGGGGGTGCCTGACCACGACAGGGAGAGTGGCCATGAGAACTTGGACGCAGAGTGCCTGGGTGCCTGGAGAGTGAAGTCAGGCCTGGGCACGATGGGCCGCCCACAGACATGGGGCGGGGCCTTCATTTCCCAACTGGGCCACTTGCCCAGGGGAATGGGGGCGGCCATCTGAAGACCCAGCGAAGGCTGCGCTGTTCTTGGCCTTAGCCAGGGGGTGGGGGCCGCTGGCCCTGCCCGCACAGCCCTTCCAGTCCTCCCTTGGTGGAAAGGCCAGCTGGCCGGTGCAGCCCGGCGCTGGGGTGCATCCAGGCCGAAGGCGGCCCACACAACACCGTCCGCGGCTCCGTGAGTCCGCTCTTCGTACAGACACGCTGGACTGAGGCAGGCTTGGCTTCTCACAGGAGAAAGTTTCCTCCGTGTGGACAGAAAGCCTGGGCCCCGCCCAGCCCCTGGTGGGGGAGCCCTGGCGAGTTCTGCTGCCCTTCTCCCCGGGGGCTGTTCTGTGAGCACATGGCCCTTCCAGCCTGGGTCCTGGTGGCAGTGAGGGGCTCCAGGGACCCCAAGGACAGGTGGGTCGCCCTTTCGTTGGCAGGGCCCCAGCAAGCAGACTCTACAACAGCAGTTTGTCCACCACGTGGGGTGAGGGTACAGAGCAGCCTCTTGCTCCAGGGGCCTCTTCATTCAGCAGATGGGGGTTGGTGCTAATGGCGGCGGAGTCACCTGGGAGTCCCTGTCACCCCGCCCTACGCAGGCTGTCATGGGTGGAAACATCTTTTCCAGCCTCTGGTGAAAAGAAGGCCCAGCTGGCCTCTGGGACCGACAGGCGTGTGCGTGTACGTGCGTGTGCGCTTGTGGGTGGAGACCGGGTGGGGGTCCCTGCCGGGAGTAGCAGGAGACGCAGAGTGAGCAGGGAGTCCGGCAGGCTGGGGCTGGGCCACTGGGACCCCCGGAATGGCTGCCATGAAGAAAGGAGACAGACCATATGGACAAGGACAGGACCCAGCCCAGTCCTTCACCTCCCTGACTGGACCCTGGCCGGACGCAGGAAGTATTTACTGTTGGAGTGGATGCCAGAGAGAGACCAGGAAACACAGGCAAACAGTCAGCCAGAAAGAGCGATGGCTCAAGGCAGCAGCGTGGGAGCAGGACAGAGTTGGCCGGAGGAGGGAGAGCAGGACTTGGAGGCCAGGACCAAGGGCCCGGAGCCAAGCAGACGAGTTAGAAGGACAGAAGGGGGCTGCCCTCTGGATCTGTCCCGCAAAGGCTTTGCAGCTCAGCACAGGCCCGTTCGGACTGGGGGGCACATGGGCACAGGGCTGTGGCCCCGCAGCTCTGGCCTCAGGGAGACCCAGGACCTGCTGCGGCCTCCGCAGAGCACACAGAGAGGCCTGCGTCCACCTGGACCTCGAAGAACGGGAAGAACGGGAAGGAGGCCGTGCTGGGGCAGCTGGGGGACAAAGCCTGAGGCCAGAGTGTGAAGGCGCAGGCCATGGGGGGCCGTGGGAGGTCTGGGAACCGCCGCAGCGGCTCCTCCCGGGGCCTCCAGCGGGGCCCTCTCCTGGGGGCTTCGGGTCTTCGGAGGCGGCCGGCCCTCCCCCACCGCCCGCTGCACACTCCGCCTCTGCGGCCCGAGCGCCGCTCCCCCAACACCCCTCCCCTGGCCCGGCGCATTCTTCAACTCGACGTCGGACCGTCCCTCCGAGCGTCCGTCTGTCGGTCTTTCTTCTCTCGCCCCCTCCAAAGACGAGGCCCCCATTCATTCCCGAGGCCTCTGCCCTTTCCTCCGCGGGTCCCCGCTCGGCGAGCAGCTGCTATGCTAATGAGGGCGGCGGGCAGGGGCTGGCGGCGGGCTGGACGGGGTTGGGGGGCGGCAGGGGGCAGCGGAGGGACTGAAGGGAGGGCCGGGGGAGCCTGGCTGGATGCGAGGCTGGGGAAAATGGGATGGGAGGCAGGCAAGGGGAATCTCGTGCTCCAGGCTGAGAAAGCCAGCTCAGAGAGGTGGGGGCTCATCAGCGGCCGGGGAAGCCGGGCCGTGGGGGGCCTGGCAAGGGATGGGGGCGGGCGCCCACAAAGGCCCGATCTTTGTATTCAAAACCAGCGGGGACCATTCAGCGCCGGTGGGGGCGGGGCCGCTCGCGCACCCGGAAAGTGCATCGGGCCGGGTGGGGGCCCAGAAGGTCGCCCCGCCGCCTTTGGCTCGGAGCCCGCCCCGCGCACCCACTCGCCCGGCGCTAGTTGTCAGCGCTAGAGACCAGCTGTCATCCCCGTCCTGGGGGCACGGCCTGGAACCCGCGACTTGATCCGCCTCTCCCATCCCCCGCCCGCGCACACACCGGACCTCGCTGTGCTTGGGGATCGGGTGCGCCGCGCGCAGGTTGGTGTCTGAGCTGAGGCGGACGGTGGGAGACCTCTGCGCGCCCCCAGCACTACGTGGTTGGACGCCGGAGGAGGTACGGTGTGCGGAGGCGCCTGAGGACCCCAGGCCTTGGCGAGACGCCGGAGGAGGTGGAGGCGGGGCCCAGCGGCAGACTAGGGCCTTTACTGCTGCCCACCGACATCCGAAGGGCGACCGGGATTGGGGCAAGGGGACCCAGCGAGTCTGCCTCTTGGCCCAGGACGCCCCCTGCCCCGAGTCTGGACTTGCCTCCCACAACTCAGGCGGGAATTCCACGACTGGGGACGGCGGCAGTGTCCGTGGGGGGTCTTTCGGGGACGGGTCCTAGGCTGGCTGGCCCAAGGCGGGGCTCCGACCTAGGCAGGGGTTCTGGCCGATGACCACGCGGCGTGGGCTGTGCTGCCGCCCCGCGGCCGCAGCGGGCACTGCGTCCCGGGGCGCAGGGCCCAGGCCCACTGGCCTGAGGCGGGCACGACCCCGCTGGCACTTTGCTGCGAGTAGGTGCCCTAACCCAGAGGCAGCAGACATCTTGGCTAGGGTTGTCTGGCCGGCGCGCCGCGCCACCCCCGCAGGCTTGGGAGCACGCCCCCCGCTACCCTGGAGCCCAGCGCCCGTCTCCCGGAAGGTGGCCAGGGTACATTGGGGTTGGCCGGCTGAGCGCCAGGGAGGGTCCTTCGCTCCCATGCGGTGGGCAGAGGCAGGTGGGCAGCCAGAGGAGCCTGCGCTGGGACAGTGGCGGGAGGGGGGCGCTAGGGAGCCCAAAGCGGTTCTGATGGGAGTGAGGGAGTGACCAGGTTGCAGACAGTTCTGAGCAGTGAGCTTCGGCTGCAGCCACCAGAACTGGCTTTACTGTATGTGAGGACAGGGTGGCGATGCAGACTGCCCAGAGGAGAAAGCAGGGAAGGCGAGAAGAGTCCAGCATCATCCTGGACTCACTTGGGACACTCGGGAGAAAACTCCCAGCAGGCCCTGGGCAGTGCTGCTGAAGTTACAAGCCTGCCAATTTGTGGGGCTTGGAGGGGATGAGAAGGGACCAGAACATGGGCCACGTGAGGAAGGGGTGGTCAGCCGAACCCTCAGCATGTCTCAGGAAAGGGCAGGTGTGTTGACCTAGTAGTGGCTTCTGGCTTCTGCGGTCCCCACAAGGAAGCCCAAACCAGGGCCTGGGCATACAACCCCTTCACCATCCTCATCAACTGACTGGCAGTGTGTGCTGTTCTCCTTTGAAATGGAGAAGAGAGTGCATTCCAGGGCTCCAGGGCCACGAGTGGACAGCTAGCAGGACACAGGATGCCTTGCAGGTCTGTGGACATGGCCACCGTGTGTCACACTTAAGGGCTTGGACCATACCCGTCCCTCAGCACCATCAGGACCAGCCGGGGGTGCTACCAGATCACCCAACAGAGCCCAGAGCCTCAGCAGAGGGGTCCAGGGGCGGGCAGAGCTCTCACAGCCCGGTGGAGGTGGGCATCGGACTTGCAGACTCTTCCAGCCACCACCCCACCCCACTGCCACAGAACAGCTTGTGCTGGGTACGTGCAGGGAAAGAACTCACTTTGTCTGAAGTCATGCCTGCTCAGAGATGGAGCCCAAAGACCACGTCTACTGCTGGGACGAGTTCCCAGCACGGAGAAAACTCACCTCTGCAGCTCTGCGGGCCTCCTCGACAATATCCTGTGGCCAAGAACCCCCAAGGGAAGCAAGCCCAAAACGTCCCATAAACTTCCCAAAGAGCTGTGACAACAGTCCAAACGGGAGTGGTGTAAACAAGTCAGAATATGTATTTCTCATCACAGGCGTTGCAGCCGGTGGACCTGGGCTGGTATGTGGCGGTAGGATACGGGATCCTCGGATATTGTTGTTCTGCTGGGGTGGCTCAGAGGGTGACTCAGATGCAACCACCAAGTCTACATTTCAGCCAATAGCAAGGAGGAGAAAGAGGTTAACCAGGGTGTAACTACAGGTCGACTAGGGTCCTCTCTTTCCAGGGCACTTCCGAGAACTTGCTCCTGCCACTTCTGCTCACATCCCATTCGCTAGAAGTTAGCCACGTGACCAACCCGGCTGCTAGGACGGCTAGGAAAATGTAGTCTGTTGACTTTAAACAAATAGCCAGATATTCGTCCAGCAAAATGGGTCTATTCGGGCACAACAAAGAATTCCAATTCAGCATATGGACGTGCAGCGTCATGGGGAACCACGCACCACCTATCCCAGAGGACAACGCAGAGAAACACTCTCACAGTGGAATGCGGCAGCGGGGCGGGGCTGCTACACACAGCGCCCATTGGAGGATTCCGGGCGGTCCAAACGAAGTGGCCTCTCATTGGCTGAACTGTTGTCAGGCGAGGGGAAAACCTTCCTCCTGCTGGGGTAGCAACTTAACAGAAAACATCTGGCGTCTCTGCGGGGTTCGGGATCATTAACAGTCGGTGGTCGGGCTGGGGAGCTCCTCCTACAGACCCCTCCCCACTACAAGTTAAAGGGGTTTCTTTTATTTCTTTTCACGTCTTTATTCAAGGCTGTGCCAGCTTGAAACGGGGTCACAGGAGAGCCGGCCGTTTGCGGGTGCGTGCGTGGCTAGCGGTCAGCGCCTGACCTCGGTGACGCGTGCTCCGCCCTGTTCTTCCGGCTGCGAGTACACACCGCGCTCGAGCCTTGCAGGCCGGAATGAAGAACTCCCTAAGAACTGAAACCGCTCGCACTGGAGGGCCAGAATGAAGGCCCGGAGCCCTCTGGAGGGTCGCGGAGGGCGGGCCTCGCGCTGGCTGGGGCGCATCTCCAGGCCTGAGCCCCGTGCGTGGTGGGTCCGGCGGGCACAGTCCCGTTCTCCCAGCGCGCTCCGGGCCTGTTTTCCGCAGCAGACATCCTTGCGGATCAGGTGACTACCACCATGGTCGCGCACTTGCTGCCCCAGAGGCACCCGGACCGCGGGGGAGGCCTGTGCCGCCGCCATGAACGGGGGAGCAGGTGAGTGCAGATGAGATTTCCCGCGCTCCGCTTCCTGGCTCTGCTGGCCTCCACCTCCTCGCCCTTATCTTGGGGAGTAATGAGTAACCCAGCACTTCGAGTTCCCAAGGTTATTGGGTCAATAAAATGCTCCTTCTCAAGGCTTCTTTTCATTGGAATGGAGGCTGGATGGAGACCGTTAGGGTTATCGTTTTTATTCCTAAACATCAATTTATGGCGGTATAATTTCCACACAGTAAAAAGCAGCCATTCAGAGTGCGGTAAGCATTGGGATGGTTGCACCCACATAACTAATGCCACAGTCAAACCCAGGACGTTCCCGTCACTCTGCACAGCGCGCCAAGCCCCCCAGTCATCCCCTTGGCCCCAGGTCCCCACCGGCCTTCCCAGCACCATGGGCTAGCCGTGCCAGTCCTGGAGTTGCATGGTAAAGGGCTCATGTGGCATGGGTTTTTTTTTTTTTTTTTTTTTGCCCTGTTCTGACATCCAGACAATGCTTTGACGTTCATCCATGTTGTTGCATGTTTCAGTAACTTCTAGGGAATCAGGGGGTGGGAGGGAATGGATCTTTTCCCCCCTTTTTTCTGTTGTTTTCACTAGAAAAAATCTGGCGGAAACACAACACACGGATTGCTTTCATTTGGTAGTTTTTCAGCCAACAGAATTCTTTTCCTCAATAAGAGATCTGGCATCACCCAGACTCCCCGGAGGGCCCCGGGGAGTGGGCGCCGGCCCACCCCTTCCCTTTCCAGCAGGGGCACAGCACCCCCAGGGCCTGTCGCAGCCCACCTCCTTCTCTCAGGCACTGACCCTGAGGACGGAAGCCTGGTCCCAGAGCCAGCCTCACCAGGACGCTTTGCTGGGCTTGCTGCCTCGAGAGCGGAAGGCCTGAGAGGGGGGTGGCCTCCTCGTTGCAGGAGAGAAGTTTGCTGTGCTCCCAGTCACCGTGCGAGGACTGGCATTTGAATGACGGATGTCACAGGATGCAGTCAGCATGCAGCCACCGCGTTTCTATGTCCAACATGTAGGACCCAGAACAATGAAAGACCTTCCTGAAACCTGCACATTCTATTAACCAAAGTCACCCCAATAAATCCGATTTAAAAATTTTAAAATACACCATTACAATCGCATCACAAAACACTTAAAGAAACACTTAATGAAAGCTGGGTAAGCTACAAGGTGTTATTTAAAGTCCTAAATTAAAGGTTCATGGTCTGGAAGATGCAGATGGTCGGGATGTCAGTTTCAATGCAATCGCTGTCTGGAGGACAGCCAGGCATGTGTGTGCATGGAAATTGACAAGATGATTTTAAAAATTCATTTGGAAATGACAAAAAGTAGACAAAATAATTTAGAAAATAAAGCACAAAGTTACAGGATATCAAACACCTCAAGACTTACTATAGTAATTAAGGCTGTGGACCTGGCCAGAAGAGATTTATCCATGTGTCGCTGAGATAGATTAGAATGCAGAAATAGCCTCACACACCTACCATTAAATTATTCTTAGCAATAATTATTCTTAGTATGCTAACACAATTTAATGAGGTACAGAAAATCTCTTCAACAAATGGCACATCACAATGCATATCCATATGAAAAAAAGAGAGCTTTGAAACTTACAGTACATCATTTAAAAACCAATTCAAGCCCTGGCTGGTGTGGCTCGATGGACTGGGTACCGGCCTGCGAACCAAGAGGTCGCCAGGTCGATTCCCAATTGGGACACATGCCCGGGTTTTTGCCCAGGTCCCCAGTGAGGCCCATGTGAGAGGCAACCCCACATTGATGTTTCCCTCCCTCTCTTTCTCCCTCCCTCCCCCCTCTCTAAAAGTAAATAAACTCTTGAAAAAAATCAGAGCGCCTCCAGGAGGCAGTCAGTGGAAGTTTGTCACTTCAATGTTTCTCTCCCCACCCTTCCTCTCTCTCTAAAATCAATAAACATATCTCAAGTGAGGATTTTAAAACATTTTTAAAGATGGATTACAGACCTATATGTGAATGTATAATAATAAAATTGTTAGAAGAAAACATAAAAGAATAACTTCACAATCTTGGGGCACATTTGTCAGAGAAGACACTGCACTCTCGGCCTTCAACAAATAGCCAGCCAGAAAAGCCCCCCAGCAAAATGGATTTGTTCCAAAACAACGAAGAATTGCAGATCAGGACAGGAGGCCTCGTGGGGAGGCCCGTGCCCTTCCTGAAAAACAAAAGGAGGAGCCAGCGGTGGGGAGCAAAGGCCAGGAGAGCGGCTACACCGCGGTCTTGTTCGGCTCTGCAGTCAACATCGGCAGGAGAGCCCCCTGGGCCTCCCTGCTTCATCTTAAAGGAGGCTTCCGTTCGTTACTTTGTGCATTTCCCTCTTGATCAAGATCTTTCTCTGAAAGCGTCTCGGATTGGGCCAGGTTGTTTCCCAGGCCGGCAGCCCGCCTCCCTCCGGCCGGGAGGAGCGTTTCCTGGTGCGGTGTCCTGCCAGCGACAGCGCTCAGACTGGGAAACGACTGAGGTCACGTGAGGAACGAGGCGGGGCAGGAGGGAGACCTGTCTCGTGTGCTGTCTCTGAGTCCACATGTTATTAAGGTCACCATCATGAGTCAGCCTTGGCGCTGGGCAGACAGTTCGACAGGCCAGGCCCGCCCCTCCTGGGAAAGCTGTGGGCTCAGGTGCGGTGGCTTCATTTCCAGGAAGCATTCACTCTCAGGTCGCTGCCGGCAGGTGTGGGCGGGGTTTGGTGCTTCCTCTAGACACGAATCCACGCTCCCTTGGAGTTCGGGGGCACGCAGGCAGCTGTGTGCCTGACGGGCTGTTCCAGGGAGATTGAAGAGTCTCTCTTTTCTGAAGCGTCCTTTCCAGTAAACAAAGTCTCCAGGTTGCAGAGTGTGGGGTTGGGGGTTTCCACCTCCTTGGAGCGCAGTGAAAAACCTGCTCCGCTGCGGCAGGGCTACTCCCCCGGGGGCAGTTAGCGCTGAGCGATGCTGAAGGGCGTCTCCCTTCATCGCCTGCTTTGCAGAGGGGCAGGACCCAGACAGGCGCACGGGGCGCCCCGTAATCAACGCAAAGGTGAGCTGGTGACCCCCCAAAGGAGCGGTCTGAAACTGAGAAGGGACCCACAGGGATGCTGTTGGCTAAGGCGTTTGCAGGGCCTCTGCACATTTTGCCAACGGAGAGATGCCAGGTGGCCATACCGGAGGGCGGAGGGTGGGGAGCGGGCGGAAGCGTCAAACCTGCCCCAGGGCAGGCTTGACAGGGCACGTGACCCGGAAACGAGGCTCCTGGGTCCCAGAAGAATGCAGGGGCGACTCCCCGGGTGGGCTCGCCTTCTCTAAAAGGACTTTAGCCACCGCAGACACAGCAGCCTGTCTGCAAGGGACAGTTTCAGTCCAGCGAGGAAAACCTGCGGGCCGCAACTAAGGCTTGTTTACGCCCCAGAGACGGGGGAGCCGTGCAGAATCCATTCAGTGGGACCTGCGTGGTCCGTGAGGCAACTCGAGGTGCCCAGGGCCGTGCATACAGGCTTCCCTGGGTGGCACTTTGTCACTTGCTGCTGTCTTGTTACTGTGCCCCTCGCCCCCATTGCTGCTGATTCTCGACCGGTCTCCTGTCAGTGGGAAGACGGCTTGCTGCTAGTCCAGCAGTGGCGAGTGGAAACCTCGGGGTGTCCGACAGGACCGGGCTGCTACTCGGTCTGAAGCAGAGCTTTCTGTTTCATCAAACCAGCGACCGCTGGACCTCTCTGGCCAGTTTCTCTAAGTGGCCAGCTTGGCAAACAACCCTTCGGACCACGACAGAGGCGTGAGTGCTGCTGGTTCCTTTAGGGGCAGCAGGCCTGGCAGACCCGTGACTCAATGACACCTCGAACATCCGCCAGCCAAGTTTAGAATGCACCCGAGCCCACCAGGGAGCCATCTTATAGGGACAGAAGTCCCCGCCCAGGTTCCTGATTGGTCCGCAGTGAGGACGCCAAATCGCCTCAGTTTGATTGGTCCGAAAGGCACTATGGAGGGCAGAATAGAGCCTCTCTGATTGGTCAGAATCGCGCAGCTCTGATTGGGTGGGGAAGTCGCAGTTCTGTGGGTTGGAATCGCGCTCCAGCGGGCAGGAACACGGCGCAGGCAGGCAGCGCAGGGGGTGCTTGGCCGCGAAGTGCGGTTTGCGTGAGAGGCCTGCGGGCAGCTGGCTGCGAGGCTCTGCTTTTTTATTTGAGGCCAGTGAGCCGCCGGGCGCCCTTCT
This sequence comes from Trachops cirrhosus, assembly GCA_028533065.1. NCBI lineage: Eukaryota > Metazoa > Chordata > Mammalia > Chiroptera > Phyllostomidae > Trachops > Trachops cirrhosus. Next base: position 390,597 of record CM052540.1, read on the forward strand.
TAGTCCTTGGGGTCAGAGCGGCCCTAACCAAGAAGGCAGTGGCAGCAATGGCCCTAAGACAAGGGAGTGTCCTCAAGCCACAGGGTGCAGTTGCTGATGAGTATCCTCGGGGCCCCATGTTTGGGGCGAGTACCAAGGGCACTCCGCCCTTTTCACGGACAAAGGGACCGGGGAATCTGGTCGTGGGGCCACCCAAGGGCAGGTGCGGCCATGATGCTCTCTGCTAGGGCTTTCCAGGCCACATCATCCCTTCTTCCCATGAACTTGGGTCAGGACCCCTCAGTCTTCAGTCAACACGCAGAGGCTGGGCCAGATGAGAGTGTCGGCACCCAACGTTGCAGCAGCAGACCAGGCAGGGAGAGCATTGCCACGGGTGCCTGGTCTGGGGCCTCCGGGGGCTTAGGGTGCCGGGAAGCCTATGGGGGTCCAGGCGCAGCCCGGTTCCGCCCGAGCATGGAACCTGGGTCTGGGCAAACTGCCATTTCCCCCTGGCGACCGCAGGTCCCTTAAAGGCTAAAGCTTTTAGTAAGTGGATGTCGTCTTCCCAGGAGGAGGCGCAAGGGAGCGACCAGGGAGCTCCGTGGCAGGACTTTGGAGAAGTGGGAGGGGCTCGCAGGAAACCCCGAGGCTGCTGCCCAGGAACCATTTCCTTCCCTCAGGAAGGCACCGGAGGCTGAATCAGCTCCAGGAAAGGACGGACTTCCAGTTGGGATGGGGGCCAGCAGCGTGAGAAGGCCAGGACGTCCAGGGGTGTCCAGGGATGACCACGTGGTCACTGCTCAAGGTCCTGGACACACGCCCAGCCTCCCCTGTTGACTGTCACAGGTGAAGTGGGCTGTTATGGGGACGGGTGCAGGGCCAAGGCCCCAAGTCATGTGACCTCAGCGGTGGGCATGATGCCTGGAAGGGCCTCTGAGGAGTGAGTGACACTGGGAGAGAACTTGAGTTTCTGTTTGAAGCTCAGCTGGAGATGCACTGAGGGTTCTGCCAAATCTGCCACAGGCTTTGCCCATAAAGAGGTGGCAACTTACCCAGTGGGGTCAGTGGTCAGTGCTCCCAAATTCAGACGCAGGACCATCGGAAATGGAGCAAAGAAAGACGTCGAGGGACATTCAGTTCCGCTATTCTCACAGCGTTTGTCTTAATCTGGGGTTATGTTCCCCTTTGGGAGGAATTCTGGGCCTTCAGAAGTCTGGGCCAAGACTGCTCGGCCTGCTTAACAGCAGGGGTGGGGGGACCGAGGGCAAAGGGTGGGGACAGGTGCAGAGTGAGGAGCCTGTGGGGTTTTTGAGAGACCCCACACTGGCACTGGGAGGTGGGGGCTGCCCTGCAGCAGAGGGGTGGCCGAGTGCGGCCACGGTGTCAGCAGATGGAGCCTGACCATATCTGGACGGTGGCCTCTCCCAGCCGACAGGGCTTCTGGGGGAACGGGCCATGTCCTGTTTCTTGACCCAGAGGGCACACACATGGGCAGTTGCCTTTTGATAAAAAATGTCAATATGTATTTTGCTTTGAACACTTTTCTCGATGTATGTTGTTATACAGCACCACCCTTCCCAACACCAACCAAAAATTATATGGTTTCTAGGAATAAATACTAGAAATGAGCAAGGCCTGTCCGCAGAACACCACCAAGCTCCTTTGAAAGCTGAGCCATCTGCCCTCATGCGCGGCCACCGTGTGGCGTCGCCAGGACCCCCCAAATCCTTCCACAGGGCGTGCGGCTCCAATGAGCCCCCCAAGGCTTTCCAAAGGGTTCCACAGAATCAAGTTCTGAGGGGAAAAGCCCCAGAAGAGGAAGTGACTCTTCAAGGACGAGGATGTCCCACCAGCTGCTGTGACATCTGCAGACCTAAGGATGGCTCCCTCCTGGCCCCACAGAGCCGGGCTCAATGGCGCTGCTGCATGCTCCCCCCAAACCAAAGGCTGTGGGCCCACCCATGTGAGGGTGCATGAGGGCTGCAGGGTGACTGCCAACGCGTTAAGGGTGAGAATGGAACAGCACATTGGGGGGAACCCAAAAAAGCAAGTAACAAGAAGAAAGACGCACAGAAAAAGTAGGACGACTAAAACGCACAATGTGAAGCCCAAAGGAGCTCGGCCTCTGGGCGCCATCTGTCACACACGCCTTGAGATCAACCTGACAGCAGGCAGCAGGGGCTGCACCTCAGGGCAGGCTCCTGGCCAGGGGCGCCCCGCTGCCCAGCACTCGGGGTTAGAGTGGACTTCGGGGTGTGGGTTGGCACGGCCCTGGGGCTCCCAGACCTCGCCGCCACGCCCAGCCCCCCAGGGAGCCCGGCGGCAGGGAGCATCCTGCCTCCCTGGGCAGGACGCCAGCCAGGGCCCCTCCTTCCTGCCCCGAGCCCAGGGTCTGCTGGCCCGGCCAGCCCCCACGATTCCAGGCATGGGGACCCAATCCCCTCCCCTCGGCCAGACCCAGACCTCGGCCCAGGGCTGCAGATGGGGTGGGGGCAGAGGCTGAGACCACACAGGGCCCTCGGGGAGCCAGGCTGGGAGAGGCTCTAGGAATGCCATCCCACGGTCCTGAGGGCAGGGGTCAGGCTGAGTTCCGAGGTGGGGGCCGCACAGCCTCCTGCCGGGTACACTCGGCACCTGCCAGAGGATAGAACTCCTAGCACATTCCGTTTCACTGTCCCTCCCATCCACCCCCGTTTTGGGACTTGTTGTCGGGATACATGTGGTCTGAGCATTTGTCGCCCCCCTCCCACAGGCCCCGCAATCCTCTTAGCAGGCTGGGCTCCAGGAAAGGGCAGTGGGGAGATGCGGCCACCAGGCGGCAGCACTGAGGCCACCTGGTCTCTGGTGCAGGCGAGGGTGGGGGCCACTCTCAGGGAGTCAACGCACAAAAGGTGATTGCAGAGCAGGGGTGGCAGGGGGAGGGCAGTGGGACTGGGGTGGGTCCGGACTGGCAGGGGTAAGCTCCCCGCTGGAGGCCTGGGCAGCAGTGGGACCAGGGCTCTGCCCCCGAGTCTAAGATGCGCACTCAGATGCCTCCCCAGGGCAGGTCAGTGGCCAAGGCAGGGGGATCCAAGGGGTCAGGGCTCCCCACTTGGGCCACCTCCTGCCTCTGTCACATTGAGCACGCCCCCCCCCCTTGCATTCAGGTGATTCCACTGGGTCTGCTCCCCAAGCGGACACACACCTCCATCCATACAGTTACCTCCCGGGCCTGAGGCCACTGGAAGTTCAGGCAGTCCCTGTGGTTCTCAGGGCTGGAGAGCAGCCCGCCTCTGGGTCCCCAGGGTGAGCGTGTGCAGCAGGGAGCAGGTCGGGGGCGTGACAGCTGCTGCAGGCACCCCCACCCCAGCCGCAGCCACAGCCAGCTCTCCAGGGGACCAGCTGTGTAACCACCTTCCCCTGTACCCTGGGGACAGACCGCCCACCTCCTGGGCGGGGCACACACAGGCTCTGAGGAAGGTGACCGAGTTCCCCGAGGGAGCAGACAGGGTGCTCTGGGGAGATGGCATTGGAATTGTGAACCGGCTGGGTCGCCACAGGCAGATTTATTAGGGGCCTCGGGCCTGGGGCAAATCCACAGGTCTCTTCCCACTCCTGCCGCCCAATATCCCACGGGACCCGTGACCCCGTATCGTCCACCTCGGCCTGTGCTACAGGAGGTTCACCCTGGCCACCACCTGCTTGCAGCCCGTGACAGCGAACTCGCGGCCAGCCACGCGGTAGTAGCTGAGCTGCTCAGCTAGGAGCTCTGCGCGGGCCTGCTCTGGGAAGAAGCCCTCGGCCGCCATCTCATCCCGGAAGCAGCTGACCACGTCTGGCTTTTCCAGCAGCAAGAAGGGCACGAGGGCCGCGGCCTGCCACAGCGGGTGCTCGCGGACCAGGAGCGCCCGCAGGCTGGCGCTGAGCTCCTCCTCGGCAGGGGCGCCGTGCGGGGGGCCGCCGGGCCGCGGTGGCAGTGAGCCGGACGCGTTCTGCAGCACAAAGCGCGTGATCTCCGCGCCCCCCACGCTGCTCAGCAGCACGTACACGGCGTTGTGGAAGTGATGTGAGCGCTGCGGCTGCAGGAGGCCGTGCAGCTCGTCCAGGAGCGCCTGCGGCATGAGCTCCACCTCGTCCAACACCAGGAGCGGGGTCTTCTCCTCCGCCTCGGCACGTGCCACCACCGCAGCCACCCGCCGCGCTAGCTCCTCGCGGCAGCCCTGCGCGGCGCGCGGGTCAGGGCAGTGGTGCCGCATGTGGTACTGCAGCACGAGCTCACTGTCCTCGAGCACCGCGCGGAAGTGGCGCGCCAGCAGGCGGCCCACGTGGCTCTTGCCCACTCCGCTGGGTCCGTGGAGGGCCAGGAGCAGCGGGCGGCTGTGTACGTGCGTAGACAGGTAGTCTCGCAGCAGCACCACGATGCGCCCCACGGCGGCCGGCTGGCCGAACACAGCGCGCTGCAGCGCCTTCTCCAGCCCGTCGAGGTCGTAGCGCTGCTCATTATCATCCAGGTTCTCGATGGCGTTGAGCACCTGGAAGCCCACGATGGCTACGAGCAACAACAGGCAGCGCTGCGCGCGGCTCCGGCGCTCTGCGCGCGGCCGACACTTGCGGGAGGTCTCGGGGTAGAGCACCACTCGGCTGCGCCGGCGCCTCTTGCGTGGCGTCCTTGAGGACAGCTCCGCTGGGCTGTCGAAAGTGAAGATCTGCGGCTGGTCCGGGTCCCTGCGGGGCGCCAGACTCCCGGAGTCCAGCCCGGCGCCGGGGGTCAGGAGGTGCCTCTTGCGCAAGAGGCGCACGCGGCGGCGCAGGCGGACCACCGCGCGCAGTGGCGCCATCACGCTCCGGTCCGGCGCGCTGGGGGCCGCGGCCACGGGCTCCATGCTGGGCTGGCCGCGGTCCATGGCGCAGAGGCGGCGCTCACATGCAGGTCGCCCTCCCTGCAACAGGAAGACAGGAGGGTCTCCAGACTGACGCCCGGCAGGCTGGGACTCTTCACCCGAGAGAGCACACCCCGCTGAGAGGCCCGGGCCTGTTACCGGAGGTTCGCCCCCTCTGACCAGGAAGCAGCTCCCTGCCGGGCCTCATGCAAATCCCCGGGGTCCTCCCGTGAACAGCGCGGCCCCAAGGAAGTGGCTGGGAATGGGGGTGACAGGGTGCAGCTTATCGGTCGGCCTCCCAGCTTCCTGGGGGAGGGGTCAGTCCGGCCTGCTGCCGATTGGGGTGAAGAGGGGTCAAGGCCGGACCCCGCCCCCGCTCGCAGCTCTGACTGCCAGGCGCCGGGCACTCGGTGTCCCGAGAGGGGCCACAGGGAAGCAGAGGCCGAGACCCTGGAGCTGAAACGCCCCCACACTTAAGAACACTTGAGGGGGATGGGGGTCTGGCCAGAACTTCTGCTTTTCAGAACGGGCCCCATCCCGGCCCCCAGAAAGATGCACAGAAAGGCACGAGCGCGAGAAGGAAGGAAGAGCAGCTGAGGGGACAGCTGAAGAGACGCGGGGTGCAGCCTGGGCCCCCCCAAACCACCCCCATACCTGCAGCTGTGTCAGACCAGACTCCTGCCCGGCCCCTGGCCCCAGGACAGCCCCCTGCCTGCACAGACACTGCGGCCTGCTGCTCAGGAAGCAGAAAAGGCGGCCTCCCTCTGAGGGTCAGGCTGGGGTCAGGGCCTGGGGCCTCCCCGGCCAACCCGGCCTAGAGGGGCAGTGGCACCTGCGGGTCCCCAGGGAGTGTCCAGCGCAGAGGAAGCTGGGGGAGGTTTCCGCTTCTAAGCAAAGGAAGTGAGTCAGGGGTGTGTGGCGAGGGCGGGACTTGGGCTGGACAGAGGCGCCAGGAAGGGAGGCCCGCCCGCTCCCCACGCCCCTGACCAGCGGGTCCCCTTCCCTGTTTGGCCCTGCAGGGCTGGGGTGCCTGACCAGCTTAAGGGCACCCCTGCCCCAGGACCCCAAGGGCCCTTGCACCTGGATCTGCCCTCCACGTACTCCCTGAAACCCCCAGGGGCACCTTTGGCACCAAACCCCCACAGGGCCCCTTGGGGAAGGGGAGCCCCTGCTGTCTCCCCCAATTCCTCTGCCCCTCCCCTGACCGGTTTGGACCCCAAGGTAGGGCTCATTTTCTTTCCCTCCCTGTCCCTCTCTACCAGGGCACCCCTACCCTCTTCCTCTTCCTATGCCCCAGCCTGGAGCCCCCAGGATGGTGCAGCGTGGCGGGGACCCAGCTCTGGCACCAGGGACCCAAACCCCATGTGCGCAGGGCCCTGCGGAGGCACATTTAGGAAGAACTTGGGCCCCGCCCCACCGGTCCCCACCTCTGCTCGGACGGCCCTGCCTACCCATCTCCCACAATGGCCAGGGTGGGGGGCTCATCCTGCCAGGCCCAGGCCACCAGCAGCACACCCTGCCCCCCACCGTGGGGGTGAGGCCCCAACTGGCTCGGCACCTGCATCACACAGGCCCAGCAGTCCGTCCTGCGTGGGGTCCCCCCTCACAGGCCCCCCAACCCCTTTCCTGCCTCCCTGTGGCACACCCCACACCACACAGGTCCTTCACCCGAGCCCCGCACTCACACCTGTGTGCAGACACTGGGGACAGTCACAGGTGTGGGGTTTCCTGTCCCCAGAGCATGGGATTCACAGGCCTCATGGCGAGCCATGGAGATCCCATCCATCCTTCTGTCCAGGGCCCTCTGGCAGCATCTCCACACCCCACAGCCCTGCTGCCCTCACTGAGAAGCCACTGCTCCCTTAGGGCCTGCTCCCCAGTCCTTGCAGGGCCTGGTGCTGGGAGACCCCATGGGTACCTCACCCACCATGTGACCCAGGACCTGGGCAGGACCCTGCCTGAGCTCTGCCCCTAGACCCAGGCACCAGGTTTCTTCCGACCAGGGAACGGCTGGGGCGTTGGGCACCTCCGGTGGCTGGCCGGCTGCTTCCGCTGGAGGCTGACCCAACAACGCCCACCCACGCCCTCCACTGGACCACCTCTCACCCACTGGGGGCTCCCGGTCCCTCCTGTGGGTGGGAGGAGCCCGGCTGCACTGACCTGTCTGTTCTTCTGTCTCGGGTCTTTTTTGACCTGGAGCCTCAGGCAGGTCCTGTCTGCCCACCTGCTCCTCCTGTGCCCCAGCTCCGCCCATCTGCCTGCAGCCCAGGTCCAGGCTCCCTGCTTCCCAGAGAGATGGAAACAGCCGGGAGGGGACCCCGAGCATCTGCACCCACAGATCTGCCTCCCTGAGAGCGTCCCTTCTCCCACAGGGCCAGCCAGTGCCCTGGCCCTGCCCCCTCAGTGACAGCCGGCCACGGCCCCTCCCCGGGTCATTCCCAACAGTGCAAACACGTACTTTTTCCTTCCTAAGAAAAGCAAGCTCCTCCCAAACACCCCATCTGTGCCTTCCTCAGCTGCCCACACACCTGCACAGCTGCCCCCGTCAATGCCACTGGCCTCCACGGGGGAGGACCCTCCACATGTCCCCACTGGTGGGGGCAGTGAGGCCCTCCCACCCGACTGTGGCCCACAGCGAGGGCGACACCCCTGGAGGAGGTGCCCGGCCCCAGGCTGCTCCCGACGGGGACGGGCCGTTGGCACAGAGACGCTCCTCCCCATGACTGACCACAAAGCCTTTATTTACACGGGAGCCTCACGTGGCTGAGACAGTGCCTGAGCCGGGCACCTTCTCCCAGGGAAGGCAGGGGGCGGGCGGGCCTTGGGCTGTCCCGGGCCACCCCTGCTCCGCAGGGCGCTGCTGGCCAGGGCGGGAGGGCTCCCTCCCTGCGGGGCCTGGGCAGCAACACCCACCGTCAGGGGTTCTCCGAAGGGCCAGGCTGACCCAGCAACGTTGCCACCTGTGCCGCCCGCCCACCTCCGTAGAGAGCAGGTGGCTCCTCCTCGTCCCTGCCCGCTGCGCCCTCCGGCCATGCATGGACACCTACACAGGGGCTGCGGCAGCCTCACAGTGCGTGGCAGCGGGGGGCCAGGTGCAGGGCGTTTGGGCAGCGGCCCTGCTTCAGGGGTCTGGATGGGGGCCTGCCTGGGGTGCGGGCACTGGTGGCGTTCAGGCACACAGCTTTCAAGACCCAGGTCAGGGTGGGGCTGCAGCACCGGGGGGGGGGGGGGGGGCACGGCAACCCAGTGTGGCAGCCCAGCCCACCGCCCAGCCTCAGCAGCAGCTCCCTGCCTCCAGGAGACACGGGCGCTGGTGGTCTGAGGTCAGGGGGCCTCTTCCCGGCCACCAGGGCCCAGTGGCCCCGAATGGCCCCAGGGGAGGGAGCGTCAGAGCCCGGCTGAGGCCGACACGGTGGGGAGGGGCAGCTCCAGGGCCGGGGTCTCGGCAGCCTGGGCTGGGCTGGGCTTCCGGTGGTCCAGCTGCTCCAGCTTCTCCCCGAGCTGGGAGTAGAGCTCCTTCACCGCCTCTCCGCTCTGTGGGAAGTGCAGGCTGCGGTCAGGCCCTGCGGCGGGGACGCCCGGTGCGAGGCTCGGGGCCCGGGCCGGCGGGCGGCACCCACCTGGCTGGTGGGCTCCAGGGCCTTCTGCAGGGCCTGCAGGCGGGCGGGGGCCACGCGGGGGTGCAGGTGGAGCAGCAGCCGCAGCGCGTGCCGCTGCACGTTCTCCTTCCTGGAAGAGGCCGCAGCGCTGCAGGGGCTGCCGCAGCGGGACCCGCCCGGCCGCCCGGCCCGCAGCCCGGTACCTCGGGGAGGCCGTGAGCAGGAAGCCGTCGAAGAGGCTGCTGCAGAAGTCCTCCAGGGCAAACTCGTCGGCCAGCAGCGCCAGGCTCCCCGTGAGCAGGTGCAGGAAGATGTCGCCGAAGGCCAGGTCCCCGAAGGCCTCCGCTGCGGGCACAGCGGGCGTCAGCCAGCCCCCTGCCCCCCACGCCCTCCAGGGGCCAGCCCTGGGGGCCGAGAGGCAGCCTTCTGGGAGCGGGCCTGCGCCTGCCTGGGTGGGTGTCCACACGGGGAGGGCCCTGGGCCCAAGCGGGAGCCGGGGCCACAGGGAGGAAGCCCAGGGGACTCTGGCCTGAGTGGGCTCCAGAGCACAGCGAGGAGACAGACAGTGGAGAGCGACGGGGGGGGGGGGGGGCTCCGTCCTTACGGAGGGCACAGAGCAGAAGAAACTCGGTGTTTCTTTGAAACCACGGACATCGAAACCCGAAGGACACAGCATAAGAGACACAAGTCCCTGCACCACCAGGGACAGGGCGCCTGGTCAGCCTCCTGACGCGGACAAACCATCCGAACAAAAACGGGGAACCCCTGCAAACGCAGCCGGGGCATGTCGGAGGCATCCCGGGCGACACGTCTTTAAGAACGCCCTTCCTCTGTCGGCACCCCGGCCACGCCGCCCACGGATGGTGTGCGGGGCTGTGGGACTCACTGTGGCCACCACCGAGGGGCGGAGCCGCACCGAGACCCAGTGGCGGTGGGGGGTGGGCACAGGGCTGCAGTCCCCGTGGTGAGAAGTTAAAAAACCACGGAAGAGATCTTGTCAACTGACGCCTGTCCTTCCCAGAACCGCCAGCAACAGAAACGACGAGCGGGTCCCACCCGGCTGTGACTCGGTTCTGCGCCTGCCGGGGCCACCGCAGGCGGGGACACAGGCACCCCGGCCACAGCAGGACATGTGTCTCCAGCCAACAAGCAGAAGACGGCAACGGGCACAGCCCAGCGAGCAGGAAGGACGCGACACCTGTAACCCTGCTCCTGGGTGTGCCCAGAGACACGCCCAGCGGCCCAGGTGCTGAGGGGCCCGAGACAGGGCCGACCGCATACGGCCCTGAGTCCCCATGGGGTCCTGCTGAGGAGGAGGTGGGCACGGGAGGGCCAGAGTCAGAGGGACGGACGGACCTGGGGACGGGAGCAGCAGAACAGCGGCCGTAAAGGTGGAGGGAGGGGCCCCGAGGCTCCTGGCCGCCGGAGCAGCGCCGGGCCTGAGCCTGCGGGAGCAGCCGGCCCTGCCCACACCTCGACGGGAGCCCTGGGTGGCTGCGGCCGACAGGCTCTGACCTCCAGGACAGGAAGGGAGCAAGTTCAAGTTGTGGGTTAGGTGGTGGCAGCGTGTCAGTTAACACCCACAAAAGGACAGCTTCCTCCAGAGAGGAAGTCGGGAAGCAACGCAAGCTTCCTCATCAGACGCGCGGGTGACCTGGAAGCACACTCAGCGAGAAACGTGCACGACCTGCACGCAGATCGGACGGAGTCGGGCAGAGGCCCCCCAGGCCCAGGTGTGCGTCAGACGCCCACGTGCTGCCAGATCCCCCGCCCCACTGCCTGCAGCTCACTAGGGGCCCCAGGACGCAGCCCACTCCGACCTCTTTCCTTCCTGGCTGGCAGCGCCCCGCCCCCCTCCCCCAGGGGTCACCACCACCTCGCAGGGCTCGCCTGAGGACTGAGGGCCGCACTGGCTGGCCAATCGGGGCTGTGTCGGGGGGCTGGACGAGAGCGAAGCTCCCCCAACCCCCGCCCTGGGACGGCGCCCAGGGACCTGCGCTGTGCGGGGGCGAGTGGGGCGAGTGGGGCGGCGGCGCACGCAGACTCACCGAGCCCGGGCAGCAGGCGCAGCAGCGCGTTCTTGTTCCGTTGCTTGGCGACGTGCAGCACGTAGTAGAGCCCCACCTCGCAGGCCATGCGCTGCTCCTGCAGGAACCTGCGGCCCCAGCACCCAGCCCTGAGCGGCGCCACCACGCAGCCGTCTAGGGGCCCCCCGCCCCCCCAGAGCGCGGCCCCCACCTACACCCTCCAACCGTACTTGGTGAAACTCTCAGGAAGCGTGTTTGGGTAGGTGGCCGGGCCCCTCTCCTCGGCAGGGAGCTTCTGGTCCACGTTGAAGGCGTGGTCGTCCACCACGAAGGACATGAGCGTGGGCAGGAACCTGGTGACGAGCTCCGCCTCCTAGGGCGGGAGGCCGAGGGCGCAGGGCTCCAGGGAGCTGCTGCTGCTGGGAGCTGCCCCGCTCCACCCTGGGCCCCCATGCCCACGCCACTCCCCCGCAGGAAAGAGGGGGAGGCCCTACCAGGCCCCTCACCATCTTGGGCTCCTTGAAGACCTGGCTGTCAATCATGTCCCAGGCCCCCTGGCCCAGCGCCAGCAGTCGGAGTAGCAGCAGGAGGTCGGGGCTGTCCTGGGGGATGGGGGGGGGGGGCTCAGCTCCAGACCCTGAGCCCTGCTGTCTCCCAACCCTGCATGCTGTTCACTCCCAGGCCCCCAGGCACTGGCCGCGCCCGGGGTGTGTGTGCTCGCCGAGGCAGCAAGCTGTGCCCAGGTGCCCACCCGGAAGGTGGCCTGTGGCCAGCCGAGCGCACTCACCCTGGGCAGTGTCTCCTGGCCAACCAGCTCCTGCAGGTGCCGGACAGTGCTCAGGGACAGAGTATTGATGGCAAAGGGGTCACACAGGATCATGGACAGGTCCCTGCAGAGACAGGCCCCACCGCTAACACGAGGAGCTGCTGACCCACAGGGGGCAGCCACGGGCTGGGCCACCTCGGCCTGTGACCCGGCGAGACGGCCTGCTTCACGCAGCGAGCCCAGCCCACTCTGGACCCCTTCCCCCAAAAAAGCTCATGGTTCCAGAACTTGCAGTGAGCTTATTCAAAATCCTGCAGAGTTGAAAAAGTTTTCAAGAAATTTAGGCCGTGTTTGGTTCTGAGAACCTGGCCCAGGTGGTGCCATCTGAGCCCAGGGCCCCACAGACACGTGCAGGGAGGGGCAGGCCCGGCGGGCCAGGTTGGGCCTCGAACCCCACCATGGGCAATCGGGTGGAGTCTCAGTTGTGGGCACGGGCTGCCGGGCAGTTCCCCTGAAACAGGCTGGACGAGACACCGCAGTGGACACAGCGCGCTCATTGCATGCCAGGACACAGGACTCTGGGGGGTGGGGGTGTCCGCAGAGGTCAGCGCTCACCCCAGAACTTGCTCCTGACCCTTCTTCACTCCGTCGAGGAAGCCCTGCAGCTCCCGGGCCCTCTTGCTGTCCACGAAGCGCTCCCGGATGCAGGCGTCCAGGCACCAGGTGAACTGCGGGGGGGCGGTGGGGGGTGGGCACAGTCAGGGCAGGGCAGGGCCGGGGCCTCGGCCATGGGACAGGACCGCCACATCGCTCCCCCAGGGCCCGCTGGGTCAGAGTGTGTGGAAGACACAACATTTGAGTTTTGCTCTAAAAGGGGCCCCTCTCAGCCCTGGCCGGCTGCTCAGCTGGTTGGTGCTGTCCGACACACCAAGGCGGGCTCAGTCCCTGGTCGGAGAACAGGCAAGAATCAACCAACGAACGCGCCTGTCTCCCAAACCAGCAGTGACAAGAGCCCAGGTCGAGGAGAATTCAGAAGAAGCAGGGTGGAAATCTGAACCTACAACCGCTGCCTCTCAGCAGGAGACCCATTGTCCTTGTTACCCACCCAGGGACTGAGCACAGAGCCCGCCGAACAGGGGCGGAGGCTGTAAATTTGAGAGACCTGGGTTTCTTAGTTTTACCAATGAATAAAAGTTGTCTTTAGTATTAATCCCTGAAACAATAATTAAGAAAATTAAAAGGACCCCTCTCTGGTGGCCCCTGCAGTGGGGTGTCAGGGCAAACACCCAGGAGGTGAGGCCGCCTTGGCTGCTGGGGACCAGGGCAGCACGGACGCCCAGGCCCTGGAGCGTGGCGTGCACCCCTGAGCGGCCCGAAGGTTGTGGGGCGGCCAGGCTGGACTGTGGGAAGAGATGGAGCAGGCTGGGGAGCAGATGTGGCCCTGGATGGCGCCCACCCCCCACCCCACCCCACCCCACCGACCGGGCAGCAGTGGGGCGGGGGTGGCTGTGTACTTGGGGGTCAGGCAGGCGAGCAGCTGGAGCCCAGAGGTGGGGACTATGGAGCCCCCAGGGAGGGGAGGGGACGGGAGGGGAGGGGACAGAGGAGGGGAGGAAGAGACCACAGCACAGGGGCGCCACCTTGTGGCAGGGGTCCACGGAGCAGATGTCGCCCACGTCCAGGTCGTGCAAGGACATAAGCAGCTCGGCGCGCAGCGTGCAGTAGTGCACGTTGCGCGTCCGCAGGAAGAGGGTCCGCAGGAACTGCAGCACCATGTCGTACAGCTTCACGTTCTTCCCCACCATCTGCGTCAGCTTCTGCACCACCTGTGGGCGAGACCCGCGGCCGGGTCGCCAAGGGCCACGGTACAGCTTCTCCTAAAGGCCATCGGCCTGTCGTCCCAGACTCCACCGGAGGCCCCAGGAGGTCCGGCCCCTGCCCGCCCGGTCGGCTGGCTCAGGCCCAGTGGAGGACACGCGGCAGTCGCCGCCCTCAGTGCACCGGGTTCTGCTGCCACCCGTCCCACCTCCCGCACCTGCAGGGGTCGCCTCCCCGCACCTGCCGCGCCTGGGGCTCAGACTGTGCTGCCCCAGCCTACAGGAGGGGCTCTGCCTGCTGTCCCCAGGCCGTGAGCAGCAGCGGGGTCACGGTCCAGCGGGGTGACGGCCACGTGGGGCAGCCTGAGGTGAGGGACACCCCCAAGCACCAGGCTGGACACAGCGAGGGGAGAGCGGCGGGGGCTGCAGGGCCCTCCGAGAGCCCTGCCGAAGATCGCCCCAGGCCTCAGGGCCCCTGACAAGCACGGCAGCGCCGGACGCGTGACCCGAGACCCGGCACCCACACATGGCCCTCTAATGCCAATGACAACTGACACGCAGCAGCCCAGACCCCGAGCCCACGCGCGGGGCACCATGCGGGGCGCTGACTCTCAGGGCAGCTGGCCACGCACCCAGGGTTCCAGCAGCTGCGCCGCACCCCGAGAACCAGAGAGTGACGGCGTGGACCTGCAGCCCCCCTCTCCCCTTGCAGTGGCACAAGACACACAGCAGGACTCTGGCTGGGAGGGGAGCGTGAAGAAGGGGCAGGTGACCACGGCAGCCCCCAGCCAAAGGCCCGGCTCCCCCAAGGGGAGCGGGGAGCAGAGGGCAGGGCACGGGGACACCCCCTCGGCCCGTGCAGTAAGCAGTGCACACCCCGCTCGGACGTCGGGGGAGACATCGGGCTGCATCCTGCCTCCCACCACACACAGACTCCAGGGCAGAGCTGTGTGTGAAAGGATGCAACCCAACACCCAGCACCACTCTGCCGTCTGGCCAGCTGTCACCGTCACTTGCCTCCTGGGCTGGCGGTCATCCTGGAACCGGGTTATGCAACTCCAGGGACCTCCACCTCACTGGGGAGGGCCAAAGTGTCCCCAGTGGCTCCGGCCCTCCAGCCTCACCCCGCTCACCTGCTGGCTCTACGCTCCGGCACACCAGCCCCGAAAGCCCAGCCTGGCCGTCCTCCCATCCAAGCCTCTGCTCCCATCTGGCTCTTCTGCGACCTCCCTTCTCCGCAGCCCTTGTCCACTCCTCAACCTCTTGGTGACCAAAGTGTGACATTTCCTGAGTACTGCCCCCACCCCCAACTAGAAGTGCCCCAAACTCCAGGGTTGCTGAAGAGCTCAGCGCCTACGGTAGGAAGTCAGCACTCAAGAAATGTCTGTCAGCCCTGGCTGGTGTGGCTCAGTGGATTGAGAACCTAAGGGTCGCCGGTTCGATTCCCAGTCAGGGCACATGCCTGGGTTGCAGGCCAGGTCCCCAGTTGGGGGTGTGCAACAGGTAACCAATTGTTGTATCTTTTGCACATCACTGTTTCTCTTCCTTTTCCTCCCTCCCTTCCCCTCTCTCTAAAAGTTAAATAAGTAAAATCTTTAAAGAAAACAAACAAACATGATTGGCTAAAAAAATGTTTGTCAAAGCAACTAACGGCTAAAACCTAAACACGGAAGTCATCCCAGAGCTGGAAGAAGACGTGCAGAGCTTAACCAGGAAGACTTGCCCACGTGCAGGGGCTGCGTACGTGGGGCCCAGAAGGGCCGCACCGGGGCACAGCGCTGCTGTGCTCCTCCTCCCGCTCTCGTGTACCAGCCTACCCTTCCGGGAACAAAAGGACCCAGACACTCGGGGGCGGAGAGGGTCTAGCCAGTGCGGCCTGCCGGCCGCGCCGCCCCGCACACGGCCCTGCCCCCGCCTCACCTCGCCCTGGCGCCTCGTTTTGGGGGACGGACTGAAGAAGTTGTGCAGGACAGAGAGCTCCGTGCTGAACAGCGCGCTCTCCTTCTCCAGGATGTACTGCTTCAGCAGCGGGGAGACCTCGTCGCCGAAGAGCGCCTGGTTGTCCTGCCAGATCTGCCGCTTCACCTCCACGGCACAGGCCCGGTAGAGCTCCTTGTCGGCCATGACCAGCTTGAGCTTCTTCTCGGGGACCTGCACGACCACACCGGCCACCTGTGAGCAGCACCTGTGCCCCCGGACAGGCCGGGAGGCCTCAGCGCCCCCACCCTGCAGGGGCCCCCTGGAACCCTGCCCCAACTGAAGGGGCACCTGGGGCCGCCCTTGGTCCCTGGCAGGGCAGGCAGCCACGCTGAACGCACACAGCCCTCTCCCAGCAAGGGCCTCGCCCGACCGAACACCGCACTCCGGTCTCTGCGAGGCTCAGCAGGGAGAAGCCGGCACAGAGAGCGCACCTCCCGGTGCCCGTGCCGGGCAGGCGGCCCGAGAAGCCCCGGCGCTCACCTTGGGCAAGTGCTTCATGACGCACATCACCACCGGCTGCAGGGACGGCATCTTCACCAGGGAAAAGCTCTTCTCCAGCAGGTCTTCCAGCTTCTTGTACCTGCAAACACTCAAATGGCTGAGGAAGCAGCCGCCTGCCCGTCCCCAGGGACGAGTCTCCACAGGAGGAACGCATGGAGGAGAAGCCCCTTTTTCCGGCAGGAACGTGTAGCCGAGGGCACAGCGGTGCTGCTATCTCCGCTCCCACACTGAGAAGGCAGCTGCACTCATCACCTGCCCACCCACCTTTCCTCGGCCTTCCCCTCAGATGCAATGGCTGACACGCGCTCCAGCAGCTTGTCCCGCAGCTCGTCGAACACCGACTGGTGGAACTCCAGCCGGGGCGTCCCGTGCAGGTCCAAGAAAGGCAAGGCCGACTGCAGGGAGGGCAGCAGCACGCCGTTCTCTGTCTGAAGAAGCAGAGGGTCAGCGCGCGGTCGACTTTTGCTTCTCTGCAAAATCGGCAACTACAGAAACCAGCCGCGGCTGCGTCTGGACAGACACCCGGGATGCGCAGTGTTTACGGAGGCAGCTGCAGGGACGTTCCCAGAACTGCTGGTTCTAACTACAAAAACTGAAAGCCACCCAGATGGCCGCCCATGGGGCACTGGCTCAGGACACCTGGTCCCTTCATCCCGCGAGACAGACGCAGCGATCAGAGACAGGGAAATAGGCCCGCTCCCCATGCGACCCCGCCCCCCTGCCGGGCTCCCGCGCCGAACGCCCGGACTCCGAGCCCCTTCCCACCTGAAACTGCTCGATGGCCTTGAGCGGTTCGGTGCAGTTTGTGAGGGTCTCCTTCAGGTCCTCGCCGTTGGCCACACCCAGGTCCTGCAGCCCCGCGAACATGGCCGAAGCCCCCGCCCCAGCTCGACTCGGCGCCCCATCGCCTCCACGCTCCGCCGGCGTCGCCGCGGCCCCCGCAGGCCCCCCAGCAGCCCGCTCGCTCGGACCGCGGGGGCCGCTTGAGCTCCTCTCCGCCGCGCCCTCCAGTTCGGCCAAGTGCCTCCCACAGCGCCGCTCCGCTTGAACCGCAGCCGCCCACTTCCGACACGCACAGCCAGTCCCCCCGCCAACCCGCCCCTTCCGGAAATGCTGCCGCCGCGCAGAGGTTCCTGGGAGAAAAGCCACTCCCGGCTAAGCTACTCAGAGGGAGAGCAACGGCCAGAAGGAGCGCACCGCGGGCGAGGCCCCGCCCACCGCCACGCCCCCTTCGGGTGGCCACGCCCACCCACCGAGCCCAGCCGTGTACCGGCCGCTTCCGGGGCCTGGGCCACAGGTTCCGCCCGGCGGGGTTCGCCGGCCGTGCCGCCTCTGGCCTTGTCCTTGTTTCTGGGTACAGAACTTTCGCCGAGCCGACGGGGCGGAGGACGGGGGGATGCGGGTACCGCGGCGGGGGGCGCGGGGGTAGCCGCTAGATGAATTTCAGAACCGATATTTCAGCTGATTACATTTTATTGTGAAAAACCGCCACAGTGGCCCCTGACGTTGAGAAATGATCGAACTTATGACAGACCTAGAGGGAGAAGGGAGGCCCTGCGGGAGGAGGTCTCGCCTAGCATCAGAGAGCCCTCCGAGCAGCACCCTAGGGATGCGTCAGAGCTGCGAGGGCCGTGCCAGCCCCGCCCCCGACTTCCGCTTCCGGCCCGCAAGTTTCTGCTCCGGAGTCGTGCCTGCTGTGAGCTCCGTGGCGGCGGACGAAATCCTTTTTGGTGACGGGCGCCTAGTCGCTTGTCTTTTACAGTCGACGTGTTAGGAGCTCATTCTGGATCCAAGGAGGGGAAGCCCGGGCGTCAGGGCAGGTGAGCGGCCCGGGCGCTGCTCGCCCTCGGGCGGGGAGGCCTCGCGTGGGTCTTCTCCTGGATCCAGCGTCCGCACTTCGTGCCTGGCGCTCTCCGGGCTTTACTTGGGAACTGCTTACCGTTCTCCGTTAAAAGTCCTCGATTTGACAGGTAGGCCCGTTACCTCGGGGATCAGATCAGGCTGTTTCTTGAGACCGGCTAGCCTCCAGCGCATGTTTGTGTTTTTTATTATACTGACAATTTGTTAGAAAAACGCTATTTCTATATTAAATGTCAAGTCTTTCAAACATTTTTACGATGTGTTTGACTAAGTGGTTTATTTAGTATATTTTATCATGCTGTTACGGTTGTCCCATTTTCCACCCCTGTACTCCCTCCACTCTGCGTCCCCTCCCACCAGCATCCCCCACCTTAGTTCATGTCCATGGGTCGAACGTGTAAGTTCTTTGGCTTCTCCATTTCCCATACTACTCTTAACCTCCCCACGTCTACTTTGTACCTACCATCTATGCTTCTTACTCCCTGTACGGCCCATACTTCCTGGGGCAGGGGCTGTTTTTACTGAAACCCGCTAACCTTCAGTTCCGTTGCAGACTGGACCGCCTCCTTGAAAGTGCCCAGCGGTTGGCCAGGCTGTTCTGACCGCAGGCTCCCTCCTAGAACTGGCGGTGTCAGCCTGTGGCCTGACCTTGACCCCTGACCCTCCCGCGGTCAGGCTGTCCTGGAGGTAGGCTGGTATCTGACCTGCTGGAGTCGCGTGCATTGCTTTTGGCTCTTGCTCTAAAGAAATCTCTGAAGCCCTGGCTGGTATAGCTTAGTGGATTAAGCGCGGGCCTGTGAACCAAGAGACCACGGTTCGATTCCCAGTCAGGGCACATACCTGGGTTGCAGGCCAGTTCCCAGTAGGGAATGCACAGGAAGCAACCATACATTGATATTTCTCTCCCTCTCTCCTTCCCTTCCCCTCTGAAGATAACTAAATAAAACTTTAAAAAAAAATCTCTGAAAAGTGGGGTCTCGGTTATTTAAAAGATTACGGCCACCCCTCGTCCAGCAACCCTTACATTTGAAAACTGAGGTCACTCTTCATGGACATGCTTAACTAAATGAACAGATCTGAATCTCAGCAGCCACCGTGAGGGACCTTTGAGATTTCCAAACTGACTCTTAAATCCGAACTGGACAATAACAGTGCTGAAACTGGCAAAGGTGAACAGAGTGCCTATTGCCAGGAGTCTTTTGTAGCTTCCAAATGTTATCAAGAACCTGAAGTTGCTTTTTTACAAAACCAAAGTTTCAGAATTAACAGAGGCTACTGAACTTTCAAAGAGGGGAAATAAAAAGGCTCCGGAAGCTGCCTGCTCGCCTCGGGCACCGCCCCTCCACGGCCTCAGGCTCTGCAGGGCTCTGCAGCGCTCAGCTCCTTCCCAGCGCCAGCCCTGCGCCACCTGCCCTGCCTGCTTCCTTGGCGCCGTTGTCCAAATTTCTGATAGGCCGCAAAGTGCATGCGTGCTCTACAGGAAAACTGGACGGCGGGCCGCAGTTAGAGGACCCTCCCTGCCCGGCCGGCCGCAGAGTGACACAGGCATTCACACCCGCCGGCGCGGGTTTCCAGACTTGCGTCAGCTCTTAAGCCGCCGGTCGGCGGAGACCAGCCCCGCACTGGATGAGACTTACACGATGCAGCCGTCCTGAAAGGGGTGTAGAAAACCCAACCTCCGGTTTTTGGCAAAACCCCCCAACCACCCTGGCTGAGACCTCCGAGAGCAAAGCCAGTAGCCTCTCCCTCGGCCTGTTGATCGGGGCAGAACTCGGACTTGCTGCCGGAGGCCTGAGGATCCCGTTTGCGGCAGCTGTGATCGACCTCAGGTTGTTTTTAGGGGAAAAAATCTGGCTTTCCTTCTACTCGGGTAGCCTCTACCTCGGTTTACTAAGGGGCTGAACAGAGACCTTTCCTTTCTGTAAAATGCCGGGACGGATGGGAAGCCACGCCCACCGCAGATTTAGTGAATGTGGCGCTTCGGTCTGCTCGTGTTGCAGACGAGTCAGCTGAAGGAAAGACTGCTAAAATTCTCAGTTTTCGGTGTGGCCAGTGAAGGTCCCCACGCAAACCGCCAAGCCCCCGGGCTCTGCTCCGACTGCAAACGGCCAGGAAGCGCCCTTACAAACACCTGTGCTCAGGCACCCTGAGGCCTCCAGCCGAGCTCCCGGGTCCTCCCAGTCCCCGGTGACAGCCGGGGCTCCGAGGAGGACAGGGCTGTTCCCCACCCCACCGCTCCTTCCCCGCTCGGAGAAAGCACTGTCCGCATGGGCGCCAGTCTCCTCGGGTTGCGAGAGCCCTGCGAGAACGGCTACGGTCACAGCCCACAGCCGGGCTCTGCCTTTGCGTCGGCCCCGCCCCCACTCCCGCTTCCTTCTGGGAAGGACGTTTTTTCATCCGTCTCGTTCCGCGTGCTTGCCGAGCCTGCACTTGCCCCATCGCATCCCTGCTTTCTTCTGAATAAATCCTGTCTGGTGATGCAACACCCAGTGGGGTCTGTTCTACGGTCAACACATTTTTTGCTTGAGGGAATGGGACGCTGGGGCCCTAGAAGCTCCATGCACCAGGTGCGAAACGCCCTCTCCAGGCGTGTGCTTGCGGTGCGGGGTGGGGGGTGGGGGCGCCCACAGAGACCCGGGCTGGCAGTGGGAGTGGACAAGGGCCGGCGGTCCTGTCCTCACCGGGAGCCTCTAGCCCCAGGCTGACCTACAGTGGCAGGCCCTCAGGCTGGGGCTGGGGGTGTGAGTCCCTGGGGTGCCAGAAGCACGCAGAGTCGGTGAACCCAGCATCTGTGGTACCTCTAATCCCTCCAGCTCACCTTCCAGACCACCAGCCCTGTCCCCAAGCCCCCCACACCACATGTCACACCCTCTCCCTTTTCATATGCTAAGGTTCGCTCTGCTAGAAATTCCCTTCCCTCTTGCTCATCCTTGAAAGCCCATACCCCCACTTCCTCCTCCAGGAAGCCCTCTCCTCAGCCCAGCAGGAGGGAATGTTCCATCCTTCCTGCTCATCCCACTGCTGGCTTTCAGCCCTCGGGTTGCTGGTGGTGCGGCTGTGAGCAGGGCTCTTGGCTCCCACACCCGGGTCGGGCTCCCAGGGCCAGGTGCCCACAGCTCCGTTGCCTGCTGGCTGCGCCGGTCAGCCGGGCGACACCCGTGTGCAGTCCCACTGATCCCCTGGCGTGCTGGGGCCCCGCCCCCAGCTGGATCAGCCTGAGGTCACAGGTGAACACTCTAGGACTCCCTGGGCCCTGGCCTCCCTGCAGAAGGGTTTATGGACCACCCTAACCACCCCATTGCAGTCTGCCTTGGGGTCCACCCCTCGGTGGGAGGCCAGGCTACTGCAACAGGACGGGGCCCTAACTCGGGAAGGCCCAGGGAGTGTAGTAGCTGTGGCTTGGCCTGCAGGGGCCTGGGCAAGTTGGCAGGGTCTCTGGGCAGGCGCTTGGGGAGAGAGGGCCAGGCCCTGACAACCTAGTCCTCCAGGCCCTCCTCAGTGGCTGGTCAGGCTGACCTCCTCAAGATTGCAGTTCAGGGAGTCTGGCCCCTACCTCTGCCCCAAAAGTCAGTTCCTTGGCTCGGCTAGCAGCCTGGCCCTTGGGTAGACTGGCAGCTGGGGTCCTGCACTGCCCAGAAGGACCCCTCCCATACTGTCTCAGGCTGCCACCCACCCGTCCTGGAGAAGAGACCATGTGAGGGGAAGCCAAGGGAGACCCTTGGCCAGGGAGAGACACCTCTGCAGGACAGCTCACCAGCGGGAGAATGGCAGCCAGGCACGCGGCAGAGCTCAGAAGAACCATCTCTTACAGCAAGTGGGGGCTTTGGGCTGGGCTCTCCTTGTCCACAGCTCACGGAATGGTTGGCTGGCCAGGAGCGTAGATCCGGGGTGCCAGAGGGTTAGACGGCCAGACTGGGGTCGCTGAGTCCCAAAGGGAGGTCTGGAAGGTGCCGGGGAGGGGGGGGGGGGCAGGGTCCGCGCAGTAACTGCCCAGCCGGCTCTAAAGCGCGCAGAAGGGGCCTGTATCGTGGCGCTTGGGTCTTCGCACGCCCTGGATGACCACTCCGGGCGCGGAGGGGAAGCGCGAGTTATAGCAATCCTCCACGTAGTAGGCGGCTGGGCCGGGGGTGTGGGCTGCAGAGGGACAAGGTGGGAGCCCCATGCAGGCGCCGGTGCCCGCCGCTGCCCAGCCCACACCGCTCCCAGGCCGCCGCGTGACCCTAGCCTCCCCTCTAGGAGGCCTCCTTACAGGAGCTGACCCAGGAGTCGAACATGGGGGAGCGGCTCATGGAGAAGGCGGGCGAACGCGGGCCCCGCAGGCGGCTCCCGGGAAGGATGTCGTAGGTACCGGGGCTGGGAAGCTGCGACGGGGGCTGCGCCCGGGGACCTGCACCGCGGGCCCGAGGCAGCACCGGACGCGCGCGCGCGTCATCGCGGGTCTTGGAGGCGGGGCGGGGGCCCCCGAAGCTGAAAGCCGGGAAAGCAGGGCCGCTGAGTGGACGGTAGTCCGCGGGCGATGGCCACTGTGGGTAAAGAAGCGGCTGAAGCCCCTCCCGTCTCAGCTCTCACGTGCCCCACCCACAAGGGACTCGCCCTGCCCCTACAGGGCCCACCCCCCAAGAACCTCGGGGCCGGCGCCCTACCTTTTGCTCCCAGCAGAAGTCGACTTTCTGCGTGAAGGGGCTTTCGCTTTGCAACCACACGGTCTGCCACGCCCTGCGGCCACCACCCTCTGCAGGGGGACAGTGTCGTTGGGGAGGGCAGGCTGGGGGTGCGGGGACAGTGTCGTTGGGGAGGGCAGGCTGGGGGTGCGGCCCCACTTCCAGGACTGGGGAGACGGGGTGGCGGGGCGCGGGGAGAGGCACGCACCGGGGGCGGGGTGCTTGCGGCCGATGCTGAAGTGGGGGTGCGGGGAGGATTCGCGCACTGAAGCGTCCGGCACCTGGTACTTGGTGGGGCCGGGGACGTCCGGGTCGGTCACGATGGGGGGGCGTTGCTCCAGCCCTGACGGGAAGCAAGCCCTGCTCCTGGGTCCTCTCAGGAGGCCCCTCCCGCCTCTGCCCCGCCCCCCCGGACCGGACTGGGGACCCCCACTCACACAGCTCCTTCAGGCTATGGGTGCAGTTTTGCCGGGACTCCTGCAGGGGGCCCCTCTGCATCCTGAGGCCCTCCGGGGACTCCAGCACCATCGCCAGGGGCCACATCTCCCAGGCAGCGCCCGCGCCCGGGCCCCGCCAAGCAGCATCCTTGGGCCTGCAAGACAGGACAGCCTCGGTCCACCCACACTGCCGGAGGCCCCCTGGAGTTGCCCCGCGCCCCCCCCCCGCCCTCGAAGTTACTGGGCCGACACTAATGACTTCAACCTCAGGGAGCCGTGGGTCCAGTGTTTGCCTCCATTGATGTAAAAGTTTGCCAGGAATTTCACAGCTTTCTGGTCAAAATTCATTGTCAGGGTCCCTGGCTGCCTTCCACGGTGACCTGTGACATCGGGAGGCTTTGTGACCTCCTCGACCCGTTGTGCCCCTCCCCCCCCCTTTTGTCAGGAATTCTGAGGGAATAGAGATTGTCCAGCCCTGGGGGGGGCGTGGCAGTAGGGTCCCCAGAGGGGCCCCTCGTCTGACATGCCAGGAGGACCCCTAGCCAGCTCAAGTGACTCCTGACTCAGTCTCCTTTCCCTTGTCCCCCTTCCTCGTCCCAACCCTTCTCGTTTGGACTTGGGGGATCCACTGTATCGGGGCTTCCGGGGGGCCTGACACCAGCGGAAGGTGGAAGAGGGGGTGGGTGCCGGGCGCTGCCCACCGTGCAGGGCCAGCTGGAAGGCAGCATCAACCTAGGAGGGAGGGGCCTGGGAAGCGCCCTGGAGGAGGAGGAGGAGGAGGAGGAGGAGGAGGGGGAGCCCCCGCCGGAGAAGCAAAGCCAGGCGGCTGGGTCTGAGTGGGGGCGCAGACCCATTAGGAGAAGCAGCCCCGGCCCTGGAGTGCCCCGGGGGCCCTGGCAGGGCTGCGGAGGCAGAGCACCGAGGCCGGAAGGTGCCACCGGCGGTTGGGGCTGCCTGGGCCGAAGTGCAAAAGGATGATGAGCCCAACGAGTGTGAGCCAGTCCGCACGCACCAGGGCCCTCCAAGTGCCCGCCGAAGTGGAGCGACTTGCCAGCCCCGCCCCGGTCCGGCCTTGACCTAGTCCAGCAGCAGGGCCCTGTCACGTCCCCTGGGCCCTGCCCCCGCTGGCAGGAGTCTCTTCCTGTCCGGATCCCTCCCACCGGGCCCTGACCCTGCATGGCCCTGGGAGGCACTCCAGATGGACAGACGGACAGACCAGGGACTCGCTTGAGGAGATCCGGGTCTTGTCGGAGCTCAGGGCCAGGGCTCGGTGTACGGTGCACTCTGTCGACCGAACCGACAGCGGCTGTAGATGCTGCTCTGTGACCCGTCCCCTCCGTGGATGCGTGGGCCGCACGCACACCTGCACACACCGCCGTGACGGGCGGTGCTGCCGGGTGTCATTTCCTCGGGGGGGGGTCCTGAGGGGGGGCACCTCGTGCGGACTCGATCTGTGTCCCTCGAGGCTTTCCGGGCATCGGCCACCGAGGAGGTGGCTCTCACCGCCGGCAGCGCGCCCGGAAAACACCGTTATCAGCATTCACGTGATTAAATTCAACCTTCGGCCCCTTGTTTACCAACTGTGCTTTTTCCTTAAGACGTTCACATTTCCTGTGCGTTCTCCCATCGGGGGTGGCGGGTAGTTTTTCGTGTTTTTGTCAGACAGGTCAGGTTTTTTCCTGCTGATGGGCTATCTGTTCATCATACCTGTTGCGAACTTTTCTCCAAGACTGTAGTCTGCCTTCAAGTGTGGTTTATGCTGTTTTTCTGGCATGTTCTTCAACCTGCTAATCTTTTCCTTCATATTTTGTATAGTTAGAGGGTCCTTTCTTACAAAAAGAAAAAACAGGCCCTGGCTGGTGGCTCAGTGGGTTGGGCATCATTCCACGAACCAGCTGCCGGTTCGATTCCCGTCAGGGCGCGTGCCTGGGTTGCGTGCCAGGTGCCTGGTTGAGGGCGCCGCAAGAGGCAACCGATCAATGTTTCACACTCACATCAATGTTCCTCTCCTTCCCTTTCTCCCTCCCTTCTGCTGTCTCCAAAAATAAAATCTTTAAAAATATGTAAAAATGGAAAACAGCACCCAGCTCCAGGGAAGACCTTCCAACCTCACTGAGGTGGCTTGTCACCATGCCCTGGAAGCTCCATGGCCCCGTGTCTGAGGAGTGGACTTGGGGTGCATGGGGGCTCCCTCAGATGCACCCTGGGAGGCTCTCCTGGGGGTGATCTGGCCAGTACTCCCCGACAGGGCTGACTCCGGACTTGGCTGCAGCAGCAGCCCGTTTTCTGAACGCCAAGGTCCCCCGTGGCACGCCTCCCAGCCCCCGCCCAGCCTGCTGCCTGTCTGGGCCCCGGGGTCCAGCCTGGACCTCGGGGACCCTCGAGGGGTGGAGGGTGGGCCTGCTCCAGGTGGTGCCCAACAATGGGGCCTCTTCACAATCGTTGCCGGGCAACAGGGACTTTTAGGGAGGGCAGCTGGACCAGAGGGGGAGTTGCACAGCGGAAGTGGAGCTTGGGCAAGATGACAGCTCCTCAGAAACACAACCTCTTCACGCCAGAGCCGCACTACGTCCCTGGGTACGGGCTGCACCCCCGCAGGGAGGCTGTGGGGGCAGGCTCAGCCGGCAGCCAGGGGACCCCCAGGGCTGGTCCCTGGGGTGGGGGTGAGACCCGAAGGCTGACGGGGCAGGAGAGCTCGGGGCCCAGGCCTACCCTCCCTGCTGGTGGCGCTAAGTGCCCTACCAGGTGGGCAGCCCGGCAGCTGACAGAGGCTGGTGGAGAAAACGCCGACGCTCGCTCCACAGTGCTCCACACTCTGAAGACAAGTGTCGGGAGTAAACTGATTGTCGCCAGGCTGCCTCACCAAGTAGCCCCCGGCATAAAACACACCCGGGGGACCGTGAGAGCAAGGGAAAGGGCGGGCAGGGAAGGCAGGGAACCAGCCCCAACTTCACAGCGGCTCTGGGGTCCAGTTGGGACGGGAGACACGGGAGAGGGAGGCCTCACCAAGATGCCCTCGCCACCTGCCATGGGCCAAATGGCACTCAGCTCAACCTTCACTTCCACCAGCAGCCTCCCGCCTGCCTCCCAAATCCCGGTCCCATTCACTGGCTACTAGCGTCCTGCGTGACAAGCCCTCCCAGCGGCGCCACCGTGGTTGCAACGGGCCTCCCCCTGTGGGGGTCCAGGCCCCGTCGCCATCCCTGTAAATGCTTCTAGGCAGTTCCAGCTTTGTCATCTTCTGGCTGCCCACTGCTGCTGGATGCTGGGCAGCAGGGGAGTGGCAATCCGATGGTGGTGACGGCAGTGTAGGTTCTCAGTGCTTGGGGTGTGCTGCCCATGCGAGCCTCGAGGGCCCAGAGCCAGGGGTCACCATGCCCCCCACTCCGCGGTGGAGGCCAGGTACCGGCCTGGGGCTGGCAGGCTGCATCCTGCCCTCGCCCACGGGCCCCGCCCCCCTCTTCCCCCGCAGCTATGCCGGCTTCTACCCGCAGCTGCGCTACCAGGTGGGAGACACCTACGGGCGCACCACAGCACGGCTGCTTACAGACCCCAGTGTGCAGAAGAGCCCCTGCTCCGTGCTGTCCCCCATATCCAAGCCCAAGTTCATCGAGGACTTCAGCAAGTCCAAGCCGCCCTTTATCCCCTGCCGTGACTTGGCCGAGCCCTACATCCCCCACTACACGGGTGAGCCGTGGCCCCACTACTCAGCAGCCCTGCCCCTCTCCTGCCCTCTGCCGCCTGCTCACCGCTGCCCCCTCCGTGCAGGTCTGAAGCCCTACAAGGACTTCGAGATCCTGGGCCGGTTCTCACCTCAGGAGGGGGCCGTCGAAGGGCCGCCGGGGATGGAGAACATATCCAGACAGGTTCCCCTGCCTGCCGGCTTCATGCCCTACCCGCCCTACCCGCTGTGCCCGCCAGGCAGGAAGAGGGACTCCAAGGACCTCGGACACCCGGGCCTGCGGCTGGCATATGGGGAGGAGGGCTGGAGGAGCGCTGCCCGTGCCGACGAGGCCCCCGCGCAGCACCAGGTAGCTGGGAGACGCGCAGGGACCAGCCTCACCCGGGCAGGAGCAGCCGGTGGGGGGGCTGGGCGGTGACCGCCCCCTTTTCTGCCCCAGCTGTACCACTGCAGGAGGGACGAGCACCTACCCCCGGCTCACCAGCAGGACACCCTAGACGTGGACCGGTTCCAGAGGCTGCCCCAGCTGGACCACCCCAACCTGATCCAACGCAAGGCCATCTCAGGTGGGTGTCGGGGCCTGGGCTGACAAGGGGGACACCCACAACCCCCCAGGCCCCAGGGACCCAGGCAGGATGAGGGCGAGAGCCAGGCAGGGCTGCTCCCAGGCCCTTCCCCTCCTGGAGCCCGGCTTCCTGGGGGTGGAAAGCCCCCAATGGCCCATGCCCAGCAGAAAGTTGCCATTACTTGGGGAAGGAAAGGAGCCTGGCCAGACGTCCCTGACACCCCCAAGAGTAGCTGGGTGGTGCAGGGGACCTGAGGTGGCTCCCTGACCTTCCTCCCCCAGGATACGCTGGCTTCATCCCTCGGTTTGCCTGGGTGATGGGAGTGAATTACCGCAACGGGGTCACACAGGCTATGGATGAATTTGACAAAAGCCAGGTACGGGGACACCAACCCTAGGCCCACTCCTGAGTGCCCAGCGGGGTCCACGCAGGCCCTAGGCCTCAGCTGGCTTCCCTGGAGGAGCTCTAGCCCTCGCCCAAGGGGACCGCTCTGTGCCGCCGCCTTAGGTGTTGGTCCTTGCCCTTTGGTTCAAGTCCAGGATCCCTGCCCTGGAGCCTTGTGGGGAGGGGAAGACGGGAGGCGCCTGAGCACCAACCACCTCCAAGAACACCAGCCCCACCCCCACCGGGCGATGTGCTGCGGGTCACCTGGTGCTGGCAGCGCCTGGCAGCCACACATTCCTGTTTCCCCAGTTCCTGCTGAGAAACCCCGTCTGTGCCCTGGGCGAGAGGCTGCCCCAAACACACTGGCCCAGCAACACCATCTACGGCAGCCAAGGCCTGATACCCTTCTACATGGGGTTCGTACCATGTGAGTGCTGACGAGAAGAGGACCAGGTGGCTGAGGCCCCTTACCTGGGCTGCTCCACAGGCGAGGGCCCAGCTGTTATTTCCCCAGGGCCCTGACCCCCCAGGGAAAAGATGTCCCCACCCCCTCTTGCCCCTCACGGGTGGGGCCTAGGGGCTCTCGCACGAAGAGACCAGGCTGCCTTGGGATGACGCTGGCCCCGAAGTGGGGCAGGTGCCCAGGCAGCCTGCGCTCCTCGGAAGCCTGCGTGAACTGGCGCAGGCCAGACGCAGCTCAGCGGCGGCGTTGCCCCTCAGCCATGCAGGGCCACTTCGCGATGACGTTCGGCAACAGCACCCGCAAGGCCTACCAGGAGGAACTGGAGAGGAGAAAGCGCACGCTATGAAAACGCTTTAATGGTGGAGTCTGCACAGCACGAGACGCCGGGACGGGAGCAGGAGCGGGCGCACACTGTGAGGCGGGGCTATCAGAGGACAGGCTGTGAGCGAATAAAGAGTTCTCACGGCTTCCGCGCGCTCCCGGGGACCGGGCGGCCCTAGGCCACCTCCTCCTCGGCCTCCTCCTCGAACTCGCCCTCCTCCTCGGCCGTGGCGTCCTGGTACTGCTGGTACTCGGACACCAGGTCGTTCATGTTGCTCTCGGCCTCGGTGAACTCCATCTCGTCCATGCCCTCGCCCGTGTACCAGTGCAGGAAGGCCTTGCGCCGGAACATGGCCGTGAACTGCTCCGAGATGCGCTTGAACAGCTCCTGGATGGCCGTGCTGTTGCCGATGAAGGTGGCGGACATCTTGAGCCCCCGGGGCGGGATGTCGCAGACGGCCGTTTTCACATTGTTGGGGATCCACTCCACGAAATAGCTGCTATTCTTATTCTGAACGTTAAGCATCTGCTCGTCCACCTCCTTCATGGACATGCGGCCCCTGAAAACGGCAGCCACCGTCAGGTAGCGGCCGTGGCGGGGGTCGCAGGCGGCCATCATGTTCTTGGCGTCGAACATCTGCTGGGTGAGCTCGGGCACCGTCAGGGCCCGGTACTGCTGGCTGCCCCGGCTAGTGAGGGGGGCGAAGCCGGGCATGAAGAAGTGCAGGCGGGGGAAGGGCACCATGTTCACGGCCAGCTTGCGCAGGTCAGCATTGAGCTGGCCAGGGAAGCGCAAGCAGGTGGTGACTCCACTCATGGTGGCCGACACCAAGTGGTTCAGGTCACCATAGGTGGGCGTGGTCAGCTTCAGGGTGCGGAAGCAGATGTCGTACAGGGCCTCGTTGTCGATGCAGTAGGTCTCGTCGGTGTTCTCCACCAGCTGGTGGACGGAGAGGGTGGCGTTGTAGGGCTCCACCACCGTGTCCGACACCTTGGGCGAGGGCACCACGCTGAAGGTGTTCATGATCCTGTCCGGGTACTCCTCCCTGATCTTGCTGATGAGGAGGGTCCCCATCCCAGACCCAGTCCCCCCACCCAGGGAGTGGGTGAGCTGGAAGCCCTGCAGGCAGTCACAGCTCTCGGCCTCCTTCCTCACGACGTCCAGCACCGAATCGACCAGCTCTGCGCCCTCCGTGTAGTGCCCCTTGGCCCAGTTGTTCCCAGCACCGCTCTGGCCTGCAAGGAAGGGCAGCAGGTCACTCCTCGGCCCTCACGCATCGCCACCAATCGCTGGGCCGAAAAGGCCCGGTAACGTGGTGTGGAGGGACCCATGGCTGTCCCTGCAGGTAAACCATGGGGACCCCCAAATAAGGCAGGCACCTGCTCAGCCAAAAATTCAGTTAGGAGCCAAGCTTCTGTAGCTTAAGGATAAGCCAGCCCCTCCCACAGCAGCCCCTGCCAATTCCCAAGGACAGATGAGCCGCCGCTGCCGCGTTCACTGCAGAGAGATTACATCGGCGGCTTCTTCCCTGATCGGACAGCTGGGTCCTCCTCCCAAAGCCGCTTTGAGAGGGATTGAGTGACTCGCAGGGGGAGCAGACTGTCCAGCCAAGGGCCCCAGCTTCTACTCAAAGCAGTGCATCAGGACCTGTGGTTGCGGTTCTGAGGGTGGTGACCTTGGGCACCCCTTGACCTTTGAGTCCTCCTGGCTACAGACCGCCACCCAGTCCCCATCTGCGGCTCACCAAAGACGAAGTTGTCCGGCCTGAAAATCTGCCCGAAAGGCCCCGAGCGCACAGAGTCCATGGTGCCGGGCTCCAGATCCACGAGCACCGCCCGGGGCACGTACTTGCCACCTAAGAGAACCAAAAGAGCGTCAACGAGAAACCGGCGGGGCGGCAGAGGAGGAACGGGCAAAGGATGTGCGGACTCACCGGTGGCCTCATTGTAGTACACGTTGATCCGCTCCAGTTGCAAGTCGCTGTCCCCGTGGTAAGTGCCGGTAGGGTCGATGCCATGCTCATCGCTTATCACCTCCCAGAACTGCGAGAGACGCGGGCGGGCCGGGGCTGAGTCACTCCGGCGGTGCCCGGGGCCGGCCCCGCCCCGGACGGGCGCGGCCCTCCCCTCCCCCGCTCCCCCCCTCGCTGCCGGCCAGGTCCCCAAGGGCCTGCGCCAAGGACCCCGCCCGAACCCCGGACCCTCGCGGGGCCGCAATGCGGGGCGCCGCCCGCCCGCCGCCATCTTTCCTGCCCGCCTTTCCCGCTCCGTTGGCCCTCCCGCACAAGGTCCCGTCGCCCCACCGCCCACCTTAGCGCCGATCTGGTTGCCGCACTGGCCGGCCTGCAGGTGCACGATCTCCCTCATGGCGGCGGCGGCGCGGGTGGAAAGACGAAAACGAGGGCCGAGACGCGGGCGCGCAGAATGCTACAACCGACGCTCCGCCAACGCTTATATATCCGTCGCGCACGCCTCCGCTAGCCTCCTATTGGGCTGTCAGAACGAGGATGGGAAGCGACGTCGTTTGATTGGCTTTAGCCCGGTCAATCGAGTCTCCTAACGCCTGCCTTCCCAATTCCTTTTGCTGTTTATTGGCAGCCGCGGCCTCTGCTCCTCCTACCAAAGTCCCCCCCCCTTGCGTTGCGCTTCTCTGTCTATTGGACGTTTCAAATGATTGATTTGTTCCCTCATTGGCTGCTTCCGGAGAGCCGCCGACAAGCTGGCGCTATTGGCTACGGGGAGCTAGCGTCCTGGTAACCGCCTCAGTGCTGCAGGCGGGCGCGGGCTCCGGGGGCGCGCGCGCGCGCGGGCTCCGGCCCCTGGGGCCGAGGGCGGGCGCAGGCGCGAGCAGGAGTGCTGGGAAAGGCGGACGGGGCGGTGTCCTGCGCGCACGCGTACGGACGTCCCCGCGGTCGCGGTGGGCGAGTGCGTTCCGGGGGGCTGCTGTCTCTGGCCGCCGCCAAACGGGGGCGCGTGTGGCCACCCCGCGGGGTTTCGGAGCAGAGGAGGGGTGCGAGGTCAATCACAGCGGAGACAAATAGGGCTCGGGGGCCGAGGGGCCGCGGCACCCCTTTTTGGGCCGCACGCCCGCTTGGGCGGCGGTCAGGTGAGGGAGCACGTGGGCCTCTGCGCCAAGGCGGGAGCTGGGGAAGGGAAGGGCGGGGTGGGCGGAGCGGGTCCGGGCCGGCCTCCTTGAGCTTGTTGTGGAGACCGCAGTAGCCCCGCTCCCCGTCGCCTTGGTGCCTACCTCCAGCACAGCAAGCTCCCTGGATACGAGGCGCCCAGGCCTCCCTCGTGGGCAGTCCCCCACCTGGGGCTGCTTCCGGGCCTGTTGCCCCAACGGTTGGTAGGCAGTTAGACGCGAGCTCAACTAACACAATAGGTCAGGCAGAGGAGGTCATCCGGGCAGAAAGCCCTGGGTGCCTAGCAGCGGCCCAAACCGGGAAACGAGGACCTGGCCCCCAGGGAGCTGGCCTTGCGGTTTAGCTCCCCTGATCTTTCATAGCCCTGGTCACGCGGTGTGGGTCTTCCCCCGACCTTCCCTCCCACGGCAGGTTGCCACTCCTACGGGTTAGACCCCTTTAGACAGGAACGGACAAGGGGCAGAAAACTGCCCTGAAGCGTGAAGCCCTGAGCGCAGTGCGGTTCTGACCCACATCCACTACATCTGGGCCTCAGCTGTGTTTCAGCTCCAGGCCAGAAAAGCTGCAAAACCAGACAGGCAACACCAGGGCTGCCATCAGGACCGGCGGCCTTGACTCATGACCCCTGCCCTGGCGCTGGTAATCAGCAGAGACCAGGACCCAGAAAGGACACACTTGGAAAGCTGAGAAATATGCTGTTGGGCTCCTCCCTGGGCCTCCCCTGAAATCCCCGCCCTTAAAAGCCCCCAGCGTGCTCTCCTTCTGGGGAGCCCGCGCCCGCAAACTCCGTTTACATCCCCCCTCTCCTTCCGTCCAGAAGCGCGACCTTAATCTTCCCCTCTGCTGCACTCCAAGGGCCCTGGGCCTCGGTAGCTCATCTCCTGAGCCCATTTCTCCTGCGATTCACTTCTACCTCTGTGACTTTCTAAGTAAACTTTCTCTTAAAGCTTGAGTCTTGGGTCTGAGTTCTTAGCCAGAATTCAAATACTGAGGGTGACGAACCAAGTTCTAGTTTGACTGACTGCAAAAGCGGTTAATGTCCTGATGCCGTTTTTGCCACCAGCACAGCCGCAGATCAGCGCCTGGGCTGACGCATGCCTTTACTTTATCCTGCTTAAGTTAGGGGTGAGGGGCATTGAGACGAAACATAGGAAGGAAAAAAGTTAAATTACATGTGGTCACACCATTACTATGTTGGCTTAACAGCAGTACACTTACTATATTTTTGTAACATTTAAAAAAGGACAGATCACTCCCTTAGGTCTGCCCTGGACAGTTCCTGGCGGTGGCCACTGCGCCACTGGATTCTGGTTTTCTCAAGTCAACATCTTACCCTCCTTTGTCCCCCGGGGGAGAGGGTGTTAGGGGCAGCACCTTGCTGCTCCTCTCCTCGGGGAATGAGCTCTCCTGGCCTGGGATGCACAGCGCGAGGCAGGCATCACAGCAACTGTGGGGTCACGGCCCATCCCCAGAGGAGCTGTTTGCCTGCGGGCCAGCTGCTGGGACAAGCAGCCCACTGGACACCGATTAGCCTTTGTGTCCCCTGGAGAGTGGTCTGGGCTGGCTCCTCAGGGTGGCAGTCCCGTGTCAAAGTGCAGGGCAGGCCTAGCAGGGCTTAGGAGACCGGCCCTGTCCCCCACAAGCCGGCCGGGAAGGTGGCCCTGGCTTCTGTGGACAACAGGTCATGGCCCGTGGCGGGCACTGGATCACTGCCTGGCATCCTGGGTCTACACAGCTGTGGCCAGGCCCTGGCAGTGCCTTGGGGAGGCCCCTCGGCCCGGTAGCAGAGTTGTCACAAGTGGTCAGGAGAGGGAGTGGATCAGGCTTCCCCCCACGGAGGCACGCAGGGCCCTGCTGAGGTTGCCCGTGGAGGCGGCTCTCAACACCCTCCCCCGCAGGCTGTGCGGCCTGAGACGGCCCCGGAAAGGCCCCTGCTCCCTGTGGCCGGTGCCCACAGGGCTGCCAGTTAAGTATGGCACCCCCACTTGAGTGGAACAAAATAGAGGTGGTGTTGCCCGCCCTGGTGTGAGCCCCAAACTCTCTGTGGCACCAGGTGGTCCACTTTGCCCTGCCCATTGCCCCCGGTGAGGAGGACAGCGGGACCCTGCCTATGGTCACGGGGCGAAGTCTGAGGACTATGGCTGCTGCTGCGGCAGGAGGCGGGGCGGGGGGGGCCCTGCACTCCCTACCCTCAGCCAAGGGCGTCCCTGCCCCCCTTGTGGAGCAGTGGGCCCAGGGAGGGCCAGTGGCCAGGTGGGAGGCAGGCCGGGAGGGTGCAGGGCTGGCCAGGCAGGACTGTGGGAGTGCGGGGTGCCTGGCCCTCCCGTGCAGCCAGCAGCTGTTGGCGACATCCATAAGGATGGCTTTGTTTACACCGGTGCCCATGGTCCCTGCGGGAGGGTGTGTTACCTCCAAGCTGGGCAGCAGGCAGGCAGTCATCTGTGGCCTCAAAGGACCTGGCAGTCAGCCTTTGTGGGCGGCCTCACCGGCCCGGAAGGAGAGGTGCTTGGGGCACTTTCTTCCCTCTCACGGCCTTCCCAGTCTCCCCAGGGAACTGGCCAGGCCAGCTCCTCCCGGCCCCTCCCCACAGTTCCCATCAGAGAAACCGTGAGGCTGATGTCAGGCCCGAAGGAGTGTTCTAGGGTCACAGAAGGGGAGGGCACCTGAGCTGGGACGCACAGGTCTGCTCTAGGGGCCTTGCTCCCACCAGGCCCCTCATGGCTCACAGAGAAGGGGTTCCTTCCCTTGGTGGCCCCGGTGAATCCAGGCTCGGGAGGCCTGGGAGCTCGTTGGGGGGAGGGGACTGCAGCGCACAGGAGGGGTGAGGGACAGAGGACCTGGGGTACAGGGCGGTGCCTAAGGGGACTGTGGGTGGGACACAGGAGGGGGGCGGAGAGGGCCTTGGGGATAGGACATGGAGGGGGCCTGAAGGAACCCGAGGGATAGTAAAAGGACTGGACCACAAGTAACCATGGGCCTGAGCTACCCCCGACCTTCCGGACCACTCCCACCCCTCCAGTCCATTGGGGAATCATCCCTGGACTGGGCGGAGGCGCTGGCTAGGGCAGTAGCTGCCTCTGAAATACGTGGCACTAGGGTCCCGACAGGAGTAGCTCTCTGGCCCCTCTAACGCAGGGTTGTGGACGAGAGCCATGGTCCACTGAGGCTTTCTCTCCTGGTTGGTGGGGTGCGGGGTCGGGCTGAGGTGGTGGACAACCCTGGGCTGCCCGGGCAGGAGGCCCAGGCCGCTTCCCTGGTGTCTGGTTACCGGCTGGCGGCAGATAACCCTTCCTGGGTGGAAACCCAACGCGACGCCGCGGGGAGGGGCGGGGACCGAGGGGGGAGGGGCAGGTGCCAGCTCCAGGTGGGGGGACCGAGCTCAGCCTCGCGCTTTCTCACCCGGCGGGAGGTCTCTGCTCCCCGGGAGCGCGGGCCCCAGGTGCGGGCGGCGCCCGGGGCTGGGGCAGCACCTGCTTCCTGGTAGGTCTCTCGGGCTGAGTGGCCCTGGCGGCCGGCAAGGCAGTCCCGGGCTCCCGGAAAACGAGAGAAAGCTCTTGTTCCCTGCGGGCCTTGCGGGTAGCCCCCCGCCCCGCCCCGCTCCGCCTGGAGAGAGAAAAAGGCAGAACTGGGATCGGGGAGACGAGGCGCCTCCCGGCCACCCGGTCCCCGTCTCACTGCGCCACACGCCAACGCGGCTGGGAGGCCGCGCCGCGGGTGGGTGGCGCCCTCCAGGCCGACCCGCGACAGTGGGGCTGGGCGGCAGAAGGGCTGCCCGTGCCCGCCTCCCCGCGCGCGTCCTCCGGGCGGCGTGGCGTGGGAACCGGCGCCCCTGCCTGTGCCCACCGTGAAGGGCCCAGCTGCGTCCCGCCTCCCCGGACTCCAGGTTTCCACTTCGGGAAGCCTCCTTGCTCCCGACCGCCGCTCCTGCCTTCTGTCCCCGGCGGCCGCGGAGAGAACCCATTCCAGCCGGGGCGGGGGTCCCCTGCGGGTCCACACCTGCGGGGCGGTCCGCTCCCACGCGGGCTCGCTGGCGCCCCCGAGCGTCCGCTAGGGGCAGCAAAGGCGATGGGGGTGTCCCCAGGCAAGGCCTGTCCGCGAGGAAAGACCACCCACATCTGGGTCACTGCCTCGTTTATTTGCTAAGAAGGCGAACCGGCTGCCTCCGAAGTCCACTGCTGCTGGGATCCCCCAGGGAACCCAGAGCTCAGCGTGGGGCGAGGGCGCCCCTCACAACTGCTGGGAGGCCAGGATCTCGGGGTTCTCGTAGCAGTGGGCCCCCCTGGTGGTGGCGGCAGGAGACGGGCAGCAGCGGCTCACCAGTCGGTCCCAGGGCTCCAGGGAGCGCAGCCCGAGGGGGAGCCAGGCCCAGGACCGAAGGGGGCGGGGCAGCCAGGCTGACCGTCGCCGCTGCAGGACGTTGACCAGGACCACGAGGAGCACCAGCGCCACCAGGGGCCCCCCAACCGCGGCCAGCACGGTGTCCCCCGCCAGGGAGAGCCCGAAGGCGGCCAGGGGCAGCAGCAGGAAGCTGAGCAGTAGGTAGGCGACCGCCACCCAGCGGTAGCGGGCGGTCAGATCTCCGAAGCGCTTGGCCAGCGGGATGGGCAGCCGCAGGACTGGCACTACATACCACAGCAGGATGCCAGCCAAGTTGAAGAAGAAGTGGATGAGGGCGACCTGGAGGGTGGGAGGGCGGGCAGGGCCCGTGACACGGGGCCCCCTGGGCCTCCCAGGCTGCTGCTCGGCTGCCCTGGCAGAAACGGCAGGAAGTCCAGAGCCAGCCCTAGGTGCTGCTCAGGGGCAGAAACAGGCCACACGGGAGGGCAGGTTCTGGCCAGGTGCGGGCGTGCGGCTCCTGCACCACCCCCCATTTTGGGGGTGGCCACATAGCCCACAGGCAAGCACCTGGATCCAATGACCTCACCCCCATCCCCCAAGGCCGGCTCAGCCTGCCCACGCCTCATGCCCAGTGATGCAGCTCCTTCTCATCCCTCCGTGGGCTTGGCCACCCAGCCCTCAGCCCCGGGCTGGGGCAGGGCTCCTGTGGGGGGAGGTGCAGCACCCCACTGGAGAAAATACACCCTGTCCAGGGCTGCTGGACCCGAAGAGTGGGTGCTGGTGGGCACAGTAGCGAGGGCGTCCTGGTGGGGAGTACAGCGAGGCCTTGCTCACGAGGGTCTGAGTGGACAGCGGGGGGTCAGCAAGGGCCCGGGCTTCTCTCTTCCTGTGGGCAGTAGCCCAGGATTGGGCTTCCAGGAGCTGCACCCGTCTGGGCCCCCAGGCAGAAGCGGCAGCCGAGGGATGTTCAGCTGCAGCCAGGGACCCCCTGGAGTCAGCGGGACTGGACAGAACGGGGCACAGGGCGCTGAGCTGGGGGCTAGGGGTGGCTTCCTGGAGGCAGGGGCTGCCCAGCACAGCAGGGGTGTGGCGTGTTGTCCAGGCAGGGGCCTGGTGGGCTCAGGTGACCAGTGGGGGGGAGTACCCTGGAGGGGGTAGAATAGAGGCACTCCAGGCCCCCCAGGGGCAGGAGGCCCGGAAGGAACACAGGCAGGCGCACAGGGCGAGGAGGTGGAGGGACGGAGAGAGGTGCTGAGGGCACCCAGGGCTGCCCACAGGATCCCTGGGTCCAAGGAGATGGGGCCGTTGGTCTGGGCGGGCAGCTGGAAGTGGGTCCCAGGAGGGCTTCAGGCCGGGACAGGCCTCGCATTGTCTGTCCACAGGCCGGGATGCAGGGGGCCGGGGGCTGGGTGTGGGGAGAGCAGTACCTGGAGGGCGCTGAGCAGCACGTTGGAGGGGCTGGCCAGGGCAGCCAGCAGGGCTGTGGCAGTCGTGCCGATGTTGGAACCCAGCAAGAGGGGGTACGCCCGCTCCAGACTGATCACCCCGACCCCTGGGGGAGCCGGAGGTCAGCTCGGGGCCCTGAGCCCAGGCCCCACGCCCCACGCCCCACGCCGGGCGCCTGCCCACCAGGCTCACCCAGGAGCGGCACGATGGCTGCTGTGAAGACGCTGCTGCTCTGGAGCACGAAGGTCAGGCCAGCGCCCACCAGGATGGCCAGGTAGCCGCTGAGCCAGCCCACCGGGAAGGGGAAGTCTGGAGAGGAAGCTGGGTCACCCCTGAGTCCAGCCTCCCCACCCCAGGCGGGCCCCCAGCCTTCGCCCTGTGTCCGAACGCACCGGCGTTGATGACTGTCCTCACAGCCCGGGCCACCCGGCCGCGCAGCATGGAGTTCAGCAGCCTGACGATGAGGACCAGGCAGGCGCACAGAGCGAGCAGGGAGCCGGCCAGCAGGATGAAGCCCACAGCCAGGTCTGTGAGCGCGGAGCCTGCGAACAGGTGGTAGCCTGGTGGGAAGGCAGGAGGGGTGAGTGGTGGAGCGGCGGCCCTCCTGTGGGGCAGACAGGGACAGGTGCGGGGGGCGGGGGGGGCTCACAGGGCAGGTGCTCCACGGTGGCTGAGCCGTTCCTCTGAGGGCAGGGGCCAGCGGCGGCCGATCCACAGCTGCTGCTGTTCCCTGGGGTCTGGGCAGACAGGCAGGGTGGGTTCAGGGCAGGCTCAGAGCCAGCAGGGCTGGAAAACTCAGCAGGTTGGTGGGCGGCGGTCAGAGACACCTCACCGTGTCCGCCCTGGCACCGCACCATCGCTTAAGAAGGCTGCTGTTGGTGGCATTGCCTGCGGCGCTGCTGGCTATCACGTCCGCATCCAGCTGCGGACAGAGGGGTTGCGACCCTGTGCTGGGCTCTGAGGAGCCTGGCGGGAGCTCAGGCCACCGCGGGGCCCAGATCCTCCTCCTCTGGGCATGGGGGTCCTCCAAGGGCAGCCACCGGCCTCACCTGCACAAGGAGGTGTGTGAGCGGCTGCGTCAGCACCTTGAGGATGTCCGGCGCACGCCCGCCGGCCTGCAGGCTGGCGGCCTCCAGGACCAGGGCGCTGAGTTTCTCCAGCGGCGCCGCAGCGCCCTCCAGCGGCAGCAGCACCAGCACCGTGAGCCAGTTGAAGATGCTGTGCACAGCCGAGCCACCAAAGGCCCTGGGCGGCGGAGCAGAGCGATGGGCGGGGTCTGCGGCCTGGGCTCTCGGTGGAGGGCGGCCCCGGCCCCGCCCCCCCACTCACCTCCGAAACTCATCCCGGTGCCCGGACTGCGCCATAGAGACCAGGGTGCTGGTGATGGACGTGCCCACGTTGACGCCCATGATGACGGGCACAGACGCCTGGACGGTCAGCACTGTGGGGCGGCAGGGCTCGTCAGCCTCCCGCACCGTTCTCCCCCCACCGTCCTGGGACGGGGAGCACTCACGCTTGGAGGCCACCATGCTGACCACGATGGCGGACGACGTGCTGGAGCTCTGCACGAGCACTGTGGCCAACACCCCGATGACCAGTCCGGCCACGGGGCTGGACAGCACCACGTCGTCCTTGAAGATGTCTCCAGCCGCTTTCCCTGCGCCCGGGAGAGGTGCGGTGAGGCCACGAAGGCCCGGCTGCCCGCCCACCCACCCCAGCCACCCCGCTGGCCACTCACCGCCCAGCAGCTGGAAGGCCGAGCTCAGGATGTCCAGCGAGCATATGAAGAAGTAGAGGCCGCCCAGGAGCCCACAGGCCTTGAGGAAGCCGCGGATCGCACGCAGCAGTCTGCCGGCCACACTGAGCTCTGAGGGCACAGGGCGGTGCTTTCCACAGTCTGCCCCGCCCCCCCACCCCTACCCCCGCCTGCTTGTCCCCGCTCCTCCCAGGAGCGTAGCTGCCAGCAGGAGGGAAGAGGGGCAGGCAGCCCAGCAGAGCGGAGCAGAGCAGAGGGTGGTCCTCATGGAGGGCTCCCCATTGGGGCAGACACCGTCCTGCCTCCTCTGCCCAGGGACCCTTGCCTGCTCAGACTCTGGGGAGTCAGAGCCCCCTCTGGCTAGTTTTCTGGCACCTCCAGACCCACCTCTCCAGGGCTGGCCAGTGTCCTTCATCCGAGGGAGGGCCCAGGGGTCCGTGCTTCCCTCTTCCAAGACAGGGGCAGAACTGGAGGTCCCTGCAGGGGTCAGGGTCAAGAAGAGCCAGGGACCTAACTGTTTCCTGGACACCCCCAGATGGGTTCAGAAGCAGGTGGGGGAGGACCGTGGCACAGGGGCTTGGGGTGAGGGGCAGAAGCAGGACGTGGGGGGGCACCAGTTCATCTGGACTTGACTGGGGTTGTCCTGAGTCCCCACCATGCCTGCCAGGAGCTGGGGGCAGGGGGCCAAGGGCTGGGCTCCTGGTACCTGCATGTCCTCGACTCTGGTCCACCAGGCCAACCGTGTCCAGGGTGGGAAGGTTGACGTGGCCACCAGCGAGGGAGTTTGGCATGGATCTCTGGCGGAGGCAGACCCAGGCCCAAGCCCGGATCTGTGGGTGGAAGGGCAGATCAGACCCTTCTCCTGGCCCTGCCCTGCCGAGTCCCCAGACCCCTCCCCTGAGAGTGTAGAAACTGGCCTCCCTCCCCAGCCCTGCTGCCTTGGTGACCTCCCCCGTCCACCACCCAGAGGCAGATGGCTTCAGTGACCTCAGGCGGCTGTCAGGCAAGCCCAGTGCGGTTTCAGGGGGCAGACTGGAGGGGGCCCTGGCTGGAAGCAGGCCCGGTGGGTGGTCCAGGGCACAGGGTGCTGAGGTGCCGGCTCAGAGTGGCTGGGAGCTTGGAACCCGGGGCCTCTTCTACCCGGTGCCATCCGGGCCGTCACTCAGACTTCAGCCTCTGACACCCAACGGTGCCATCTCCGCGAGACAAGGGCCCCTCCCCCAGAGGCAGGTCACGGAGCCTGGGTGCCCGGCCGAACCTCAGGGCTCCTCTCCTCAGCCTGCCGTGTTGGGGGCCCCCATCTAGCCCTCTGCCCCCACTCTCGCCCGGTCCCCAGGGCCTGGTCCTGGGAGGCCCTCTGTCACCCCTCCCTCCTGCTTGACCGCAGGCCGGTTCTCGCCCTGGGAGGGCAGCAGTGGCCCCGGGCCCTCCCCTGGTGCTCAAAGCTCCTACCTGTGCGGGGAGTGAGGGGGCACCTGCGGGGAGGAGACACGGGGCAGGAGCAGCCACAGGTCAGAGAGCCGCCGGGCGCACACGTGACCGGCTCTGCACTGCACCCCGTTAATGTTCACCCAGGCGCGAGGCCCCCCGGGCCCCCGTCAGAGCCCGGGCACCTGCCTTGTCTGCGTCCCACCGTCACCCTAGGGCAGGAGCGCCAGCCCCGTGCTGGGACGGGGGCGCGCTGGACTTCCACAAGCAGGTGCCTGTGTGACGCCGCGTGACACTCTGTGACGCTGTGTGACGTGGCGCGCTGCCCACCCAGGACAGGGCAGCATGCCGGGGCTCGGGCTGATCCGCCTGGGGGGCCTGTGGGAGGTCTGCCCGGAGCTCTACAGGCCTCATCTTGGTCTGGTCGACCCCGACCCCAGCGACGCTGGGAGAGAAGCCCTTCATACCAGCTGGGCAGGCAGGGTGCCTGCCCTGAGGCCACTGGGCAGGGCTGGGAAGAGACCCCACCCCCGCAGGCTCAGCCTGTGGAGACAGCAACGGTAGGGGGTGTCAGGCTTCCACCCAACCCCACCTGGACCAGGAGGCGTGGCCCACCCTGCTCTCTCCACAGCTGTGCCCTGCTGGCCCCATTGCTTGTGGGGTGCCCCTTCTTGGGGTCACTCCTTTCCTGCTCCTAGGGTGCTGGGAGGAAGAGCAGCTCTTCCCCCCTCAGGCCGGGTCTCCCTGGGGGACCTGCTGGCTCCGCACGGCAGGGCACAGCACGTGTCTGCTGCCCCGCAGTCCCCGTGTGCCCGGGGGACTTTGCCCCAGGGAAGGAGGGGGTTTCTGAGTGTCCTCTCAGCAGATTCCCTGCTGCCTCCTCTCCTGCCACCCGCCACCCAGGGCAGCCCGGCAGCCCCTCCCACGGGATCCTGAGTGACAGCTGCTTCCCAGGTGGGGGTGGTGAGGACTTGCAGGGTGTCTACGCCCACAGCCTCCAGCACCTGCTGTGGCCCCTCCGAAGGGCCCTTGTGGCGGCCACTGGGAGTCTGACGGAAGCCGAGGGCCGGGAGAGGGCCCGGTGTGAGTGTGGCCCTGCTGAGCTGGAGACCTCGGGCAGGTCCCCACCCTCCCTGGGCCGAGAGCTGACCCTCTCCTTGGACACTCGTCACAGCAGTGACTCCACGCCTGCAGGGGACCCTCCCGGAACAGCAGCGGACACGCAGCGGGGGCTCAGCGAGCTTTGTTGAGAGGAAGAACTCCACGGGGCTGCCTGGCAGAGGCGGCCCTCCCTCCACGCCCAGCTCAGATGTTGGGACGGTCACGCTCCAGCAGGACCCGAACAGCCTCGGCCGGGCCCGGGCACCGGCCACTAGACCCTTTGAGGCGCTGTCCTCTGAGCAGAGCCCCGGCCTGGGGTGAGCTCAGAGAAGGCTCTGACCGCAGCGACCCCGCCCCGCGTCTGCGCACAGGCTGGCTTGGGGCCTGGGAATCCCAGCCGGATTTGACAGGCGGCCGCTGGTCCCTGTAGAGTCTCACAGTACTGTGGCCACTGCCCCTGACCTTAGGCCACAACCCGGGGTGTCCAGGGGGGCGGCCCCCGGGACTCTCAGTCCCCAGGCTGCTCCTGGCGGGCTGCGCCTCCGCCGGAGGTGCCCAGGCAGGTACGAGGTGAGAGCTGCCGCAGCCAGAGCTCAGGCCTCGGGGCTGCCCAGGGGGTCCCAGCAGAGGGCGCTGCAGCCCCAGCAGCAGCACCTGGACCGAGGGAAGTGGGGCTGGGGCCCCAAGGTGGGGCAGAGCATGGCCGGCTGCTGAGTGATGGTGATGCCCCCTTTGAGGGGCGCGGGGGGGCGGGGCTCCACACGAGGCGGCTCCCGTTCGGCCTTGATGGCCAGGAAGGCGGCCAGGTCGAGGTCCAGCATGGCCACCCCTCCGCGCGGCGTGGGCGTGCTCTGGCGGCACTGCGGGCAGGGGATCCAGCGCTGCTCGTGGGCCGGCGTGTCCAGGCGCCGCACGCACGCCTGGCAGAAGGTGTGGCCGCAGTACAGGCGGCGGGGCAAGTGCCCCGTGAGGTCGTAAGCCGAGTAGCAGATGATGCAGTCGCTGCGCCGGACCCCGGCGGCTGTGCCCTCCTCGGAGGTCTGGAGACCCTCTGGCTGCAGCATCCTGGAGGGGGCGTGTGGGGAGCTGCAGCTGGCCCCGCCCGCCTCTGCCACCATCCTCCGTGGTCAGGGCCCTGCCACCTGGAGCCCGCCCAGAAGGCCAGGAGGCCAGGCTTGTGTGCCTGCCAGGGTTTTGGGTGCAGCCTGGGTCCCCGTGGCCAGCATCCTGCCAGCTGTCGGATCCTTCTCCACAGCCGCAGGCCCCCACCCGCCCCAGCCTGCCCGAGCCCAGGCCTCTCTTACCTGCATCCGCTCTGCTGGGTGGCTATGCCCAGCCAGAGGGTGGCCGGGCGTGGGGGGACCCAGGGCGCCCTGCGGCTCCCTCCCTGGGGCTCACGTTACTGGTCGAGCCCGAGTCGGCAGGGAGGCAGGTGGTGGCTGCAGGCGGGCGGGCTCCCCTTTCAGCCACAAAGCACTTGCAACTGGATCCACCGGCGCCCCTCCACTCTGCCCTGCCCCCACCCCCTTGGTGCCCAGACGGGGCGCCACCAACCCCGTACCCAGGCCTGGCTGTGCTGCTGCTCCTGGCCCACCTTCCCATTTCTTCCACCCAGCCTGCCCCCACCACCAGCTCCAGCTCCAACCCCATATTCCCTCCTGTCTCCCCATTCTCATACTCCCCCTCCACGGTAGAAAAGCTTTCTGGTCCTATCCTGGGCAGTGCCAGTTTGTCCTCTGAGTTCAAGCATCGCCTCCTCCAGGAAGCCTGCCAGGACCACCACTAGCTCAGAGCCCTGAGGGACCTGCTGTGCCCCGGCTCAGTCCCAGTGTGAGAGTCCTCGTTGCTTGGCTCCCGCACCCGCACCTTCATCACGGGGTGGTGACAAGCCCCAGAAGGCCCGCAGAGGCGCTCAGCACAGGTGTAGAGGTCCCCACGCACTCTTCAGCCACCAGAAGCTCCCTGAGGTGCACGACACCGTGGGCAGCCCTGGACACTCCTGTCTGGAGTCACCTCCTTCCA
This sequence comes from Trachops cirrhosus, assembly GCA_028533065.1. Lineage (NCBI taxonomy): Eukaryota > Metazoa > Chordata > Mammalia > Chiroptera > Phyllostomidae > Trachops > Trachops cirrhosus. The sequence goes on from CM052540.1 coordinate 433,733, forward strand.
AGGCTTGCCCAGTGACCAGTGATGGGGACACAGGCATAGCAGTGTGGGGTGTGTGGAGAAGGGTTGGGACAGGGTCAGGACCCCCAGGGCCCTCTGCAGCTGGCTGGGAGGAAGTCAAAGTCCAGAGGGGCTCGTCTGTACACCCATCGCCACCCTGGTCTACCAGCAGCCTCTTGGACTGGCCAGACAGCTTTCTGTGGCTGGCCTGGGTGGGGGCATCTTCTGGTGGGGACTGGCCACACCCAAGGACCCACACAGTCAGGCCAATGACGTGTCTGTCCATGCCCAAAGACCAGTCCTGCCATGTGGCCAGTCGCTGTGGGTCAGGGGAGGGCCAGCTCCAGGACCTGTCTGTCCTGCGAGGCCAGCTCGACCTCCTCCCCCTCCTTGGGCCACCTCTGCCCAGCCCCGGAAATGTCAGGGAGCCCAGAGCGGGCCTCCGCTGACTCCTCCGCCCGGCATCCCGGCCTCGCCCGGCGGTGAGGCAACCCCGCGTCCGGCAGCTGAGCTTCCCGCACGTCCTCCTGGGCAGGCGTGGGGCAAGCGGTGGGGGCGTGGAGGGAGATGGGTGCTCTGGGGGCCACCGCCCCCTCCCCCCAGTGCCTTTGCAGCCCACCTCCTCTGGGAGGCCCGGGCCCTGGGAGCCGGACAGGGCCGAACGGCATGACCGGGCGCCACACAGCAGATGCCCAGGGACTGGCTGTTTCGTGGGAAGCCAGAAGAACGTCCCAGCTGAGGCAGGGCGATGACTCACGGTAGTGAACAGGGCTCGGTCCGGCCGCCTGGGCTCCCACTCCCAGAAACCTGTCAGCCCCGGTCCCACCCACCACCTGCCTTCCGACCCGGTCCTCTTCCCAGAGGCCTCTCTGGGGGCTGCACCCCCAGGTTCCGTGCACAGCACCCTGCCGTCGGACCCACAGACTGACAGGTCTCCGGGCTTGAACCCAGGCCCAGCCAGTGCAGGGGACACACTCCCACCCTCCTGTCCGCCTCTGGGTGGATCTGAGGCCTGTGGTGCAGAACAGGAGATCGCGACATAGTGGCACCCTGCCCCCAAATGTCTCACGGAGGCTGGGGGCCTGTAGTGTCACCCAGCCCGGGTCCCCTCCCGAAAGGAGTCACCTGAAGAAAGCTCATTCTGCTTTATTTCCTAGGCCCTGGCCCTGGAGGGTCAGCCACGGCCAGCACCCGGGGCCCCTTTGCCAGGGGTCTGAGCTGAGCTGTCGGCCTTCGTGGCACACAGATGTCCCCGTCTAGGGTGAAGTGGCCAACGCCCATGACAGTGGCCCAGTGGCTGCCCCACACGTCCCCACAGCTGTGGCTGCCCGAAAGGAGTTCTGGGCCTGCGAGGTGGGGGCGTCCTGGACAGGCCCACAGCCCCGCGGGGTCCGGGCTAGGAGACAACACAGCAGCAGCTGTGGCAGCGGCAGAACCGAGGGCAGTGGCAGCAGGAGCAGCAGGGACAACAGCAGCAGTGGTGGGCGATGTCGTCACCGCGCTCGATGGGCGGCAGGCCCGTGTAGGTCAGTCCCGCGGGGCGCTGCCCACGGCAGCGGGGGTTGCCGGGCTGCGGCCAGGCCTGCTGGCCCTTGACGAAGGCGCTCCCCTTCGCGCCCTTGGCGCCCTTGGCGCCCTTGGGCCCTTGGGCCTCCTCGATGGGCTGCAGGAGGCGGGTGGGCTCCAGGGCGCAGGGGCCCACAGGCAGAGGCCGCAGCTCCACGGAGGAGGGAGCCAACTCCAGCTGCTGCTCCAGGTCAGGCCGAAGGTGGGCCCGGGGGATGCAGATCTGGGTGTAGGGGTTCTTGACGACCATCTCGTGGGGGTCCATGGCCTGCCTGGCAGGGGTGGGCAGAGGAGACTATTGGCTCTGCGGAGGGGGATGGCCACAGCCCAGGAAAGCGACCACCCAGGAAAAGCCAGGCCTGCGTCAGTGGGCACCGACTGTGAGGGACAGTGAGGACCGGGCTCCCAGCCGCCCCCCCCAGGGGTCTCTTCCTTCCCTGAGCGGTGGTGCCTGGATGCAGCTGGGCGTGGAGGGGGGTCTGGGCACGCAGCTAAGCTGGTCCCACAGGGGAGCCCCAGTGCAGGGAAGGCCCGGGACCCACCTGAAGTGGCAGCGGTAGTCTGCGCGCCCGTCCTCCAGGCCGAGTCCCAGTGCCTGTGAGCAGAGCGGCTGGCGGCAGCCTTTTCCCTCCCTAGGAGGGGTGGGGCCGTGGGCGGGACTCAAAAATTGGGTTCCCAGGATCCCGTGAGGCTTCGTTCCTCCTGCACAGCGGCTACCCACCCTTCCTTCTGAGGTGGGCGGTGGCCATGGCCTGGCTCTGAGGGGCACTGCCAGCCTGGGTGACTCAGCCTGGACACATTCCAGGCATGCCCAGGGTGCAGGAAGGAGGGCGGGGCGGGGGTATCCTGGGGTCAGGCCCTCAGATCTCAGCCTCCAGTGGCCTGGGGACTCACGCCATCGCCCACAGGCCTCAGAGCCCATGCTTCGTGGTAGAGGTAGAGGTCCTCACTGGGACCACAGCCCCTGCTTGGCAGACAGGGACAGAGCCATTTGAAAGCACAGACCACTCAGAGGGTTACCTTTATTTTTTATTTATTTAAAAACAGATTTTATTTCTTTTTAGAGAGAGGGGAAGGGAGGGAGAGAAACACCAATCCGTTACCTCTCGCACGTCTCCAGCTGGGGACCTGGCCCACAACCCAGGCATGTGCCCTGACTGGGAATCGAACCGGCGACTTTTCAGTTTGTGGGTGGACACCCAACACACTGAGCCACACCAGCCTGGGGCAATTTTTGTTTGTAACTGATGAGAAATTGGTTTACACACTTTTGCTGATTAAAACGTACTGATCTTACAACTGGCAACACGCGCTTCATACACAAGTGACATTTCTCGCTCATTTCTGAAACCCACCTCCCTCCGCTGCCTGGGCTTCCGCGGCCGTGAGTCTCCCCGCCAGCGTGCCCATCCTTGGCCCTGGAATCTGCTCCCACCGTCATCTGTAAGGTGGCACTTAGCACCTGCCATACAAGGCAGCTGTGTGTGGGGTGACAATGGATGTAAACATTTGTAAACACTGGCACTCGTGAGCTCCCCCTGGGGCGACCCGGTGCGTAGGGTGCGGCCGGGACCAGCACCCCCAGTCCTTGGTGCCCCGGGGAACTGACAGGAAGGGCGAGATCAAATCATACGTGGTTCAGAAGCCAGGATCATCCTGGTGGCACGCGTGGATGCCGGTCGGACCGGTCGGGACACGAGTTCTACCAATGCGCCAACCAATGGGGGGCGGGCGGGGAAGTGGGCCTCGAACTTTGAAGTCCGACGACGGGAGGCCTTCTGCGCAGGCGCCGTAAACCCCGCCCACCATCCCTGCAGGCTCCGCCCCTCGCGGAAAGGCGGATCTAACGCATGCGCGGAACAAGCCGAGGCGGCCTGTGGGAACTTTATTCCCCATAAGCCTCCGCGCTCGAAGGTTTCCTTAAAGACCCGGGTCGGGGTCTGCGAGCCTCGGACCGCCCAGAACCGGGCTTGGGCCGCCCCAGCTCTGAACCACGGAGCTCGCGAGTGGACTTCGGCGGGCTCGACGCGGGGGCGTCCACGGGGCGGGACCTCGTCGTGGGGGCGGGGCCTCGGGGCGGGGGCGGAGCCTGGTGCCCCCTTGCGCGCGCGCCCAGCGGGTGAGTGGCGGGGCTGTGCGGATCCCGTGGCAGAGGCTGGGCTCCGAAGTGTCCCCTGGCCGAGGCGGCCGTCAGCTGCCCCGCTTCATGCTATGGCACCATCAGCCCTCACTGCCCTTCTCACGAGGCACCTGCTCTCGTGCGCACCTCTCACACCTGCTCCTGCTGAATGACAGGAAGCAGGCCCAGACACTAGCCCCAGGTCACACAGGGCACAAAGTCGGCCCCAAGGGCCAGGGACGCTCCTCCAGCCTATTTTGCCCCGGGGCTCCCTCACCAGGAATACCGACCCCTCTGGGCTCCGTTGCCCCGCAGGAGGTGGGGACCACAGGCAGCCTGGTCCACACAGGGTGGAGGGGGCCGTGGCCTGAAGGGGCTGGGACAGCCCAGGGTTAGAAGCGGGCCCAGTGTAGGTTTCAAGACTGCAGGCATGCTGCGTGGTGGCCAAAGCAGGTCAGGGGACGATGGCACTCGAGGCCCCTGCAGCCCTGGTCCCCTGCCTTGTAGTTGCCACCATGTCCTCTGTCACGTGTGAGCACCCCGCAGGCAGAGGGTGTATCCCAGGGGAACAGGGAAGCCTGGCTCAAGGAGGAAACAGAAAGGAATGAGGCTTCTCCGCTGGGTGGGGTCCAGTTAGCACTCAACTGTGCGGCCGCTGGGCACGTGCGAACCTGATGGGATGCAGAAAAGGGCCGCTCCAGCCTGAGTAGGTGCGCGTCCTCCGTGGGCTGCCCTGCAGTGGCCTGTCTAGCTGTCTGACCTCCCAAATACCCCTCACTCCACCCATCTGTCCAACCGCCCGAAAGTCTTCTCCCAACTCCTGTCTGCCCCTCTGTCCACTCCTCTGATATATGCTTGCTCTGAGGGCCATCCTCTTAGGGCCACCTTGCCCTTCTTGAGCCTGCCAGCTCCGGGCAGGACCTGGGTGCCCCTGTGAGCTGGAAAACTCAGGAGCATCCCCACGGGGAGCTGAGGGGAAGGACAAGTAGAGACCCTGACTCTGGGGGGTGGGGGATGGGGAAGCACTGGCAGTCTCAAGGAGGAGCCCTGGGAACCAGCTTTCCAGGGACGACCTCTTGGCTCCCCTTCCCTCCCCCTGGCAGTGTGAGGCTTCGGGCTGCGAAAAGATTTCCTTTCCAGAATAGGGGTGAGGGACTCGACAAGGAACCAGGGTTGGCCGGGCGAGGACGGGGGTGGGGGGCGGAGGAGGGGCGACGCGGGAGTCATCACCCGCACGCGGTCCGCGGGCGATGGGCGACTCTCGGAGCGGGCGCCGGGCCCTCTGCGGATTGAGGGGCGGCCGAGAGACTGGCCCCGCCCCGCGGACCCCGCGCGGGTCCCCAGACGGGGGGTGGCGCTGCAGGCGCGGGCGGGCGCCGCGCGCACTGCGGTCCCCGCGCCTCCGCCGCAGAGCGCGCCACGCTTCGTACGCACCTGCCGCCGCCGCGCCGCACCGAGCCCGCGCCCCGCGCCCCGCGCCCCCGGGAGTCGCCGCGGCCGCGCCATCGCCCCAGGTCGCCGCCGGAGCAACCGGAGACGCAGGGCCGAAGCGCGGGCGCCGCATCCGGGCCTGCCTTTGAGACAACCTCTGCGGCGGCGGCGGCGCGCTGCTCGGGGACGCCAGGCTGGGGCAGGTGAGCGCGGGCGGGGCGGGACGGCCTCGGGGTCCGGACGCGCCGCTCCTCCCCACCCCGGTAGGGGTCGGGCCTTGGGGGCGGGGACTGGGACTGGGAGGGGGCTGGGTTCCGAGGCCAGCGAGGGTCAGGGTCAGAGGTTGGGCGCCGGGTCTTTTGTGCCGGACAAGGGCGAGGGTGATGGTGGGCCAGGGCGCTGCCCTCACGCCGTCTCTCACCTGCAGCTCGGGCCTGGTCCAGGCCTCTTCCCCGCTCCCGCCACCAACGAGCCGTCGGCCCTGGTCCACCCGCAGCCAGGGCTCCGGCTAGCTGCCTTCCCTGGGCACGCTGCCCTGGAGTCATGGGGCCCACCTAGCCCCTGCCTGCCCGGATGTCCCAGCCCGGGGACTGCTGACCTCGGCTGCAGGGGGAGCCCCGCCAAAGCCCCCTCGCCAGCCTCAGCAGCCAGAGACCCTGGGTGAGCCCCTGGGCCAGACCTCCAGCCCAGGGCAGCCTCCCACGCCCCCCTGCCCCTGCCTCCCTCCGCCTCCCCCGCCCCTTCCTCCTCCTCCCAGGACTGGACCACAGAAGCCACTGTGGCCACTAGGAGGGGCCCTGCCCCCTCAGCTCTCACTGGTCAACCCCAAGAGTCCTCAGGGTGGCCGGGGTCCCCACCAGGCCTGGCGGGACCAGGATGCTGCCCCTGCTCCTCCCCCCCGGCCCCACCCAACGCCCCCTCCCACCCTAACACCCAGTCTGACAGGAGAGAGCCGGATGCCGGCCGACCCTGGGCCCGACCCGGGCAGTGGCTGGCCGGGCCTCCTCATGTCCTGCCTGAAGGGCCCCCATGTCATCCTCAAGATGGAGGCCATGAAGATTGTCCACCCTGAGAAGTTCCCCGAGCTGCAGGCGGCCGCCCCCTGCTTCCCACCCGCCCCCCGGCCCACCCCGGCCCTGGCACCCAAGCGCGCCTGGCCCTCAGACACAGAGATCATCGTCAACCAGGCGTGTGGAGGGGACATGCCTGCCTTGGAAGGGGCGCCCCGCACCCCACCCTTGCCGCGGCGGCCCCGGAAAGGCAGCTCCGCGGAGCTGGGCTTCCCCCGCGTGGCGCCCGTGGACGAGGTCATCGTGAACCAGTACGTGATGCGGCCCGGTCCCGCCGCCTCGGGCGCCCCCGCGGTGGCGTCCCCAGCTGCGGGGGAGCCCCTGGAGTGCCCGACCTGCGGGCACACGTACAACGTCACCCAGAGGCGGCCGCGCGTGCTGTCCTGCCTGCACTCCGTGTGCGAGCAGTGCCTGCAGATCCTCTACGAGTCCTGCCCCAAGTACAAGTTCATCTCCTGCCCCGCCTGCCGCCGCGAGACTGTGCTCTTCACCGACTACGGCCTGGCGGCGCTGGCCGTCAACACGTCCATCTTGAGCCGCCTGCCGCCTGAGGCGCTGACCGCCCCGTCGGGCGGCCAGTGGGGGGGCGAGCCCGAGGGCAGCTGCTACCAGACCTTCCGGCAGTACTGCGGGGCCGCCTGCACCTGCCACGTGCGGAACCCGCTGTCCGCCTGCTCCATCATGTAGTGCCCGCCTGCCCGCCGCCGCGCGCCTCCGCCCGCTGGTCCTCGCGCCGCTGCTTCAGGGGTCCGGCCCTGCCGTGTCCCCCTCTGACCCCTCACCCGTCACAGCTTCTGGCCCCCACCTGTGTGGCATTCTCGCTGCAGCCAACTTTGCCATTAAAACTCCGCCAAAGTTTGCAGCTTGTGTCTGGACTGAGGCCCACTGCGGTGGCCTGCACCGAGCCGGGTGGGCAGTGGCGGCAGCCCAGGAGGGCCCACCCGCGCTGGGCCTGGCACGGAGTGGTGTTCGTCCCTCTGTTTGCTGGCCAGGCCGGGCTGGGCCTGCCACTCAGGACGGCCGGGCCCCACTGTGCGTGCACACCCCGCCCCACAGCTGTGCAGAGCCAGCTGCCTGCGTGCGCCAGCCTGGACGCACGGGCAGGTGTGCAGAGTGGGCCCAGCTGGGCCAAGAGAAGTGCTGTGTGCACTAGCCCCTGAACGTGGGGGTGGCCACGTGGGGGGCAGCCCGGTCTGCGTGCCTCCTGGTGAACAGCTGACCCTCTGAGGCTGTATGGGAACGATCTTTGGGCCAGTCTGAGCCAGGGTCAGGAAGTGGCTGGCCACAGTTGTGGTGGGGAACAAGGACCCGGGAGCCACCTCTCTGGCAGTCGGATGACCTGGACTCGGAGAAGGAAGCTTGACAGGGGTGTGGAGCAGGGTGGCCGGGACGGAGACAAAGGGTGAAGGTGAGGACATTGGTGGGGCAGCTGTGTTTGCAGTGGCTGCCACTGTCCTCTGGGAGCCGTTTCCTGGGCAGGCCCAGTGAGCGGCCTGTCACCGACAAGCCCATGAGGCGGTGCTGTGCCTGCACTCTGTCCTTCCAATGAAAGCCCCGGCCTCGAGGGCAGGAGGCTGCAGGCCGTCAGCGGCCCCAGCTCAACACTCCAGCGCAAGGCCTGGCTGGGCCCTTGTTCCTTGGAGCTCAGGGGCGTATGCCAGGCCCCCAGCCACTCGTGATGCCCCCTTGGGCCATGCCCTAGCCAGGAAGGAGGCCCTTTGTGGGCTGAGTTTGCACAGCAAGAGCCTCTCCCCTCGGCTGCCCTGACCTTCAGGGCAGACACATTGGCCCTTATGGGGCACACGGGCAGGAGGGGGTTGGGGAGGCCTGCAGCCCAACCTGGGGCCCCGCCCTCTCCAAGACTTGGCCCCGCAAGTCTGTGTCCCCTGTGCCTCTCACAGCCCCCCCGGGAGGGGTGGGAGACAGCCCCGTGTCAGCGTGGGGCCTGTGTCGGGTGCACGGGGCCTGGGCCGCAATCTGTCAGGCTGTCCTCAGGCACTGCCGGGAGAGCAGGGTGGTTGGGGGTGCCTGGCTGGGCCAGGAGCTGAACACAGGCTCCTGGGTGGCCCTGGGCCCAGTCTTGGGTCTTGACCGAAGGCTTAACGCCTGGTTGACCTTGGAATTTTCAGCCTGGTTATCAGGCCTCGGGGCGAGAAGCTTCTCAGGGACAGGCCCCACGGCGCCAACACTTCCGGACACGGCCAGTCTGAGCCTCCGGGCCGGCGGTGCCGGGCGCAGATGTGGCAGCCCCGCTCAGTGGCCAGAGCGGCCCAGCAACGCGAGGAGCAGCCCCAGCAGCACGAGCGGCGTGAAGATGAGCAGCAGGCCCAGCAGCTCGAGGGCCAGCAGGCCCAGCAGTGCCAGACGGCGGGCGCAGGGCCCCCGTTCCCGCAGGGCCCAGAGCCAGGCGCCCAGGCGGGGCGGGCAGGGCAGGAACGGCAGGCAGCCCCGGCCGCCCACGGGCCCCGCCAGGAAGCGCAGCCGGTAGCGGTGCTCCAGGGAGGCCCAGGGCCCGGGGCCCCGGGAGGGGGGTGCAGGGGGCACGGGGCTCGGGGGCCGCGGGGGCCCATCTGCCTGCAGCAGCTCCTCCTGCAGCCGGTAGACCTCCCACTCGAGCATGGGCGTCTTTTGGCGGCACAGCGGGCAGCGCGCCCCGCCCAGGTCCGCGCTGGGGGCTGCGCCCAGCAGCTGGTGCAGGCAGCCAGCGCACAGGCCGTGGCCACAGTTCAGCAGGGCCAGGCGGCGCTCCCCAGGCCCGTAGGGCTCTGTGCAGATGGGGCACTCCTCGTCTTCCTCCTGCCCTGGGGGCCCGGCCATAGGGCCGGCCGCCGCCGTGGCCCCCAGCAGGGGCTCCCAGTCCGGAGTCCTGGCATCCTGGGGGCTTCCAAGGGCCTGGCTGTCCGAGCTGTCCTCTGCCGGCACCTGGGCCAGTGGGCCCAGGGAGGCTGAAGGTGGGCCAGGCAGCCCGCAGCTGAGGTCCGCGGGGCCGTGAGTAGGGGCTCTGGGGTAGGAGTCAGGGTGTGTGGGGCGGGACCCCAGGGTGGCAGTGGGATGAGGGGCTGTGAAGGTCGCCGTGGCCTCTGGGGCCGGGGCAGGGTCTAGCACTGACCTTGCGGCAGCCACCGCCTCGTCGGGCTCCACGCCCCTGACGAAGGTACAGGTCCCTGAAGCCTCGGGGCTGTGCCGGCTCCCCGCTCTGGGCCCTCCCCTGCTGTCCCCACTGGGTCCACCCAAGCCTGGCTGCAGCCACGGCCGACCCGTGTCAGTGACTGACCTAGGCAAACGGGTTCCAGGCCACTGCAGTGTGGGCAGGCCAGCCGGCCCGACTGCCCCGACAGGAATGTAAGCAAGGCAGGCCCGTCCCAGGGCGGTCCAAGGCCGGCCCCGCCCTCCTGCCCCCTCCTTGCTCTCAGGCCACACCCCCTTCCTCTGTGGCCTTGGGTCCTGCTCCCAGGCCCAAGGGATGGTCCTCATCAGCCAGGCTGGGTGACCCCCACATTCTTCCTTCCTGGAGTCCTTTCTAGACCACCCCCCACCTTGTACAAGGTGGGCAAACCGCTGGCCCCACTACGTGAGAACCAGACACCAAAGTGTTGCAGACGAGGTGGCTGAGCGATGGTGCCCGTGCCCCACCACCCTGCCACCCCTAGGAGCTGCAGGCCCACCGCCCCCCAGGCCCAGGGACAGCGGGAGGAGGAAAGGTCGGGAGCAGCCGCCCTGCACCCGCCATTTATTGCTGACACTCCCTGGAACAGGTGAGGGTGGCGTGCGCTGGCCAGGGCCTCGCTGCCTTCGCCTGGGCCCCGAGGGGGCCGGGGTGGCACACCTGTGGCAGAGGATGAGTGGGAACCCACTGTCGCCCGGGGCAGAGGAGGGGGCGCTCGGCTCTGCCAGGGACCCTGCACCCCGGATCCCTACACTGTCTGGAAGCTGGTGGTGAGGGGAGCTCCCTGAGGCCCGTCGGGCTGCTGGTGCCTTCCTGGGTCACCACCTCAAGCAGGACCCGAGTTGGGGCCAGTGGGGAAAGGCCACTGGAGCCAGAGGCCGGGGCGGCAGTGGGGCTGGGGCCGAGTGGGCCCCGCCCCCCACGGGGTGCAGCTGTGCAGGGAGACGGCCTCCCTCCCACTGGGCGGAGTCAGACAAGGCAGCAGGCCGTGCCGTGGGGGCTGGCGGGCGGCTCCTCAGGCCCACGTCTCGGTCTGGAAACGCAGGGTGCGCTGCAGCCGGGCCAGGTAGGTGGCCGCGTCGGGGCCTGAGAGCCCGCCCTCCTCCTGGAAGATGGACACCAGGGCTTCCGACACGTCTGCTGGCATGTACTTGGCGTTGCTGGAGGGACAGGCCAGACAGGGCTCAGCGCAACCCAGACGGTGCCCCCTCGCCATCCCCTGGCCGCCCCGCGCCCCGGCTCACCCTGCCAGGTAGAAGCAGGCGCCCTGGCGGTCCAGCAGCTCCCACACCAGCGGCCCGCGCTCCCGCAGCCTGTGCTGCACGTACACCTTCCGCTCCTGCAGGGTGGGCTGCGTGAGTCTGGGCCCCGCCCCTGCCCCGCCCCTGCCCCGCCCTCTGCCCACGCCCACCTGCTCCCGGGAGAAGGCTGTGACCAGCGTCAGGCAGCCTCTCTTCTCCAGCTCCGTCCACTCGGCCTCCCAGTAGAAGTCCTGGTCCCGCTGGCGGCAGCCGAAGAACAAGAGGTTCCCTGGGGAGGGCAGGGGCCTCGAACCTGGACTTGCCCTCAAACCCAGCCCGGCCCGCCCAACCCCCACCCTCCCATGCACCCTGTTCACTCACCCCTCTGACCCTGGGCCACTCGCTCCTGGACGGCTGCTCGGAAAGGGGCCACACCAGTGCCAGGCCCCACCATTATCACAGGCGTGTCTGGAGTCTGCGGGAAGGCCAGGCCCCCTGGCCGCACCCACAGGGGCACTCGGACAGGGCCTGTTGCGGGACGGAGGTGGCGTGAAGAGGCTTGGAGGACCAGGGTCCAAGCCCAGGCCGGCCCTCCAGAGAGCAGGGGTCACCTTGCTCAGGGTCCAGAGATGCCAGCCAGGAGGAGCAGAGGCCCCGGCGGGGCTCCTTGAGGCGAGTTTGGTACTGCACCACAGCCACGAGGATCTGCAGCCTCGCGGGGCGAGCCTGGGGGACGGGACGGCGGGCGCCCGCTGCAGCGAGGGCTGGCAGCCTCGCGGGGCGAGCCTGGGGGACGGGACGGTGGGCGCCCGCCCGCGTGGCTACCAGCCTGCACCCCAGCCCGAGCGGACCCTCACCAGCAGGGAGGAGGCAATGGAGAAGGCACGCGGCCGGATCGGGGGGATGAGGTCCAGCAGGTAGTCCGGGGGGACGGCTGCCGCCGTGTGCGGGAAATCAGACAGCACCTGCACAGACACAGCCTCAGGAGGGCCGCGGCGGGGGCCGGTGGGGGCTCTGGGCCAGGGCACCCCCCGCCCGCCGGCCCCCACCTCCAGGGTGGTCCTGCGGGGCCGACTGCAGTACTCGTGCAGGGCCTCCTGGCCCGCGGCGGAGCTGAACTCCAGCAGCTTCTCCCGCTCCAGCTCGTGGGGGGACAGGCAGGCCAGGAGCTCGAAGAAGGAGCGCCGCGGCACGCTGGCGATGTCCAGGTACTTGGACACGAGGTGCCGCACGGAGCAGGGCTGGGGCAGTCTCTCAGGGCAGGGCGAACCTGCGGCAGGGAGCAGGAGACGGTGGGGAGCCGGGGACTTGGGGGAGGGTAGGAGAGGGGGCGGCGGCCGGGACCGAGGCTCACCTGGCTCCCGAGGCTGCAGCACGAAGCACCGGTCGGGGTCCAGGCCCAGCACCTGGCAGAACTGCTGGACGTGTCTGACCGTGTTCTCGGGCTGGATCAGCACCACGTCGCCGGCCACAAAGCTGGACGGGAAAGCCACGGCAGGCGTGGAGGGACACTGGGGCTCGAGGGCACCACTCAGGACCGAGCCAGTGTCCAGGGAGGGCAGGGGCCTGCGCTGGCTTCGGGGGAGGGCCCCGCTGCTGGGGCCGTGCCCCGCCGTGGTCCCCGAGTTGGCCTTGGCCACCTGCTCGGTGTCTCAAACCCTTCTCACCTGATCCCCGAGCCTGCAATGTCGAACTCGATGAGACGAACATCCTGGAAGTGCGAGGGGCCCGTGACCCTCTGGTTGGTGACCATGGGTGCCAGGAAGGGCTGCAGCTCAGACGGGGGACTCGGAGGGTCCGTCCCGGCCACGTGCTGCCCTGCAGAGCACGGCCTGGGGGCCTCCTGAAGGAACTGCAGGGCGAACTTGGACGGCAGACTGCAGAGGGGCGGGTGCTCGTCAGACCGCCAGCAGGCCTGGGGGGGCCCAGGGGGCCCCAGTGGCCAGGCGCATCTGCTGCACCCGTGGGTGCTGAAGCAACAAGGCCCACACTCACGGGACTCCAGGGGGGATCACGCTGAGGCCGAGAGGCATGGGGTGCAGCCCCAGCACCTTCTCCCACAGGTTGAGCAGCCAGGGGTCGATGGCGGCGTCGGGCCTGCAGGGAGGGCACAGGCGCGTGCTGAAGGAACCCCGCTCGTGGCCGGCCCACAGGAGGCGCCCTGTCCACACTCACCCCAGCTCATGCTGGTCGTCGCCCAGGCACATGGGCAGGAGGGCGCCGCCCCCCAGCTGCAGCAGCCGGCGGTGCAGCTTCTTGGCCACAAAGTTGAACCTGTGTGGAGAGAGGGGCTGCTGTGGCCGCCCGGCTGGGGGCCACGCAGGGCAGGGGGCAGGCCTGTGGACAGCAAGGGCTCTGGTGTCCTGTGACTTGACGCCATGGATTCACCGGGGAAATAACCCAAAGTAACACCCCTTTGCCCAAGACGCAGACGTGTTGTGGAGATGCCGAAAGCATCAGACGTGGTGACAGTGCACACCAGGCACGCGGTCGCCTTGGGTGGCTCCCCAGCCCCGAGTCTGCTGGGGATCCTCAGGCCGGGTCACCTGTCCCCTGACACCTTGCACTCCACCCCGAGGACAGTGCCCCTGGCCAGCAACCTGGCCTGCCCCTACTCACTTGGCGTAAGAGGAGTCCCCAAGGCCCAGGACGGCGAAGTCCATCTGGCAGAGGGAGGTGGACGGCAGGTTCTTCCGGAATATGAACCTCCAGAAGCTCTGCAGCCAGAAGAAACTGGGTCTGTAGCCCTGCCCCGGGCCCCGAAGGCCGCGGGCGGGCAGAGCGCTGCGGGCCGGGCCTTCCAGGGCTCTGCGCTCCTGCCCCTCAGGAGCTGACATGAAGCAAGACCACCTCTCGTTTTATCACAAGGGCAAGGAGTGCGGAAGGGGCAGAAAACTGAGAAAGCTGCCCCAGAGCCTGCACCCTCGAGTGTGGGGTCCGTCCCTGCCCCGGGCGAGGGCTCTGGGCTTCTCCCTGGGGCGCAGGCCGCTGGGGCTGGAGGACTGCCAGGTCCTCCTGGGACGGGCACTGCCCCCTACCCCCCACCTCTCCCCAGGCTGACAGAAGGGCTTGCTCGGACTTGGGTGCCCTGGAAGCCTCCTCTTTTCTTCACACCGAGACCCCACGTCCCTAGAGCCCCTGCCCCTTGGCCTCAGTGTGGGCTGGGGCTCGGCGGCAGCTCTGGGCTGAGCGTGTCCTCGCCTTCTCTCCCCTGGAGCACCACCACCCGCCCCCAGGCCCCGAGCCACATTGGCTGGCTGTGCGCTGGCCAAGGACCCACGGGCCACTGGAGGTGCCTCTAAAGCACAGCCTCCCAGTACCTGGTGCTGACCGGGCCCCTCCCCCTTCATTTCATGCCTCATCCAACCGAAGCCACCAGGGTGGATGGACCCTGGCCCTGTCAGCCCCAGACCGCCCCCTGGCCTTCCCAAGGACTTTGTTGCACAGGCCATCGGCCAGTGCTGGGGGCCACGCCTGCTCGGCATCCTGAGACCTTGGTTTCCGGAAGCCCGCAAAGAACTCCCCCCAGGGCGCCTCCCAAGAAGGACCCAGGGAGGATGGAATGCTCGTGACCTAGCACGCCCTCATGCTTTCCACGCTGACCGCTGGCTGGGGCGCTCAGGTGGAAATCGCATCCCTGAGAACCCGAGGCTTTGCCGTGAGCTGGCCCAGAGGGGCAGTCACTGCGGAGGGGCTGGAGTTCCTCGGCCCCGGTGTCCCCCACAGCTGAGACCCCTGAGGACGAGTTGGTTGGGAGGCCTTCCCATTTCCGGTGGCCCCTTCCTGGGCATGTGGGAGACTCTTTGTACTTTCCAGGATGACTTCCTCCCTGCTCTCCTCAATCTGTGGCTACTGGAATGACCTTGGAATTTGAATGTATTCTTTCTTGCTCCTAGCTTACTTTTTGTTACACTTCCCAGAAGACTTTCTCAACTGTCCATCTCCTCAAACTTTCCTGGTATCATTTCAAAGAGCATCTGTGGGTCACCAGCGCTGGCCCCGGGGGCCGAGGCCCGTCACTTTGCAGGCAGCGCCCCACGACTGCCCTGTGTGGCTCCTCCTGGCCCGAGTCTCCCCAGGCCTTTCCCACGGCGTCTGCTGGTTCCCGGTGGTCCGTCTGTGCTCCAGAAGCCAACAGGAAGACACGAGTTCGGGCCCATCCCCCCGTGGGCTTTGTGGCCGGGAGACGGGGCAGGGGCCTGGCCGCCCGGGCACCCACTGCAGTCACTGGGTTCCCAAGCGCTCCCCCGGCCGCCACCTGGGGGCGCACACCTGGCCAGAAGGTTCTCAGGGCTGGGACACGGGAACCAGTGTCTTCCCACTGGGTGCACAGCTGCTCACGGAGCCTGGTGTGCAGCAGGAGCCGAGCCCCTGCCTGTGTCCTCAGGGCCCCTCGTGACCACCTCCGAGGGTGCCCAGCCCTGCACTCTGCCCTCCTGCACCCACCCTCATCCCAGTGTGCTCCCCCCACCACCTCTGTGCCTCTGGCATTGACACTGAGCCTCACCTCCGCCCTGACAGCCCAGCCCAGCCCAACAGTGGACAATCTCCAACCCTCCTGCCTGCGCCCTGCACTTCTCACACCCGCCTGCCACCTCTGGCCTTCGGTCGCCTCCGACCTGCCTTCTCTCCTGAGGAGAGCCCGTGCTGGGGTCCTGCCCCCGGGCCCCCCACATTGCCCCACTGCGACCCTGCCCTTCAGTGCTCACCCCCAGCACTGAAGCCGGTCACTCCTTTCTTACAGGCGCCTTCCTTTCGGCGCCTCAGCCCCACCCACAGCAGAAGCCTTTCCGAGTTCTTCCCCGCAGACTCCCTGCCGCCCTCGCTCGTTGACCACCTGTGACCCTGCGAACCAGCTTCTCCCTCCGCGAGCCTCGGAAACTGCTCTCCCCCAGATCGCCAGTCCCTGAGCCGATAAGCTCCATCGAGGCCCCACCAGTCTTATCTCACTGCCCCGAAGCTCTGAGGAGGGAGGCCTTCCTCTCGAAACAGCCACCTCCCCGCCCTTGGGCATGGACGTGGTGCACTCCCTCTCTGGCTGCTGGGTCACCTCCCTGCCCCTCACAGCCTGTCCGGGGGAGGGTGGCATTCTTTCATTGGGATTCGTATCTGGCCTCTGCAACATCTACCCCCCCGCCCCCTGCCGTCCCGGATCCTCGGTGCAGCTCCAGACCCACCTTGCATCTCCACCTGGGCATGCACCAGGCCCTCGCTAGTGTATCTCCGAGCTAGCAGCCACCCTCCTTCCTGGTACCACGGCCTGAACCCCCATCTCAGCAGCCCCACCTCCTTCCTCATCTTCGAGATGTGCTGGACTCCGCAGCCTGCCCAGCCTCCCTCAGCATCTGTGGAACTTTCGGTGTCCTGCCTGCACGGTGCACCTCACTGCTGTCCTTGCCTTCCTGCAGACTGGTGGTGGTTTTGCTAGGACCTGAATGTGACCGTCTCCCTGTGGCGGCCGGGCCTTGCTTCCCACCTCGTCCCCCTCCTCCCCAGCACACTCCTGGGGTCGGTCCTCCTGAGCTGCTCTTCGCCCTTCCCGGAGGCTGGGCTGTCCTGCTCCCTTGCACAGGCCACTCCCTCTCTGCCGGGGCCGAGGATCTCCACGGACCTTTCAGGACTCAGCCTACACTCCTGTCTGCCAGGAAGCTGTCCCCGAGCCCCAGGTCAAGGCTCCCACAGCGTCTGGCACTTTCCCCCTGCAACGCAGGTTTCCCGCCCCATGACCGCCTGCTGCTCCTCCTGGTTGTCAGCTTCCTGAGGGCGGGGCTGTGGCTACCGGCTTCATCGCCCTGGACCCCTGGCACTAGATCCTGCTTGAAATATAACGTGTGCCCCAGAGATGGTCAGAGAACTGAAGAATGCTCCCTGAAGATCAAACAGTTTTGAAACACACAGAAGACCCAGGTTCATACATGACCCTGGAAAAATACAAAAGGTTAAAGTGGTGACCTGTGAAGAGTTTATTAAGGAGGATAACCAGAAGCCCTGGCCCCGCCCGAAAACGTCCTCTCAAACCCATGGCTACCAGGCACCACGGAAAAGGGCAAGTGTTCATTGTGCTTCTCAGAGCCACCAGGCGATGAAAACGGGGCGAGGGGCCAGGGCTGGGGTCTGAGCCCCCGAGCACAGGGAGCCCCTTCAGGTCGGGCTTACCTTCATGTTGTCAGGGGGGTCTCCTTGGCCTGTGGTCGCACAAACAAATATCACCAGGGGCTCATTAATCAGGTTTGCCTCAACAAAAAAACACAGGTGTAAGAGCGCAGGCTGTAGGGAGCAGGCACCCGTCCCGCAGCCGGGCCCCTCTCCTTCGCTCAGGGTGTCAGGGCAAAGGGGCTCAGGGGGCACCGCGAGCCCCGGCCTTCCCCCTGTCTCTCAGCCTCCCCCTGTCCCCTCCTCCACAGGCTAAGGTGAGCTGCTGTTCCCAAGCGTTCCCGTCCCCTCCGTCCTCCGTAACGGACGAGTCCACTCTCAGACAGAACGCGGCACCCTGCGGTCGCTCTGGAGGCCGGCGCCCCCGGCACGCTCCGTCTCCCTACCCCAGGCCCAGGGAGCCCTCACCACAGGGTAGGAGTCCAGCGCCTGCACCCGGCACTCGAGATGCCGGCGCCGGGCCTCGCGGCCCAGCCTTTCCGACACATCCTGGGCCGTGCCCGTCTGGCTGCCGAAAAGGACCAGCAGCCGTGGGCTCGGCATTGGGGCGTCTCTGCGCCCTGGAGACCCTAGCACCTAGGAACTGGAGCAGGCAGTCGGGACCGGCTCCAACTTCCGACTTCCGGTGTCTACAGGAAGTGACGTCATTGGCCCGCGCCCGACGGGGCATGGCGTCCGAACGGGGCGGGTGTCCGTTGGCGGCCAGTGCTGGGTCTCGGGCCGGGGTCTGGAGATCGGCGGCGGGCTGGGACCGAGAGCCGGGGCAGGCGGGGCTGCTCGTTGCCTCTCGTTCGCCGCGGCAGGCGTCAGCGGAGCCCGCGGGGAGAGGAGGCGCGGCCCATTTGGAGGGGCTCTCGGCTGGGCCCGGGCCCGCGCTCAACCGGCGCGATGCTCTTTTCCCTCCGGGAGCTGGTGCAGTGGCTGGGCTTCGCCACCTTCGAGATCTTCGTACATCTGCTGGCCCTGTTGGTGTTCTCCGTGCTGTTGGCACTGCGTGTGGACGGCCTGGCCCCCGGCCTCTCCTGGTGGAACGTGTTCGTGCCCTTCTTCGCCGCTGACGGGCTCAGCACCTACTTCACCACCATCGTGTCGGTGCGCCTCTTCCAGGACGGAGAGAAGCGGCTGGCCGTGCTCCGCCTCTTCTGGATTCTCACGGTTCTTAGCCTCAAGTTTGTTTTCGAAATGTTGTTGTGCCAGAAGCTGGTAGAGCAGACTCGGGAGCTCTGGTTCGGCCTGATCACGTCTCCAGTCTTCATTCTCCTGCAGTTGCTCATGATCCGCGCCTGCCGAGTCAACTAACCTCGCAGAGTGGCGGGAGAGGGAGCTCTCTATAGCGAGAATGCTGGACCCCAAGCTGAGGAGCACCCCCTGGAAGTCTGAGGAGCCAGCCTTCCACCGCAGCGGGGGAGAAGTCTGGATCTGGAAGCAGCGCCAGCCTGTGCCCTGCAGAGTGCCCAGTTTTCTATACGTCAGTCATGCCTGAAACTTTTTCCAGCAGGGATGAAAAGATGTACATTCTGTTATTTTATGCTTCGAATAGCTAATCCTGAATGGAAATCGAGAAGGGCCCCAGGGCAGACAGCCCTGAACTCCTCTGACAGCTGGAAATTGCGTTTAAGTAAAATGTCCTGAGTATTCTCATGGACCCCGGGAAGCACCCTTGTGCAAAGGCTGCAGAGACAGCCAGCATCGCTGACCTGAGAGCCTGCTGTCCCATTCACCCAGACAAGACTTCCGTAGATGTTTGGGCTCTAAAAAGTAAAAGCCAGCCTGCATCTCCTCCCTGTGCCACTGGGGACAGGGCGGCCCTCCCGTCACTCCAGCCAAGGCAGACAGGACTGTGTTGAGTAAGCGTGATCAGGGCCCTGTCTGGTGATCTGTCACCTGAGAAAAGAACTTTGCTGTAAAGGCCCTGCTGGACTTCCTATCCCAGCTGATCACAGCATCTGGACTGTGCCACCACCTTGTGGCCAGCAGCATTGGCGCACCTGAGACCCACTGAGGCCTCCCTGAGGGTGGGGGAGAGGAACAGGTGTTCTGATGCCCACAGGCGCGGGGACCTGCAAGTGGGAGGTTTGTGAATGGTCTCAGCCCACATGTGTTGGCCCGAGGGCTTTGGTTTGCTACCAGTCAGGTGCCAAATGAGAATATTTGCTGAGATTAAAATAAAATAAGAGAATGTTTTGCTGAACCGCACAGTGGTTGCCTGACCTGCTGGGAGTGAAATGAAACGAGTGCCGAGACACTTCCTGCTGTGTGGTGTAGGTGGATGGGCAGGTTTCCCTGGGAGAGTTCCCACCTCCTGCCTTGGGGGGCTGACGTGAAGACGTGAGGCAGGCCTTTGTTGAGGTCCTACCGAGTAGTTCATGTGACATCGGAGCCTTGGCATCCGACCAGCGTGTGGTGGTTGTGGACCTTGCTGCCACGCTGTGGGAAAGGATATTTGACAGACAGCAGACGTGGCTGCAGTGTGCGGGTTCTCTCCATCTCGGCACTGTTGGCCTTTTGGGTAGGATCATTCTTCATTGCAGGGGGCTCTCCTGAGCATTGCAGAATATGTAGCTGCATCCCTGGCCTTGACTCACTAGATGCCAGTAGCATCTCATCTGTGACAGCCAAAAGTGTGTCCAGACATTGCCAAGTCTTCTGGAAGAAAAGTGTCCCTGGTGAGCAGCGTGGGCCTTTACAAACCAGGTTTGTGGACCTGTGTTCCAGGGCTGCAACTTTGTGACCCTTTGTTGAGGGTGCATGCTGTGTTGCTTGAGTTGGAGACTGGTCTGGTTTGTCCCAGAGCCACAGAAATGTCTGCCGCGTGACACCATGTGTGCCAAAAGCCAGACCCCGGCTGAGCATTTGGAGTGGGTTTCCTTTGTCATTTTTAGCTTGCACATTTGTCACTCCCCTGTTTTTATTCTGGTAATTCAGCATTAGGGGGTCCTGTTGCTGTTACAGGTGATGAGCATAAGAAGGTTTAGCTTCTCTTGGAAAGGGGATTCACTGCCATGGCATCCAGACGGTGAGAAGGGCACCTCTGGTTGAAACCTGCCCTGGGTGCCCTTGGAACTCCTCCCCTGGAAGATGAGTGGTGTGGGAGGCGGTGGTGCCATTTCTGAGCAGCCGCTGACTGTAGGGCAGGTGTGGAAGGCAGGTGACATCTCCCCGTAACACTGCTCCCCTTCTCCCGGAAGCAGATTTCCCTTCTCCCCTTGGCTGCAGCAGACCTAAAAGAATGGGGCGGGCACTGGGCAGCCCTCACTGGGAGTAAGCTTCCTCATGGCACTTGGACAGGGAGGCTGTGTCCTCAGGGTCAGCGAGACACCTACCAGCCTTGGGATAAAGGAAGTTCAACAGTAGCTTGGGTAATACATGGCCTGGCCTTTGTGCCTCTTCCTGCATTAGAGAGCTGTGGGCCTGCTTGTTTGCGGAGAGGGAGTCCCCTTTCCTCTGTGCCTCCTATCAGTTTCTGGAGTCCCCTCCACGACCTGTGGGCCCTGGATGGCAAAGTGTGGGGTAAGTGAGCAACACACTCAGTTCTGGGGGGGCAGCAAAGCCAGGGATTCCTGAGAAACCGATTCCTCAGCACTGGCGGGGCTCCAGCATTGGCATCTCTGCTAAGTCCGGCAGGGGACAGAGGACCGCAGGTGGGCAGTCCACGGACCAGGAGGGGCCTGGACCGGGAGGCGCGAGGCTGGTGTGCAGCCTGTGTATCACCCACGGGAGCGGGGATAGCCTTTTGGTCCTGGGCAGGCCCTTCCTCCACTGCGCTCTCTGCTGGGTGCTGGCACCAATAGGAAGGACCTGACTTGGCCAAGGTCATCCGCAACGCAGAGCGCAGGGGTCGGTCTCCTGCAGCCAGCCAGGACCTGCCCCCGCTGGGCTCCGAGCCTCCGCCCCGCCCCAGAACCAAGAGGAGGTGCAGAGGCGGAAGTGAGGGCCGCCAATGAGCCGCGCCAGGTGCCGGGGGGCGTGTTCAAGGGGGCCTTCCCCAGTGGAGGTCGGCTCCAGTGGGGTCGCTGTCCAATTAGGTCCTTTGGAGGGTGGAGCCAGGGAGAACATTCTCCAGTCAGCTAGGCCGACCGTCCTCTCTTGCTATAGGTGAAACTGCCCGGTGTGGGGCGGGTCTGTGCGGGCCTCCCCCAATAGGAGGTGGCCGCGGCGGGGGGTAGGGCGTGGCCCAGGCGCAAAGTCCCGCGGAGGGCGGTGGCCGCAGTTCCCAGCGCGCGCTGGCTCCGGCGGCCGCTCCGCACCATGGCAGGCCTGGGGCGGCCGGGCCCGGGGCCCCGCACGACTATGCCCGCCTGGAAGCGGGAGATCCTGGAACGGAAGCGGGCCAAGTTGGCGGCCCTGAGCGGGGGCGCTGCGCCCGGGTCCCGGCCGGACGCAGCGGGGCCAGCGGAGCCGGTGGAGGAGCGGCTCGTGCTGGCGGATAGCCTGGGCCCACTGCGTGAGAACCCATTCATGCGGCTGGAGTCGGAGCGGCGGCGTGGGGCGCGGCGCGGTGGGAGCGCGGGCGCGGCGGGAGCGCGGCCGGTGCAGCAGCTGCTGGAGCTGTACAGCCGCGTGCCGGGTGTGCGCACCATCCGCGCCGACAACATTCTCATCATCGAGTCAGCGCCCGGCTTCCCACCCGCCTCCCCCGGCCCTGACGTCGGCCCAGCCGCCCGCATCTGCGCCGCTGAGGTGGTGGTATACGAGGCGCCGGCGCCGCCCGGCCGCGTCAGCCGTCTACTCCAGAAGTTCGACCCGCCGACTGAGCCGCGCCGTCGCGGGAGCCCGGAGCGCAGTCGCCCCTTGCCACCGCCACCGCCCCCGCCGCCACCCTCCCCCGGCCCAACTGGCCCGCGGGTGGGCGAGCGCGTCGCCTGCTTCGAGTCTGAGCGCCGCTGCGCAGGCCCCGGGGCACGACGCAGCGACTTCCTGCAGAAGACCAGCAGCAACTCCTTCACCGTCCATCCCCGCGGCCTGCACCGCGGTTCGGGCACTCGCTCTCTCCCCAACGGGCCCGCGGCCCCAGAGTCCCGGGCCGGCGCTGCCAACTGCATTGCGGGCTCTGCATTTGGGCCGAGCGAGTGCAAGCCAAAGGTGGAGTCGGGGGAGTTCCCCAGCCACCCGCCCCCCAGTCCCGGGACCTCCAGTGCCACCCCAGCTGCGCCCCCAACCTTGCCCATGCCCAGCCACGCCAGTGCCACTCCCAGCCAGCGCCAGTGGGTCTCCTCAGCCACTAGCGCCAACGACTCCTTCGAGATCCGGCCGGCCCCCAAGCCAGATATGGACGCAATTCCCGCCGGGGACCCGCAGGCCCGGGCCCTGGCCAGCCTCCGCGCGAACTCTCGAAACTCCTTCGTGTTCATCCCCAAGCGCAAGGCCTCCGGAACCCCTCCTATCAGAGGGGGGCAGTCTGTGCGGCCCCCGGAAACAGAGGTTGTCTGGGCTTCCCAGGGCTCCCAGCGCGGAGCCCAGGGAGGGGCTGGAGCAGACCGTGCGCCTGTCAGTGGGAGGGGCCCCTTGGGGGTCCGGGAAGGGGCCTGCCCCCGGCCAGCCACTGCCCTAGTGGACCGGGCTGTTAGGTGGCCGAGGCCATCATCACCGCCACCACCCGCATCCCTTCCGGCTGCCACCGAAGCTGAGCCTTCCCAGGGCTTCGGGGTTCCCGGCTTGGCCAAGATTGGTGGGGAGCCTGGTAGACCAGGGCTGCCTGTCACCTTCATCGATGAGGTGGACTCGGAGGACGAGACCCCCCAAGAAGCCAAATTGACCCGCTCAGAGGCTGGTGCGCCTCTGCAGTACCACCCGTCAGAACTCCGGCACCGAGGCGGCAGCACCTTCACGGTGGTGCCCAAGAGGAAGCCAGGGGTCCCGCAGGCCAACGGGGGGCCCAGGCCAGAGGAGGCCGAGGAGGTGGAGGTGGGCAGCCTCTCAGAGCCGCCTGCTGTCCTGGGGGCAGCACTGAAGAAGCGCTACCCCACTGTGCATGAGATCGAGGTGATTGGCGGCTACCTGGCCTTGCAGAAGTCCTGCCTCACCAAGGCTGGCTCCTCGAGAAAGAAGGTCAGTGGTGGGGGCAGGTCTCCAGCCAGGAGGTGCAGAGGTGGTGGGTCTCCTGTACGGCTTTCCCAGGCCTGCGGGGTGGGGTGGGGTGAGTGCTGTTTCTCTGTGGACTAGGGCAGAGCAGGGGCCGGGGGGCCATGCCAGCTCCAGGAGGGGCTAATCTCGGGGGAACCCCTGCCCGGAGCCCCAGGGCTTTGTCTGGAATGGGCTGGGCAGGCCTGTCTCACCGAAGGTCCAGCTGGGAGAAAAGTTCGGGCCTGGTGGCTCCACCTGGCCACCAGGTAAGAGAGTGGTTGCTCTGGTACGATCTGCTGTCCTGGCCTGTTCAGGTAGCAGCTGCCAGGACAGAAGTGGAGAGGGGCAGGAGGCCTGTGATCCAGGTGCGGTTGGACCTCTGCCTCGCTGTCAGCCTAGGGGCACAGCGCCGGCAGCCACTCAGAGGCGTGCCCTCAGCTCCCCAGAAGGCGTGCCGGCCTGGAGCTCAGCGGGGCCTGGGCTCTGAGAGTTCCCTGAGCTCCTTGTGCGCCAGGCTCAGTCCGAGTCTGGCCTGTGGTGCTGGGAGAGATGAGGACAGCTCCCCCCTCGTTGGGGAGGAGGGGCCTAGGGCAGAGGATGACCCAGGAGCCTCAGTCCCTGGGGCCCTGCCCTGCTCGGTGGCCTGGAACCCTCAGCACAAGGAAGCGTTCCTCAGATTCTTCCTGGTCATTTTATCACCTGTGTCTGGCCCCAGGGCAAATTCCAAGGACAACTCCACGTGATGATTAGCAGGCAGGGAACAGATGCGCTTCCCTAGAGTGGCTTCCCGAGAAGTGACGGCACAGAGATGGTGTGGGCAGGCCTCCTCTTTAGCGGCTGGTGTCTGGGCCCTTCAGGCCACCTCTGCCCCGGCCTCAGTTTCCCTGGGGTGGTGGCGTGCCTGCCAGGTTTGCCGCCTCCTCCCCCCGTTTGCTTCCTTTCCACTTCCTGCCTCAGCTTGGCCTTGACACCATGTCCCCCACCCTCCCCCACCCCGTCACTCTCTCCTCCCCTGGAGAGGGCACCTGTGTTCCTGCCAGCTCCCACTGCTGGGCCAAGCACCCACACCTGGCTCCCCAAGCGCCCCCTGCCTGGCCTGGCCTGGCTTTTTTGGGGGGCCATGGGCCACGACTCTTCCCTGGTCCCTGCCCTTCACCTCCCAGGCACGATCCACCCAGTAGCCTTGGCCACCAGCCCTACCCCATACTTGCAACCCCCTTGTGTGCCCCCACCCTGCTTTCTGACCCTTGACCTTGGCTGCACTGGGAAAACCGGAGGTGACCACAGCTCCCCGCTCTGTAGATCCTGGAGCCTGCGGGGCGGCTCCTCTCGCTAGAGCTGCTGTGCTAACTTGGCTGCCCTTCCGGTGGGAGCCTGGCTTCCTCCTGGGGCCGGAGGGCTGCAGCCCGGTGCACCCTGGCCGAGGCTGGGTGCAGAGCCACGGGGTCGCTTGTGGGTGGTTGGTGTGGGAAGGGCGAGGCGGTGGCCTGGGGGCCAGCAGGGCGGGGGCCAGGCAGCAGACCGGGCTTGGAGTGGAGGGGGCTCCACCAGCCTGGCCCGTCTCCGTGCCAGCCTGAGGGGGTTGTGGGTCCAGATGGACGATGCCTGGCATGGCCGAGTGGCCTGGTGAGGGCCTTGCCCTGCCAGAGCAGCACGACCTGCTGGCGGTGACTTCCTGCCTGGGCACGCACCAGCTGCCCTGCCCAGGGTGTGCCGGACGCACGGCGGGTGGGAGGGGGCGTGGGCTGCCCAGCCCTTCAGAGCAGCCTGCCGGTTTGGGGCTGCCCCTGTCGCCCCTCTGTCTGCGGTCCCTGGGCACCCCTCCCGCTGCCCCTCCGGGCTCCGGGCCTTGTCCTCACCAGGACCACTTCCACCAGCCCAGCCTGTGGTTGGATCCCTGCCCTGCTCCCCGCTCCCTCTGCCAGGGGCCTGGCGGCCGGGAGGCCAGCAGGGCCTCGGGGCCGACTGCTCCCTGACCGTGGCGTGCTGGCTGGCCCAGGACGGTGGGGGGAGGTGTGGGTGCAGTGGGCCTCTGCAGCTGGGCTCCCCGGGCAGCACCTCACGGGAGGGTGTCGTGCCCTGGTGCAGCCTCGGAGGCCACATCTCCACCCGGGCGCTGGGGGTGCCCGCCTGGCAGCACACGTCCCCACTTAGTTATCTCTGCGGAATCACAGATGCTCTATCACCGCCTCTCTGGGTGGCCAAGCCAGGCTGGCGGCTGCCGGGTGAAGCGGCCTGGCTCCCTCTCACCCCTGCCCGGCCCCGGGCTGTCGGGGGGTGGGGCTGCCCCTCAGCGCTCCGCACCCGCCTCCCGCGGGGTTGGCGCCGCGGGCCTCCCCTTTGTGAGGTGCCGCCCGGCCGGGCTCCTTGCTGTCTGGCGGCCCCTTTCCCTCCTTTTGCTCTCCTCACCTCTCCGCCTGCTGGTCCGCTGCCCAGCCGAGCGAGTCAGTGTCCCCAGGGCTCGGTCCTCAACGCTGCTGCCCTCACGTCACCCTCGGTGACCACTGCCCCAGCACCCTCATCCGCCGGCGTGGCCTTGGCCCTGGTCTCGGCTGGTCCTCAGACCTGGGGTGCCGCGGCCTGCCTGCCAGTGCGGGGCCCTGCACTCCCTGCCGGGGTGGGTGTGGGGCCCCCGGGCCCCCGGGCTGTTGCGGCTGCATCTGCTCTCTGCCCCTCCCGCCCTGCCCGACTCTTCCTGCAGGTGCGCCCGCCACTGGTCTTCCCAGAGCCCTGAGGCCACGGGGGCAGGCCCGCACCCTGCTCTGCTGGGCTTCCCCACCTGCCAAGGGTCTGGACTCGGGGTCCCCACCCTGGGCGGTTGTCGGAACTTAGGTGGGGGCAGCACGGGGCGCCCTGAGCTTGGCTGGGGGAAGGGCTGAGTGAAGGGGGGAAGCCAGCAGGTGTGTGTGGGGAGTGAGGGGTGGGGCACTCATCCCAGCTGGGGCTGGTTGAGCCCAGATGGCCCGCAGTCCAGGACGGCTGTGTGCGGTGGGTGGGGCGAGGGGAACAAAGGACCTGAGAGAGCCGGGGGTGGGCCAGGCAGGACCCACCTGCTGCTGCGCTCAGTGCGGTGGTCGGTCCCCAGAGACAGGCGACTGGGGGTGTGCAAGCGCCAGCCCCCCACTCCCCTTCCACCTGCCGGGTGTCTCGGGAGTGCCCCCCAGCCGCATGCGTCATGGGGCGCCCTGTGACCTGAACACGGGCCCACAGAGGAGGCAGCTGCAAGGGTCGTGGAGGGAGGTGGCATGTGACCCAAAGCTGGGCCCCGCTGGGTGCAGGCAGAGCCTGTGAGCACTGCCCCACCCCCACCCGGCCAGGCTGTGTCAGGCTCTGGGCCTGTGTGTGCCCAGCCCCCTCAGTCTCTCCGCTAGGAGCTAGTCATGCGGACTAATGAGGGCACGCTAATCCGCCTTGGCCCTGGCAGCCGGCCCTTCCTGTGTCTTCAGCAGTGGGGGATGGGTCCCGAAAGCTCAGGGTCTTCAAGGACAATACCATATACCTGGAGGTGACTGGAAGTCCCATTCAATGTGGGGCCTTGGGGCAGGGGGAGGCCCCTGGGCTAGCAGCTCCGTCCTGCCTTGGGCTCCTCCTGGGTATCCCCAAGTCCCA
Source organism: Trachops cirrhosus (assembly GCA_028533065.1). Classification (NCBI taxonomy): domain Eukaryota; kingdom Metazoa; phylum Chordata; class Mammalia; order Chiroptera; family Phyllostomidae; genus Trachops; species Trachops cirrhosus. The sequence goes on from CM052540.1 coordinate 460,148, forward strand.
GGGGGCCAGGCAACGCCCCCCGAGCTGACTGGCAGTGGGTGGGCCCCTGTAGACTGTGGTGATCACCCCCTGGGCCAGGCCTCTACCCTTCCTGGCCCCCACGGCAGGGGCAGAGCAGGGCGAGGGACAGCGTGCCCCCCGGGGAGGGAAGCAGACCTCTCCCTCCTGGCTCTGCCTGGCTCGGGCGGTCTGCCCCCGGTCCGTGTGGGTGGCCATGGCGGAGGGCTCTGGGGGCCTTGACGTGCCCTGCAGGCTTCTGTGCGGCAGCCACGCTAAGCCCACAGGGCCCAGCGCTTGGTGGGCGGGCGGGGCTGCACGGGCTCCAGTGGCCCAGAGAGGAGACGGTGGTGGGTCGGCTGGAGTGCGTGCCTTTGTTCATGGACGCCGGTGGGCCCTGCGTGTGCCCCCTGAGGCTGGGGTCCGGGCCCCTCTGCTGCCAGCCCAGCCGTCCTGTGTGTGAGGCCCTCCCTGTCCCACTGTCCCTGGGCCCCTCAGTCCTCTGCCTGGAGGCCCCGCTCCTGCCTCCGGCTCCTTCCTGGGGCGGAGGAGGAACCTGAGCTGGCTGCCGGTGTCCTGTGCCCAGGAGTTTAATATTTCGAGCTCCAGCAGGGCTGCTTCCATCTGCTGTGGGCAGGCTGAGTATTCATTACCGACCGCCGGGCTTGGCGGAATCCTGCAAGCAGGCCTGGGGGCTTGTGGCCTGGGCAGGAAATTCTGGAGGCTGCGGAGTGGGCAGGTGGACATGGGCCAGACGGCAGCCAGGTGGGAGGAGAAGGCCCCGACGCTGCCCTTGGTGCGGCCTCAGACCAGCGCCGACTCGCACACGGGGCCGCTTTCCCAGTGCTGGCCTGTGGCAGCCGCTGGCTTCGGGGCCCTGGGTCCGTGGGGTGAGGCCTCGGGTATGCCTGGCAGTGGTGGTCCATGCTAAGCTGGGTGGGCAGGACCATCTAGCTGCCCAGCAAGCTGCAACATGAACTTGGCTCTGGAGAGGGGCCCCGGCCAACAGCAGGAGCCTCTGTGCCGAGGAGGCGGGGCCGCCAGGCAGCCTGACCTGGACTCTGTTCCTGCGTGGAGCCAGCGGGCGGGAGGAGGTGTGGCTGGCGCTCTGCTCCCCCGAGCTGAGAAGGCAGCCCTGACCCTTGGAGCTGCCTTAGTGTTTCCTGGAGACCCCGTGGGGTGGCTGGAGGCAGCCAGGCCCAGCTCTCCTAGGGGTCTTCAGGGTGCAGGTGGGGGGTCTTCTCAGGTGAGAGGCAGCCCCCCACCTGTCAGAGCCTTTGAGGGCGGACACCGTGTCCGGCCGCCCTGCTCCACTCTGACGCCCTCACTGCGCCACAAGCGGTCCAGCTGGAGGCCAGCAGCGGCTCTGGCTGACGAGCCTTCTTCCCCAGATGAAGATCTCCTTCAATGACAAGAGCCTGCACACGACGTTCGAGTACCCCTCGGAGAGCTCGCTGGTGCGGGAGGCGGAGGGAGAGGCGGAGGGGGAGGAGGAGGACGCGGAGGAGGGGGCCGACGTCAACGGGGCCGTGGAGAAGCCCTTTGCGCTCTTCCTGCCCCGAGCCAAGTTTGTGAGCAGCGTGGCGCCCGAGAGCCCTCGCCTGCCCGACGGCAGCTCAGGTGAGTGCCCACCTGTCCAGGGGACAGCCCAGCGGGCAGCCTGGGCCACGCGTGTGTGCGTTCATATGTTCACACGTGTGCCCCTCGGGCTGCAGGCCTGTCCAGCTACACTCCAAAGCACTCCACGGCCTTCAGCAACTGGCAGGAGCAGGCGCTGGCACAGGCCCCGGCTGAGACGGAGCCCTCGCAGAAGGAGGTCATGGTGAGCAGGGGCCAGGAGGACGCCCAGGTGCGGGCAGGGCGGGTCCCTGGGCCTGGGCGAGCCCCTGCTGATGGCCTTCCTACCCCGCAGCTCACCCCCGCCAGTCACGACGACCTCTCGGACTTCCGCAGCGAGCCAGCCCTCTACTTCTGACCTCAGCCCCTCCGGACCTGCCGGGCTCTGCCCCCCACGACCACCCTCCCTCCCTGGGCCTCAGAAGCAGGTGGCCTGCACCTGGGGCCGCTCTGTCCCTTGGGGTCGCACTCTCCGGCCAGGCCATGGTTGCCAGCCGAAAGGCCCAGGGCCTGCTTGGTGTGTCCAGGGCGAAGGGCTGGCTCAGCTGCCTGTCCTCGGCCGGACCACAAGCCCCCCAGGCTACCCCACCCGGGGCCGAGCTCAGCCTGCCTCCCTCGTGCTGAATGGGAGTCTGTTCTTGCCTCTGACAATGGACTCAATAAACAGCACCAGACCAGGCCGCCTCCTCGAGTGGTTCTCTGCCTGCGAAGGGGGTGCGGGGCCCCACTGAGGGGCTGGCAGTGGGGGAGCCCACACGGGCTGTGGGGGGGGCAGCTTGGGCCTCTGTGCCTCAGGGTGGGGGCGCCCAGTGGGTACCCCGTAACTTGCAGGGCTGGCTCTCACTTCCTACGGCCTGTTGTTCTTGCAGCTGCCCCCCTGCCCACGAGAGGGACCTCCCTGTGTGCCCCCAGTCTCGGGCAGCCCTCTCCTACCCAGCTCCCCAGCGCCTGCACGGTGGGCCTTCGCTCCTGTCCACAGGGAACTCTGTGCCCAGGGGCCTGGACTACAGGCGGGGGCGAAGGGGGCGGCGGTGGGCAGGCATTGCAGTTGGATCTGAAGTGTTTCCCCTGAAGGGCTGAGCACCTGGAAGGGAATCAGGAGATGGGGTGGGCCGAGCCTCAGGCATCTTGTCTCCGTTTTGGTTCAGAAAACTCCCTGACCCACGAGAGCCTCTGAGCTTCCTTGGGGTTGATGTTAGCAGCTGACAGGGAAACCCAGTGGGTCCTGGGAGGCAGCAGGAGGTGCAGAGCTGCCCACTGGGAGCTCCAGGTCGGGCCTGGCTGCCTGCTCAGCTGCATCCCAGAGCAAAGGCCGTTTACAAAGCAATACTGACCATGAGGTTGTCTCTCCTGCAGAGTCCAGGCTTGGGACAGGGGAAGGTGTTTTTGGTGTTTTTCCCAGGTGTGGGCTCCAGTTTCTCTGGATTTGGACTCTCAGCCTGTACATGTTTGCCCCCCCCCACTCCTCCAGGCACACGGCTGCAGGGACCCCCCATGGGGGTGACAGTGGCCAACAGAGAGGGACCCAGAGAGGAAGGCAGGGTCCCAGCACATCTGCAAATCTGGCCATGGACGTGCCCGGTGGGTGGCCAGGGAGGGCAGGGAGCGTTGGTGCTGTCGCCGAGCAGGATCTGGGATCACGGAGCTGAGGCACAGTCCGTGCTGGGCGCCCAGACCCGGGGAACATCTCCTAGGCCAGGCTTGTGCTGGACACCTGGGGGTGGCAGAGCCCAGAACCAGCACACAGAGCCCCTCAGCAAAGGACGGGCTGTGGGGGTTGGCAGCAGGTGAAGGGGGCCAGGAACGGCGAGGGTGGGCAGTCTGAGAGTCACAGCAGGTGCTCGGAGACCCCCCTCACGCCACATCCGGCAGCTCCACTCTCCTGACAGGGAGCAGACAGCGGGGTGGCACAAATCTTTAAAAAGACAACCTTTATTAACATTCACAGCCACTAAGGTGAGCTCGGGGATGAAGGAGGGCTCCCGTCCCTGCCCCAGTGCCTGGCCTGGGCACCTGCTGGCAGAGGGACGCGAGGGCACTCCCACACAGCTGGGAGACTAGAAGCAGCGCCTCCCCACGGCCCGGCGAGGGGGTGGGGGCTTCTGGCCCCCAGCAGAGCACAGCCAGAGCCCACCCTCCCCATCGCCTGCGTGAGCACATGGCTAGGGCCCCCCCAACCTCGTGGGCTGTGCCGAGGGCTGGACACCCAGGGGCAGTGGAGGATGGCAGCTGCTGCTTTGAAGACAGACTCACTGGGGACCACGCCGTCAACGGAGGCAGTGGAGACAGGCCTCTCCCCACCTGGGGCTGTCAGCTCTCCTTGCCCACACTGCCCTTCTGCTCCGAGGCCGTGGCCTTGGTCAGGTTTCCTGCTTCCCTCTTCAGGACACTAAGTAGAGTTTGGGAGCTCTCTAGGATCTAGGGATAGAGACACGAGACAGAAGTCCCCACAGCTCAGCCCACCTGAGTTGCTGTACTAGAGCCAGGCCACGGGGGCTGTGGGGCAGGAGCAGGCCAGGGGGAGCCCCTGAGGGATCGGGTGGATGGGGTTGGTAATGCCTTTTCCCCTCTGAATCTAGCTTAACGCCCCTCTTTGCAGCCTGGAAAGCCAGGCTAGCTCTGGCCCCTGCTGCCACTTTGCTGCTCAGAGTCTGGAACAAGCCACACGGCACCCAGTACAGTGCACAGAACAACCCGAATCATGCCAGGCACCACGGACCGTCACTACGGTGGGTCCGGGCACGCCACAATCCTGCCACTTCCGACTGTGAGCGCCCCAGGCCAGAAGCCCGGGGGCCCTGCCTGGACCCAGGCTGCTAGAGCTGCCCTGAGCCCCACCTTGAGGTAGGCGGCCTCCGTCTCTGCGATGGTCCGATCGAACTCGTTCCGGGAGGCGATCTTGCGGGCCAGGTTCTCGTTGACGCGGGCCAGCTTCTCAGTGAGCTGCCGAACCTCGTTCTGCAGCCGCTGCTTCTCCTCTTCTTCCTGCTGGATCTGCTGGCACAGCTCCTCCCGCTTCTGGCACAGCTCTTCAATGCCTGGGGGCGAGGAGTAGGGCCATGGGCACGGGCCGGAGGAGCGCGCCACCCCACCCGCTCTGCAGCCCACCGCTTCGTGGGGCACCACGGTGGTGGAGGGCCCAGGCGCCAGCTCGGCCCGCTGCCCCGGGGCCAGGCCGGTGTCCTACCTCCCAGGGGTCTCAGAGTTAAAAAAGGCACAGCACGACCCACCCCGCGCGGGGCCTGGAGGCAGGACGTGCTCAGGCCGTTCGTTTTTTTTGTTTTATTTTTTCCTCATTCCATAGCCATCCAGCCCCCGGTGCGGGCCGCCCCACGGCTGTGCGCTGGGAAGGTCCGAACGGCCTCCGCGCCGTCCGGACAGGGCCACCCCCGCGGAGACAACAAACTCCGCGGGGCGCTGCGGGCCAGCTACTGCCCGGGCGGTCGGCCCCGCGCCCTCCCCGTCTGCCCTGCGGGCGCGCCGCGCGGCCGCTCACACTTGACCAGCTCGTTGTTGTAGTTCTGCAGCGCCGCGCCTTGCTGGGTCATGGTCGCCTCCCGGGGTCCCCGCCACTCCAACCGCCGCTACCGCATCGCCGCCGGCGCGCGCCCACCGCCGCCGGCCAGCGCGCCCACCGACTGCGTCACCGTCGTGCGCCTCTGCGTGCGTCATCGCCGCGCGCGCGCGCCTAGCCCGACGCCATCATTGCGCGCGGCGCCGGGCGGCGCTGGGAGCGGGAGGGTACCGATGGCGGCGGCGGCGGCGGAGGGCCCCCTCGGGCCGACCCAGGAGCTGCTGGTGGCCTGGAACACCGTGAGCACCGGGCTGGTGCCGCCGGCCGCGCTGGGACTGGTGAGGCCCGGGGCGAGGGTGGCGTGCGCGCGGCATTCCCGGGACCCTGCGGGCTGCCTCAGGGTGTGCATCCTCGGGTATCTGTGGCTGTGTGTGTCCCCGGTCTCTGTACTGCTTCTTTTCTTCATGGTCCCGCCTCGTTGGGCGCCCCGGAAGCCATGGCCGGCGTTTCCGCAGCCTCCGCTCTGTCTCTTCCCACCCTGTCCCCCCTCCCACCTCCACTGCTCCCCACGGTCCTCTGCCTCCAGGCGTCCTCCCGGACCAGCGGAGCCGTCCCACCCAAGGAGGAGGAGCTGCGGGCGGCGGTGGAGGTGCTGCGGACCCACGGCGTGCACTCGGTCCTGGAGGAGTGGTTCCTGGAGGTGCTGCAGAACGACCTGCAGGCCCACATCTCGCTCGAGTTCTGGAATGCCATCTCCCAGCGCGAAAATTGTGCGGACGAGCCGCAGTGCCTCCTGCTGCTCCTGGACGCTTTCGGGCTGCTGGAGAGCCGCCTGGACCCCTACCTGCGCAGCCTGGAGCTCCTGGAGAAGTGGACTCGCCTGGGCTTGCTGATGGGCACCGGCGCTCAGGGGCTGCGGGACAAGGTCCACACCACGTTACGGGGCGTCCTGTTCTTTTCCACTCCCAGAACCTTTCAGGAAATGGTCCAGCGCCTTTATGGGCGCTTCTTGAGAGTCTACATGCAGAGTAAGAGGAAAGGGGAAGGGGGCACAGATCCGGAACTGGAGGGGGACTTGGACAGCCGGTATGCCCGCCGCCGGTACTACCGGCTTCTGCAGAGTCCCCTGTGCGCCGGTTGTGGCAGTGACAAGCAGCAGTGCTGGTGCCGGCAGGCGCTGGAGCAGTTCCACCAGCTCAGCCAGGTCCTGTGAGTACCGGGCCCGTGCGGCCGGGCAGGTTCCTCCCGACTCCTGCTCGCTCCCCTGGGTCCGGCCGACCTCTGCAGGGAGCTGGCGCGTTGGCTGGGTCTCTGCCACCTGTCGTGATGGCCGCGGACATGGCAGAGGGAGGGTTGCCAGGACCCTTGTGCTGGGATCCTGACACTCCACTTGTGTGCCCTGTAGTTCACACTAGCCCAGGGTTTTATGCTTTGTTTGGGCTAAGATCCCATGTGATTTCTTCTTTTTAAAAAAGTGAGTTTATTTAGTTTTTAGAGAAGGGAAGGGAGGGAGAAAGAGAGGAAAAGAAACTTCACTGTGTGGTTGCTTCTCGCACGCCCCCCCCCCCATTGGGGACCTGGCCAACACCCCAGGCTGTGTCCCGACTGCAAATCGAACCGACGACCCTTTGGGGCACAGGCCGGCACTCAGCCCACTGAGCCGCTCCAGCCGGGGCCCGAGTTCCCTGCGGAGCTCAGCCGAGCCTTCTGCAGGCTCCGCAGGAGGAATGGCAGCCCTCGTGTCCTGCAGCTGCAGAAGACGGGCTGGCTGCCCTGCTCTGTGGCACCCGCCCGAGCTGGGGCGCCACGGGCTGGGCAGGCGGAAGCCTCTCCGGCCCTTTGAAGACGGGAGGATTTTGTTCTTGTTGGAACCAGGTCCTGTTGTACAGGCCGTCCCCCTTCCGTGGCCGCTTAGGACAGGTTTGTCCCGCTGAGTCAACTGATAGCACTGTGGGCTGTTGGGCAGAGAGTCCGTTGGCGGGGCCTAGGGGGCGGCCCTGCTGCTGGCAGGGGTCAGGAGGCCCCGAGGGCTTCTGCTGGGTCCCTTCTAGGCGGCAGCCACACGGAAGCGATCTTCCTCAGCTCCTCGTGGGTCCCTGTGCTGCTGCAGCTGCTGTTTCAGAGCCACTTCTGGGGGATGAGGCTTTGACCCCCGGTAGTCCCACACGCTGCGTACTCAGGGGCAGCCCGCATCCCTGCCCAGGCAGAGAGGCCAGCCGGGGAGGACTGGGCCCTGGCGGGACCCGGCCCTCCCAGCGTCCGGGACACTGCGCATGCGCTTGGGCGAGGCGGGGGGGGGGGGGGGGGCGG
>CM052540.1:467685-671710 GCA_028533065.1 Trachops cirrhosus
CTGCCCTCGGGGGACCAGGGAGGGGGTTTCTGGCAAACTGGACTCGCTGGCTTTAGAAGCGGCCAGGATGGGGGGTTCTGCAGAACAGACTCACTGGCGGTGGGGACCGGCCCTCGAGGGTCCTCCTTGGTGACAGCGAGGACGAGCCTGTGTCGTGCGCAGTAAGGTCTGTGCAGGATCACCCAGCTGGAGGCCCTGTCGAGGGCTGATGGGCTGCAGCGAGGGGCCGCGTGGCGCCGGTGCAGTTGGGGCGTGGTCCACAGTCTCCTCTGGGCTCCCCCAAGTCGTGGAGGAGCTGGGACCCACCACGGAGGGCTGTCCAGCCTGCTCCCACTTCCTAGTTGTCCTCCCCACCTCGTCCCGGGGTCTGCCTCCAGGGTGCAGATTAGCTGCAACAGGGACGTCGTTCAAAGCAGGCGCCCCGTGGCAGGGTGTGGAGCAGGCACGGGGCTGGAGGCCTGGTCGGGATGGCCGTGCTGCCCTGGGTTGCAGAGTGTCCGGTGGTCCTCTTGGCATCGCACAGTCGGGGGGACATGTGGGTCTTGGGACAAGAGGCAGGCTCTGCTTGTGAGCAGAGGGCTCTCTCGCTGTCCTCCGAGCCTCCGAGCAGCGGCACATGGGGCTCGTGTGTGTGCTCCCCCGTGTGGCCATGTCTGGCCTCCTGGGCGGGGGTGAGCCTGGGCTCTGCCCTGCGCGGTGTCAGGGACGCTCTTGCAACGTGGAAGGGGTGGGGGCTGCGCGGACAGAGGGCCTCGGGACCCGTCCCCCTGCTGCCGCTGCTGTGCTTCCGGTCTCCACAGCTGGCGGCCTTGGGGACTGCCCAGGGCCCGGCTGTGTCCCCACCTCTGTTCTGGGTCAGGCCGGGCCTGACCGCCCTTCCCACACCTGTGCTCTCCCGACAGTGGATCGAGAGGGTGGTCGGCTGGCTAGGCAAGGTGTTCCTGCAGGACGGCCCCGCCAGGCCAGCGTCCCCCGAGGCCGGCCCCACGCTGCGCCGCTGGCGCTGCCACGTGCAGAGGTTCTTCTACCGCATCTACGCCGGCCTGCGCATCGAGGAGCTCTTCAGCATCGTCCGAGGTCAGCCCCGCGGCGCTCCCGGAGGGGTGGAGCTGCCCCCCTAGGGTGGGCTCCCCCAGCCGCCTGTCTGAGTCAGGGCAGGTGTGGGGCTGTGGGTGCTTCTTGTGTCCGCCCCGCCTGTGGGCCGCTCGCCCCTGCCCTGGCCCTTCAGCCTGCCCCTCGGGCGGCTGTGATCAAGCGTGTGGACACTGGGAGGCACAAGGGTGACTCAGGGTGCCCCGGGTGTCCTCGCCTCGTGTGGGCAGGGCTGCTTGCCTTCCTGGCTGCCCCCCACTCTGTGTGGCGTGCAGTGTGCGAGGACTGGCCTCTTCCTGCAGACTTCCCGGACTCCCGGCCCGCCGTCGAGGACCTCAAGTACTGCCTGGAACGGACCGACCAGAGGCAGCAGCTGCTCGTGTCCCTCAAGGCCGCCCTGGAGACGCGGCTGCTCCACCCAGGTGTGGCTGCCACTGCTCACCCCAGGGCCCGACCCAGGAGTCCGGCCCAGTCTCCCAGCCACCTGCAGGGCCTGGGGCTGTGGGGGCTTACGAAGCAGTGTGGGGGGGTCTTTTTGGGGTCAGCCTGGAGGCGGGGTACCACACAGGCCCCTGACACACACTGCTTGGTTGGGAGGTGCTCAGATCTGGGGAAGCTCTGGAGAAACCTCCTGTGAGTGGAGGTGGGAGGGGCTGCTCCCCGCGGACATCCTGGGTGTGAGGGCACGGTGGCCACGGAGACCGCCTGGGCTGCCCCTGCGCCCCACACCATGCTGGGCGCACCGTCACCCCGCCCCTTCCCCGCAGGTGTCAACACGTGCGACATCATCACGCTCTACATCTCCGCCATCAAGGCGCTGCGCGTGCTGGACCCCTCCATGGTCATCCTGGAGGTGGCCTGCGAGCCCGTCCGCCGGTACCTGCGGTGAGACCTCCGGCCGCCGGGTCCCTGGCTGCACCCGTGGGGCCAGGCTGCTCTTCTGCGTCCCTGCAGCTCCGCGTCCCCGTGCCCCGGCCCTCCCGCGTCCCAGCACGGAGGGGTGGCCCAGCTGGCCGGCCCCAGGCTGACGGGAGGTGGGGCCCGCAGCAGGCCGCAGCTGTGGTTCCAGAGGGTGCCGCCGGAAGCCCCTCAGGGGTAGCAGGACCAGCCAGTCCAGGGCTGAGCCAGAAACAGCCTGGCCCGGCCCGTCTGGTCATCTCAGCTCCTGTGGCTCCGGACGGGGGTGGTGCATGTCGTCGTATTTCGTCTTTTGATGGAAAGCCTGACGGGCTTGTCCTTGGCACGGGCTGGGGGGCTGGCTGTGGGGGTGTCGGGTGCTCAGGCGGGCACCAAGGCGCCCTGAGGGCATCGCGCTCACGCTGGCAGGACTCGGGAGGACACAGTGCGGCAGATCGTGGCCGGGCTGACGGGGGACTCGGACGGGACGGGGGACTTGGCTGTCGAGCTGTCCAAGACGGACCCAGCGAGCCTGGAGACTGGCCAGGATAGTGAGGACGACTCGGGCGAGCCCGAGGACTGGGTCCCTGACCCTGTGGACGCAGATCCAGGTTCGCGCCCCACAGCCCGCCGGCTCTGCACTGTGGGGAGGGTCCCGCTGGGGGCACTGTGGTTTGTGGGTCATTGCCACACCTACCTTTGAGGCCTGAGGGGGTCGGCACCCAGCAGGGGGACCTCCCTCAGCCCCTGTGAAGTGCCAATGGCGCCCCTCCCCCGCCGCGCAGGGAAGTCCAGCTCCAAGCGGCGCTCCTCCGACATCATCAGCCTGCTGGTCAGCATCTACGGCAGCAAGGACCTGTTCATCAATGAGTACCGCTCGCTGCTGGCCGACCGCCTGCTGCACCAGTTCAGCTTCAGCCCCGAGCGGTGAGGCCCCGGGCGCTGCGGCTCCTGTGCTGGTGCGGGCCGCCCTCTGTTGGCCCCAGTGTATTCTGGCGCTGACCCGGGCCCCTCAGCCCAGGGAAGGCTCTGCCCTGCGCCCCCTGCTGCCCGGGGAGGCCTCGGGGTGGCCCTGCGCTGGGCGGCGGTGGGCAGGCGCGGCTGCTGCCCTGATACGCGTCCTCTTAGGGAGATTCGCAACGTGGAGCTGCTGAAGCTGCGGTTCGGCGAGGCCCCCATGCACTTCTGCGAAGTCATGCTTAAGGTGGGCGCCAGGCCCCGCCCACTGCCTGCCCTCCCCCCAGTCCCGCCCCGTCCCGCCCTCCTCCAGACCCACCTCCACTTTCCCACGGTCCCCCCAGGACATGGCCGACTCACGCCGCATCAACGCCAACATCCGCGAGGAGGACGAGAAGCGGCCCGCGGAGGAGCAGCCGCCCTTCGGGGTCTATGCCGTCATCCTGTCCAGCGAGTTCTGGCCCCCCTTCAAGGAGGAGAAGCTGGAGGTCCCCGAGGACATCAGGGAGGCCCTGGAGGCCTACTGCAGGAAGTACGAGAAGCTCAAGGTACTGCCCGCCCGCCTGCCTGCGCGGGAGCAGCCCCCGGCCGCGAGACCTTTCCCAGCGTGCGCCTCGCGGACTCAGTCACATGCTCGGCCCTCACGGCCCCTCCCAGCGCCTTCACGTCTGCCTGCTTCCCTCTGCGGAGCCTGCCTGCACCCGCGTCCCTGCGTCACCTGTGCCTTCTCGGCACCAGCCTGTGCTGCCTTACTGTCTGTGACTGGAACCTGCCCCTTCCAGGCGATCCAGGCTCTTACGGGCAGGCTGCTCAAACCCCGTCCTCCGCCCTCCCAACCCCGTGGCCACGCCCACTATTTCCGTGCCAGCCGGAGCAGCAGCCGTTCCCGGGACTGAAACCCACGCCCTGTGGGGCCACACGAAGCAGCGCGGGCCAGGTGGCTTCTCGGCCTGGCAGCTGTGGCCCGGGTGCTGGGAGCGCAGTCCCATAGCAGACGGGCTGCGGGCTGCGTGCTGACTGCCGGCCGTGTGCGGGCGGGCGGCAGCGGGTGGGTACTCCTGGGTCACACTCACGCTCCCCTCTCTCCCTTCCTCGCTCTCTGAAAGGAGGGAAAGTGTCCTCGGGGAGGGTAACAAACCCAGCAGCTAAAACGCCTGAGCTTTCTTGTCAGCCCTGGAGGCCAGGGTCTGAGGTCAGGGTCTGCAGGGTCCCGTCCCTCCCTCCCTCCCCCACGGCTGTGGGCGGGGCCCTGCCGGCCCCTGCCCCTCCCAGCGGTGGGGCCAGCCCTGCGGTCCCTCTCTGCCTCCATCCTCACCGTGGTCTTTTCCTGTGCCTGTGTCTCTTGTGCTCTTACTCTTACGAGGACTCGGGTCAAGTTCTGTGAGGACTGGTCCACCCCAGGAGAACCTCAGCTAATGACACCTGACCCTGCCCACATCCTAGTCAGGTCGCCCGCCGTCTTGGGGGTGATAATGAGGACAGCCAGCTTGCTGGGTGCTTGCTGTCCCTTTGTGGTGGCTGGGGGGTGGGACCCGGAGCCCACCTGCCCTCTCCCTGCTGCCTCCTGCCTCCTTGGGGCTGGGGCGTGGGGCGGACCCTCCCCTCCCCTGGCTGGCCGCCCGCCCAGCTCACCCCAGCCCTCCGCAGGCCATGCGCACCCTCAGCTGGAAGCACACGCTGGGCCTGGTGACCATGGACGTGGAGCTGGCGGACCGCACCCTGTCCGTGGCCGTGACCCCTGTGCAGGCCGTGGTCCTGTTGTACTTCCAGGACCAAGGTGAGCCAGCCGCACCTCCTGGTCCCAGCCTGCGATGCTTGGTACGGGAGGGGCAAGCAGGACTCGGGCAGCCCCTTCCCGTCCCCGTCCCCCGGGGGGGCTGGCGGGGCAGAGGGTGGGCCGGCCCGGCCCACCCAGAGTGCCCGGCCACTGCCCGCACAGCCACCTGGACCCTGGAGGCGCTGAGCAAGGCGGTGAAGATGCCGGTGGCGCTGCTGCGGAGGCGGATGTCCGTGTGGCTGCAGCAGGGCGTGCTGCGGGAGGAGCCTGCCGGCACCTTCTCCGTGGTGGAGGAGGAGCGGCCGCAGGACCGCGACAACATGGTGCTCATCGACAGCGACGACGAGAGCGACTCGGGCATGGCCTCGCAGGCCGACCAGAAGGAGGAGGAGCTGCTGGTGGGCGGGGTGTGGCTGGGCGGGGCTGCGGGCCGCGGCTGGAGGGCGGCCCCGCTGACAGCCGCGGGGCCGCTGTCCCCCCAGCTCTTCTGGACCTACATCCAGGCCATGCTGACCAACCTGGAGAGCCTGTCGCTGGAGCGCATCTACAGCATGCTCCGCATGTTCGTGGTCACCGGCCCCGCGCTGGCCGAGATCGACCTGCAGGAGCTGCAGGCCTTCCTGCAGAAGAAGGTGCGGGACCAGCAGCTGGTCTACGCGGCCGGCGTCTACCGGCTGCCCAAGAGCTGCAGCTGATGCCTGCCGGGCCCTGCCCGCCAGGCCCTGCCCCCGCCGTCCCCACCTGCCCGCGTCCTGCCGGATGGGTGGCCTGGCCCCCACACCCCTGCCTGGAACCCCTGTGTCTCCCCCGCACCACACCCCAGCCCAGTCCCCAGAGTGCAGAGTAAAGCAGCTTGTTCCTCATTCTTTCCTGTTTTGGTGGCTTTGTGGGGCCTCGTGGACACGTGACCCGGGTCTCCCTCCAGGCTGCCTCTCCACTGCCGCCTGCCAGGGCCCACCTCCTGGAGCGGGGCCGGCCCGCACAGGCGGCCAGGGCTGCGCACCTGTGTTTGCACTCCAAACCTGAGGGAGTCGGCACGTGGGCTCGAGGCACGTGCGGGCCTTCGGCTGCAGCCTCACTGCTCTGGCCCTCGGAAGGAGCCTTTGGGTCACCTCCCTCTGCCTGGCCTGAGTGTCCAGCCCCCAAGTTCTGGGCCAAGAGCTTCAGGACCGCTGCTGGGACGCACGAGTTCCACCAGAACCGGAGGCGTGCAGGTGGCCAGCGTCCCTGCCAGGCCAGGAGCTTCCTACGTCCCCAGCAGGAGGGGCTGCCAGGGACCCGCCCTCATGGCGAGGGGGACTGGATACTGGTCCTCCTGTCCCACATTAGAGCAGAGCGGCCACAGTGCTCAGAGCCCAGGGTAAAGGGTATTCTCAGGAAACCACTTGCCTCTGAACCCCACCGTGTGGTCAGGGGCTCGGGGCTCAGCGCCAGGCGACTGACGCTGGGAGCCCAGCCTCTCCAGGCTCCGCCCCTGTCTGTGCCCAAGGGCCTGCCCCAGGCCAGTCGGGGACCCAGAGGTCCCTGAGGCCGGGGAGGGCGTGGACTCCCGCAGGCCCCGGCCTCCCTCATCAGGCAAGAGCTGCTCTAGCCTGGCGGCTGTCCCTGCAGACGGCAGCATTCCTTTGGAATGCGTGTGTCCACTGTCCAGGCTTTCCAGCCCTGGAGGCGTGCTCGCTGTCCTCAGGCACCCTGTGGGTCCCTGCAGGCTACCTCCACCTCTGCATGGGGCCCTGAGTGGCATTCCCAAATCTAGGACATCCCCTCCCTACTCCCGAGAAGGCTGCCTGCTACAGGGCCTGGAGGAGGAGGGGGCAGGGCCTCGGCTCACAGTTCTAGCGCTTGGAGGGGCCTGACACGCTGGCAGCCCCCTTCCTTGGCCCCACCTGCCTGTCCTCTCGGAGTCAGGTGCTGTGGTCACAGCAGTCGGCTTCCTGTTCTCTGAGTTCTATTGGGGGGTGGGGGGCCTGAGTCTCCCAACACCAGCATCCGCTTCGCACCGGCCCGGGTGTGCCTTGGTCATCCTCACCAGGATGCAAACCTGCCCGACCGGCCTGGCAGGGGGGTGGCGTAGTCCCAGGCACGGGCACATGGGCACACCTGCTCCACACACCTCTGGACGCAGAGTGTGGTGTAACCCAGTGCGTCTTGGGTCACTCAACAGGCATAGAGTTGCCACTGGGTCCCCCGAGGGCCCCGCCCAGAGGGGGCACCTGTGTCAGGAGTCTGGGAGGTCCCCAATGACCAGGGGCCAGCTGGGCCCCAGCTGTGCACCACCCCCAGGTCTGAAAGTCACCTGTGGGGCAGGGCACTTCCTCTTGCTGCCAGGGTGGCTGGCGGAGGTGCCAGTGCAGGAGGGCCAGGCGGCTGAGGTCGACCCCGGCCACGCCAGCCTGCCGGCGAGTCCCTTGGGCAGCGCTGTCTGGTCTGCAGGAAGTTGCACAGACACCAGGCCCTCGGAGGGGCAGGCGGGCAGGTCCCCAGGTGGTTGTGGGCTTTAAGCCTGAGCATCAGATGCTGCCTGCCGCCATTTGCCAGCCCCCGGCCCCTGGAGGAGGATGATCTGGGTGGCTGGGGACCCTGAGGGCCCTGCAGGCCTGGGCGTCACTGGGGTATGAGCACCAAAGAGTCGGTGCCGGGGCATCGGGCACAGAGCCACGCCCTGACCCCCACCCATCAGCCCCTGCTTGTCCCAGCCTTGGGGGGAGGGTGGTGAGGTCGGTCACCTCCCAAGTCTCACCTGAGCTGCCACAGGCCTGGTTCTGAGGGAAACAGTCCTGGCGCTGCCCACTGTGGACAACCCTGGGTTTTGGAGACATTGTCTCTGCGACCCCAGGGGCCCACGGGCAGGACCTGCCCACCGCGTTTCCTATGAAGCTCCAGCCCCACCGTTGCCTCTGCTTAGATCTGGCCGGGACATTGAGGAGTGGTTCCCCGTCCACCCTACCTGGTCCCCCACGGCTGCCCCCACAAGGCTCCTCGAATCCCGGCGCCCAAGGGCGAGTGAAGCTCAGGCAGAGGCCCTGCCCCCACTCCCCCACCTCACAGCTCTACTGTGAGGTCAGCGCCTTCCGATGAGTTCTGTCCAGAGGTGTGTGCGGTGGGGCTGGGGCTGGACATGGCCCCCGGTCCCCAGCCTGCCTCCTGCCTGGTTGGCAGCCCCCTGGGTCTGATACGTTTGTCCCTTTTGCTCATCCCTGCTGCAGGTGCCTCTCCTGTCCCCACCCCATCCCCTCACCAGGGCCCCTACCTTCCCGGCGGGCCGGACGCATCTGTGTTCTGGTGACCCCCAGGATCGGGGGGTGGCCCTGGGGGTCCTCCACCGGCAGCTGGTGACAGCTGCTTGGCCACTTGTGTCCTGTCTCCGCAGCTGGAACCTATTGCGACTGCAGCCTGGGCCTCAGCCGAGAGGCCCTCATAGCCCTGCTCGTGGTGCTGGTGGGCATCAGCGCCAGCTGCTTCTTTGCACTCGTCATCGTGGTGATTGGTGTCCTTCGGAGCAAGGGGTGCGTGGGCCCAGGGCCGGGGAGATGTGAGGGCTGCCCGCCCTGGAGCCTCGGTCTTGCCCAGAGAGGGCCCTCTGCCCCCGCCCGGGAGGGGTGTCACCAGAGGCTTGGGCATGGCCTTCCCGGACTAGGGGCTGGGGAGAGGTGCGGGAGGCACTTCTGGGCTCCTGGGGCCCAGCCCAGTTGTTCTAGGAGTCATACCTGCCTTTGTCCCCACAGCGAAACGTGCCCCGAAACCAGGGACAGCAGGTGAGTGACCTGGGGGAGGGCCGCAAGGGTGAGCTTTGCCCCTGCCCCCTGCCCTCTGCCCCCGGGAGGCGAGGTCACAGCCCAGCCGGGACTTCTGACCCGGGCCCTGTCGTGCAGTATGGTGGAGCACTTCGGGGTCCAGGAAGATCACATGGACCTGCAGACGGTGCACATGGAGTCCCACCTCGTGGAGCCCCTGCAGATGGAGCAGCTGGAGTCCCACCTCATGGAACCCGAGCTGGAGGTCGCCCTGATGCCGCCCCTAGACGGCCACAGCCTCATGACCATCCCCATGGACCCCTCCCTGGCTCTGGAGAAGACCCCCCCACCTGAGTGGGACTGTGAGCAGCTGGCGCAGGGGAATTAAACAGTATTTAGTGGTTCTGCGAGGTCCTCCCGGAGCTGTGCGCGGCTGGGTCTTGGGGAGGGGGTTCTGTGCGCACCTCTGCCACCTCTTCTCTGATGTGGGGGGAGGGGTGTGCAGTGCAACTCCCGGCAACCGTTTTCTCTCCTCCAGGGCCTGGGCGGGGCCACCTTGATTTTCCACTTCCTCCTGCTGGAGCCTCAGCCCAGATCCTCCCAGAATCTTCCTGTTGCTTTGTCCCATGAAACTGGCAGGGATCCTGGGCCCCTGCCTACCCCACCCGCAGAAAACCCCAGGACAGGACAGGACTCCAGGGGGAGTAGCATTTGATAAGGGGACATTCGCTGGTGCCCCTGCCCCACCCACACTGCCTCCTTGAGGTTCCAGGACAGTCCTCAGGAGGTGGGCTGGGGCAGATGAGACTGTCTCCCCTGCCACAGGTGTGCAGCAGCCCCCTCCACCGCCCAGCCTGGCCCCTGCACTCAGACCCCCATCAGGTGCTGGTGCTCCACCAATCACACACCTTGGGGATGAGACCCTACCTAAGCCAAGGAGGGTGGGGGCACTGTATTTGTGCAGGACAGTCACTTCACAGAGCCTGGGACTAGCAGAAGCTGGGGTGAGGAGCAGGGTGCACGGGGTCCGATTCGGGGCGTGGCACCCATGTGGATGGTGTAGGTGTGTGGTCCAGCTGCTCAGACCTCAGAGCGGCTCCGGATGGTGGACGACAGGGGGGATGGGGGCATCTCATCAGCGCTGGTTCTGGCGTGGAGCCAAGAGGAGCCTGGAGCTCCGGGACAGGTGGCTGGCAGTGCTGGGCCCTGGCTATGTGCCTAGCCCCCGCCCTAGGCGGGACCAGCGGAGGGACAGGAACTGTCGGCGCTTGGGCCAGAGAGTTAATATTTGTGCCGGCGCAGAAGGGACGGACGGGTTCCAGGGACACACGGGCAGCAGGCTTCCCACCGCGGGTCCCACGGCTGCCCCCATGCTGAGCCCCTCCTTTCTCTCGCGGCCGCCTCCGCCGCTGTTGCTGCTGCTGCTGCTGTCGCCGTGGCCAGTCTGGGCGGCCACCCCCATGGGAACCCCGGGCGCCCGGGACTGCCCTGAGGCGTGCGCGTGCGCGCCGGGCGGCCAGGCCAACTGCTCAGGGCGTGCGCTGCCCGCTGTGCCGGCCGGCCTGAGCCTGAGCGTACGCGCGCTTCTGCTGGATCACAACCGTGTGCGCGCGTTGCCGCCCGGAGCTTTCGTGGGCGCTAGCGCACTGCTGCGCCTGGATCTGCGAGAGAACGGGCTGCGCTGGGTGCACGCTCGGGCCTTTTGGGGTCTGGGCGCGCTGCAGCAGCTCGATCTCAGTGCCAACCAGCTGGAGGCGCTGGCTCCTGGGACCTTCGCGTCCCTGCGCGCGTTGTGCAAACTCTCACTAGCGGACAACCGGTTGGCGCGCCTGGAGCCCGTGGCGCTGGGTGCGCTCCCGCTGCTGCGTGCCCTCAGCCTGCAGGACAACGAGTTGACTGCGCTCGCGCCCGGGGTACTGGCCAGCCTTCCGGCCCTCGACTCACTGCGCCTGCGCGGCAATCCCTGGGCCTGCGGCTGCGCTCTACGCCCGCTCTGCGCCTGGCTGCGCAGGCACCCGCGGCCCGCGCCAGGTGAGGCTTCGGGGCGCAGGTGGGGCGGGGCGGCTACTGTCGCTGACTCGCCGCCGCTTGATTCTGCGCCCCTGTCCCGCAGAAGCCGAGATGTTGCTTTGCGTGTCGCCGGGGTTCCAGACGCTCAGCCCCTTGACCGCCTTCCCCGACACCGCCTTCCGCCACTGCGTGCAGTCACTCGCCCCGCGGGACCTGGTCGTGGTCTGCACGCTGGGGCCAGTCTCCTTCCTCGCCAGTCTGGCCACCTGCCTGGCTCTGGGCTCCGTGCTCACTGCCTGGCGCGCGCGCCGCCAACGCGCCGCCGCCCGCTGCCCGCGGAGACCGCCTCTGAACCTTGGCCTCAGCGAGGCCTCCCCTGCGGACCCTGGGAGCCCCGCTGCCACCGCCCAAGTCTGAGTGGGCCGCTGTTGCCCTCGTATATTCCCCTATTCCCTGCCCTCCTTCACACTCCCTGCAGGCATCAACAAGCGACACAGACCGGGTTTTCGTGACATTCTTTTAGGCATCACCACTGCACACACTGGGTCAGGGAGCGGTGCGGTGCGCTTCCAGCTTCTGGGGCGGTGGGTCAGCGCGCAGCCGCGCACGGGCCGCAAGGGAAGGCACGCGCTCGGACACAGGACGGGCTAGGCCTGTACAAGGTGGCGGGCGGGCTGAGGACAGTCCGGAGCCAGTGATCGGGGAAGCCCATCGGGGGCTGCATGCCGGAGGAGGCAAAGAGGAGGCTCGGTCGGAGTCTGGAGGAAAAGCAGGGAAGCAGCTGGGAGGCCAGGGAGCCCCTGTGGAGCGGCTGCCAGTGCGGGGGTCAGGGTCTGTGGTTGGGGGAGGGCAGGGTTGGTTCCGCGAAAGGGATTGAGGAGGAAGGGGAGGGCAAGAAGAGGAGAGCGGGTGGGGCCGAGGCTGCCGGGAGTGGGCTCTGCAGCAGGGGTGACTCGGTCCCCTGGGGCCACAGGCCCCCACTGTGGCTCTGGTGGTGGCTGGGGAAGGACCGGGCTTCAGTCTCTGCTCCAAGCCCCTCTCCCCACTCTCAGAGACCCCAGGGCCCTGCCTCTGCCGGAGCGCCCTGTGGCCCTGCCCAGCCAGCTCAGCTCTGGCCCGTCCGCAGCCACTCTGGTCCGCGCCTGGGTCCAGCAGGGGCCGCCCACCAGGCAGCAGGGCAGACGAATGCACGGGAGGCCCAGGGCGGGCAGTCTCTGGCCGGTGGGCTTCCCTCAGGCCTTCCCGAGCAGCAGGACCCATCAGTGTCCTTGGCCGGGCTAACTGGGCAGGTGGGCGCCTCCGGGGGCCTCACACCACGGTGCTGACCGAGGGATCTGAGAGGTTGAGCGGGCCCGTGATATCAGTGGGATGGTACTGCTGCAAAATAGAAATACACAGACAAGGCGGCCCGTTAGCCCGACGCTCGGGGGCGCACGCGGGGCCGGGGCGGGTGGGCCGGCCAGCCGGCCGAGCGGCGGGCGGCGGGCGCGGCCTGGGGGAGGCTGGGGGCGCTCCTCCCCCTGACCCCGTCGTGCTCCGGGGCTCTGCGTGGGCCAGGCCGCGGTCCCGTCCGTCTGTCTGTCTGTCTGCGGGGGAGGGGCAGAGCAGGGCGGGCGGGGCGTCTCAGCTCTCCCTATGCCGGGCACACATCTGCAGCTGGCCCTCCTCCCTCTCAACAGCGCGTCGCGGCAGCACTGTGTCTTTTTGGTTTTGCAAAGCGCCGCGTCCACCCCCGGTGCTCTATAAATGAGAACCAACAATCAATACCCGCCGGCCCCGCTGGCCGCCAGGGACCCCAGCCCTGAGCGCCCAGTGCCACCCTGGCCCGGACCGGCCACAGGACAGGGGCAGAGGATCTCAGCAGCCGGACCGACCCCACCCATCCCGACAGAGCCCCCCCACCCAGGCCTCCCTCCGAGCAGGCGCCCAGCCTGAACCAGGGTGGGAGCCAGGCTGCCCTCCCCCACCCAGTCCCCCAGCTGGCAGAGCCCCCGGTCACCCCGCAGGGAAGGGCCAGTCCCAGGCCTGGCCTGGGGACAGTGCCTGGTGCCCAGGGAGGCTCGGGCGAGGCCTCCAGTGGGGGTGTGTCCCCAGAAGGGCACTGTGAGAGTTTCTGAACTGCGCCTGAACCCACTAAGGGGCGTGCCTGTCTGCTACAGGGGGGAGTGGGGCGGCAGGAGGGGTCAGTGCCACCGCAGGAAGTGGGCCATCGCCTGTGGGACTTCTGTGCGCCTCCTTGCAGGTGCCTGCCCAAAAGCACTGTCTGCTGGGGACACCTGCAGCCCTGGACTGCCCCACCCCCACTACCCTCTTGTGCTGGACACCTGCCCTCCTCTCCCTGCACCCTGGGTGGTGCCCCTGGCTCAGGCCCTCCCCGCTTTCCTGGGCTTGGGTGGCCCAGCCTGTGCTCCAGCCCCACTGACCCTCACTGTCCCCTACTGCCCTGGTGCCCAGAACCTCCTGTGAAGAGGAGCTCGCCAAGCCTCACGGTCCTCGCCCGGGGCACCCTGGCGGCTTGGCCTTAGCTTCAGACTGCTCTGGCTGTGTCCTGGGGGGTCTGCCCTCTTCCCAAGCACTGCGGGGGTCGGGGGCGGGGCGCTGCAAACCCGCTTCCACCTTGGAGCACAGCTCCCATGGGGTCAGGGCCAAATCTGCCCCAGGACTGCAGGGCATCTGCTGGCCCAAGGGCTGGCTGTGCTGGCTCTGGGTGGCCCCACCCCTCTTGAGACTGGGGCGCCCCTGGCGAGGCTGGGTCCACCTAAGGGCTTTTGGCCCAAGCAGCAAAGCCAGCTGCAGCGACAAGCTGCCCAAGGCAGGAGGGCGGGGACTCTGGGCTCAGGCAGAAGGCCTGGCTGTGATGCGGTCCTGTGGGGTGGGGCTGGGGGACAGGAGCCGAGGGCCCGGTCTCCTCCAAGGAGGCATCCCCTTCTTGGGCCTCTGTCTGGGAGCCTCCACGCTCTAAGCTCTGCGGGCCAAGGCTTTCTGGGCCAAACCCACCCCTTCTCAGAACCCCCGGGGGCTGCTGGCACACCTCCTGCAGGGCCCTGCTCAGCCTGGGGTGGGAGCTGCCCCCTCTGGTCCCATCCACTCCCCGCCTGACAGTCCCCTGTGGCTGGGGGCCTGTTCCAAGTCCAGGCCCCAACCGTCCACCCAGATGGAGCCAGGCCCGGCCCCCAGCCCGGGCCCACACAGAGACCACATGGAAGGGGTGCAACAGGCATGGCTCTGGTGAGACACGAGAGACAGGTGTCTGGGTGGCGGGCCGGCAGCCAGACAGATGGACGGATGGGACATCACAGCCACCCCTCCCCGTGGACTCCGCGGGGAGGGAGAGAGGGCAGCGGGCCCGACCCGGAGAGGCTGAGAACTGACGTAGCAGTGAGGTGGTGTGGCCTCCTGACGTGTGAGGAGCCCCGGCCGGGCGGTCCCGGGCTCCCGGGGGCCCCGGGCACGGCCCACGCGGTGAGGCTGACTGGCTGACCGACAACATGACACAGCTTCAGGATGGCGCATGGCGTCATGGCATGGGCGGGGCGGACTGACGCAGAGACACATGGGGGGGGCCCAGTGAGGGCCGGCCGGAGAGAGGCCCAGAGCCGGAGAGAGGAGACCTAGTGCGCGGGGCGAGTAGAGATGAGGGCAGAGGCCACAGCGGGCGGGTGTGGTGGGGTGGGATGATGGGGGAGGGCACGCCTGATGCACGGGACACAGACACGGAGGGGCGAGAGAAGAGTCGGAGACGGGGGACTAGGCGTTCTGCCCCTTACCGTGTCTTTGGAGGACCTACGTCTCTTGAAGCTGGAAGCCAGGGTGGAGGTGATAGCCCTAAATGTGGCTTTCTTTTTAGGGTCGGGCTCTGCTCTACCACTCTTTCTATCCTAAAATGAATATGTATAAGTGATTAGACAGCTAAGGGGCACGGCCACACCTGCCCTCGCCTGCTCCTCGGGGGCCGCTGCCCGGCCTGGCCGCCGCTCGGGCCCTCGCTCCTGCCTGCCTCCCTGCGCTGGGCCGCCGGACGCGCACAGGCGGCCTCGGCTCCGGGTCGGGTCGGGTCTGACCTTGCTCGTGCTGGGGCTGGGCTTGGGGGGTCCCGTCTGGCTCTCTTCCTGGGAGGTCCGCTCGGCTCCCTGGCTCTTGGGTGGCCCTGGTTTACAGGCGTCCCAAGGAGGAGGGTCCCCCCCAGGCACTGGAGGAGTCGCCCCTCGGGCCTGCCAGCCATGCTGACCCCTGAGGGGCACACGGAGATTCAGGAGTGGCCGAGGGGCCAGGGGCAGGTGTCCAGATGAATTGGAGCGACAGGCAGAGGCAGCTCCCGGGACCCTGGCCTTGGGTCTGATGGCCGGGACCACCCTGTGCCCGCCAGTGAGAGCAGCGACCAGGTCCCAAGAGCAAGAGTGGGCAGATGAGAGGTGGGGGGCGTCCAGCAACCCGTCCCCCCAAGGCCCTCCCTGTCTGCACTGCGACCTTCCTCCCAGGACGCAGGCTCTGGAGAGGCACCCAGAGAAAGAGAAGAGATGCAGCAAACTGGGCTTGGACCGCAGGGCAGGAGCCAGGGGCCTACACAGACCCCACTGCCTGCCCCGCCCCAGGAGGGCTGCGGCTGCCCGGCCTGCAGCCCGTGCCCTGCGGGCAGCGAGTTCCCACAGACACCGGCAGAGGCGCCAGGCTGGGCCAGCCAGACCGCTTCAGACCGGAGTCACGCAGCACAGGACGCAGCAGGGCAGCGGGAAGGGGGCCCCGGAGGTCGCTGAGGAGGAGTGTGGGGCGGCGAGGGCAGAATGCATCTGAGACTCACATGCTTCCCCGGGGGGGGGTCCCTGTCTTACCCTGCCTCAGTTTGCCTTCCTATGGAATGGGCGCCGGAGGGTGACTCTGGAGACAGAGGGGCCAGGCGGAGGCCTGGGGCAGGGCGCGTGGCCTCCCTCCACCTGGTTTGGCAGTGGGCAGCCACCTGCAGGCGGTTCCCCACTGACGCCGCCCGTGGCCATGGCTCCTAGCTCCAGTCCTGCTCACGTGGGCTCCAGGAGCCAGGGCCAGCGCTTCGGCCTGTGGGGACGGAGGAGGACCGGGGCCAGGTCGGGCCATGGGCTCCAGGCCTCGCAGGGCGGCCTTCCCTACCTGCAGGTTCTTTCTCCACACGTTCACCGCGGCAAAGGCCAGCTGCATCTGCTTCCGGCGGGCGTCCTTGTGCCGCTTGTAGGCGATTTCGATGAAGATCAGGAAGATTCCAGCCACGATGCCCCCAGCCACCAGCATGAAGACCCCTGTGGGCCAGGACCCAGCGCCTCAGCTGCTGGCTGAGCGGGCCACAGGCCCCCTGCAGAACCCACCCAGTGTTATCAGGGGCATTAAGGCGGAGGGGGAAGACTCACCCGCCATGTTCTCGAAGGTGAGAGTGGCAGGGGCATTGCTGCGCGAGTCACACTCCTGGTACCTCACCCACGTCTTGTCCAGGTCTTCCATAAAGCCGTTCTCATGAGACCTGGGCGGGCCAGGAGTGTAGTGGGGGGTGGGGCCTGGGTGCTGCGTGTGGATTGGACCTGGCTAGGCCTGAGCGTGGAGGGCGGGGCGAGTGGATGGGGCGGGGCGAGGCAGTGGCGCGGTGGCGGGCCGAGTGGGGCTGCACCTGCTGCAGGTGCAGAGGCTCTGGGAGAGCAGAGGAGGGGGCGGGGCTGCAGATGAGGCTGACTCACTTGAGGATGGACAGAGAAACGTTCTGCTTCCAGGGGCTGTCCTTGCGCATGCCGATGCCGAAGCCGGAGCGGAAGAACAGCTCGCCCGTGGTCACCAAGTCGCACTTCTGCGAGGCCTCGAACTCCAGCACCGCCGAGTCCCAGATGAAGGCGTGCAGTTTGCTGCAGGCAGGGGCAGGGGTCACTGGAGCCCCGCACAGTCAGTCTACCCTCAACCCGCACGTTTGCGCTCCTTCGTCCTGCCAGCCTGCAAACCTCATGTCTGTCCCCATCCCCGTGGTCCCATCCAGCCTGGACACTCGCTTTTCCTTTAAGCGGGGACGCTCCACCTTGTCCAGCCCGCCCCTCGGTGGTCCCGCGCGGCCCCGCCCCCTCACTGGTCCCGCGAGGCCCCGCCCCCTCACTGGTCCCGCGAGGCCCCGCCCCCTCACTTGTCCCGCACGGCCTGGATGGCCTCGGCCGCGCTCTCGTAGTTGTGCTTCTCCATGTGCCGGTACATGGTGCTCAGCTCCACTTGCCGCCGGAAGTAGATGTCCACCGAACTCTGCTTCACCGTCGCGTAGATGAACTTGTCCGAGGGATTCCTCAGCTGCAGGGTCAGAGGGGGGCTTGCGGCTGCTGCCCAGCCCCACCCGAGGCAGACCCCCCGCGGACCTCACGACCCCTCCCCCAGCAGGGCCAGGCCTCACCCGCGGGTCGTTGATCCCTGTGATGCGCTCCTCGGGTCGGTCCAGAACCAGGAAGGCCGCCAGGTTGGCGGTGTAGGAGGCCACGATGATCATGGCAAAGCCGGCCCACACCATGCCCAGGATGCGCGCGGAGAAACTTCGGGGGGCGCCTGTGGGCAGAGGTCCGTCAGCTACCGGCTGGAGGCGGGGGGTGGGGCGGGCGGGGCAGCGCGGGGCCTGGCAAAGCCTCACCTTCTCCGATGCCGGAGTTTAGCAGGACGCCCCAGGAGAACCACATGGCCGAGGACAGCGTCAGCGCGTCCTCCTCCTCCTCCTCGCTGTTCACCTTGAACCGGCCGAAGGGGCTGCAGGGCGTAGAGGGCGGGCGGGAGAGGGCGGGAGAGGCAGCCGCGCCCCGCCCTCGCCCGCTCCGCCCGCCCCGCAGGTGGATGTGTCCGGCCCCCGGCCGCGCTCACCTGAAGCGGTCCAGCAGATACAGCATCACAGCCACCACGTGCACCGACAGCCCCACCAGAAGCCACAGCGTGCTCTGGAAGGGCTGCATGAAGGAGTCCAGCGTGCTCCGGGGGATCTCCTGCAGGTGGGCAGGCCGTCAGCGGCGCCTGGGTCCTCCCAGGACCCCGCCCAGCCCACACGGGCCCCTGCCCACCTTCTTGACCAGAATGGTCAGGCCCTGGTACTTGAAGGGCTTGGAGAACTCGATGTACTGTGCGCGCTCGTTGTTGATGGTCAGCGGAGCCACGATCATGTCCGCCTGCCCGCTGAGCAGCTCGCCCATCATCCCGTTCCACTCCTTCTTATTGCTGTTATTCACCTGTGGGGCGACACAGCCGGTGGGGACACGGACACCGCTGGCCCCAGGCCCGAAACAGGCTTCTGCCCTAGCGCACCTCAGCGTAGGCCGCTCCAGGCCGCTTCCAACCTGCAGGCCCCGCCCACCCCAGACTCCGCCCTACCCACCAGCCCCGCCCTCCCAGACTCCGCCCAGCCTGCAGGCCTCACAGGCCCATTGCCCTGCCCCTAGTAAGACCCCTTCCCTGGGACCCGTCTTGTGCGGGGTCCCACAGCGACCCTCGCGTACCCGTTCCTGTGTGCCGAACTTGCCATCAGCCACCAGGTGCACCTCATAGGTGAAGTTCATGGTCCGCGCCAGCTTGATGAGCAGGTCAATGCAGAAGCCGTAACAGCACTGAGGCACCGTGTGGCGCGCTGGGGGAGGAGGGGTGGTGACCTCGGGCCGCCCCCGACCCCGCGGCCGCACCCGGTCCCCCGCGCGCCCCAGCCCCCACTCACGGCTGCCTGGCGACGTGTCATTGGGCCCGGTGCAGATCACTTTCTTGACAGGATCCCCGTTGACTGTGAACTCCTCCTTGCACGTGCCATCGCTCAGCGTGGGCTTGACGTACACGAAGGGCTCCTGGTGGATCGTCACGATCTGGGGGTGGGGGGGCGGGGAGGCAGAGACCGGGCCTGGACCACCTGCCCTCAGCTGCCAGGGGTCGCTGTCCTCTTCACAGCGCCCAGACTTCCCTGAAGCCCCTCCAAGTCCCAGACCTTTCCCCATCCTGCCGCTGCCCGTAGCGAGCCTCGTCCTCCCAGCCACCTGCCACCGCCGCCAGCACCATCCACCCTCAGGAGGGGCCCCAGTCTCCCCGGAGCACCCACACCGCCTCAGCATTCGGAGGGCACATGGCCCCGTTGAGACGTTCCATCTGTCGGGCACCTTCTCTGACGACTCAGGGACGAGGAACTCGGTGTCCCTGCCCGGCCCCTGCCCCCTGAGCACAGGAGTCTATCCCCTGATATCCGAGCAGGACCCAGGGCCCACGGCTGCCCTCGTCTGACTGCCCAGCCTCCCCAGCAGCGGGTCCCTGTCTGGCCATCCATGCTTCCTCCCTTCCTCCACCCCCTGCTGTGCGGTCCGCTCCCCCATTCCCGCCTCTTCAGCCCAGGGCCTCCTGGGGCCATGCTGGTGTTCTCTCTCTTCTCTGCCCTTGAGGGACCTGTAGACTGGGGTGGCGGGGGGAGGGGGCAGATTGCTGCAGAGGGGGCTGAACTGAGCACAGCATGCTGGCGAGGGGCTTAAGGGCAGGCGGTATTGGAGCTGAGCCTGCAGCGAGCAGGGATCTGGGAGGCACCCTCTGCGCGCGGCACAGAGGGAGCCGGGCCTGCAGGGTGGGCCGCCCGAGCCTCAGCAGTAAGGGCCGCACTTCAGCTTTCTGCCTGGGGATTGGGAGCTCCTAAAGCAGCCCACTGCCTGTTTAAACCTTCATCATGCTTTTCTCTTAGACAAGCAATACATGTTTGTGCTTTTTAAAAGTCAGTGGGAAAAACTGTAAAAAGCTGGCAGTCTGGATGGAACCATCTGGCCATTGGTGTCGTGGGGCTACTTTCAGACTTCTCAACACGTGGTGTCCGAACTCTAGGGAGCAGGGAGGTGACCTGCAGACAAGGGGCTTGGGGGGGGAGGACACGGGGGCGGGTCCAGAATGCAGACGAGGATGACTGAGAGGCATGGAGGACCCGGGACGCCGGGGGTTGGTTGGTGAATTAAGACAGGGGACTGGTGTTGGTGAGCGTGAGGAGGGACTCTCCAGAGAGCACCCTCGGAGGACAGAAGGGGCCCAGGAAAGAGCCCCAAGGAGCTGGGAAGAGTCAAGCCAGCCAGGGGAGAGGAGCTGTGAGGGCGAGGCCACCAGGGAGGGCTCTCAGAGGCCCCGGGAGAGAGTCCAGGAGGGAATGGCCCACCACTGGGGATGCTGCAGGCAGGCCGGGCGAAAGGACAGTAGGACCCGGTCATGGCAGGGGGCTGTGGAGCTGGAGTGGGGTTGGCTAGGACCACCCGGGGGGCAGGGTGATAAACGGTGTGGAGGTTGTGTCTCTAGGACCAGAACTCAGGACAGAGTGCCAAGGCTGACGTCCACAGAATGACCACCATCTGGCTCCCTGTCCCCCCTTAGCTCATTCCCAGGGGAGTCCTGTCCCTCACAGGGGCCGCCAGTTCCTCTCCCCTCTCCAGCTGCTCTCCGTGCTTCCTCTGGGGCGCCAGGTGTGTGTGCGGGCAGCCAGGTGCCATCCTGTCCCCACTTCCTCTAGGCACTTTCAGTGGCCTCCCTGTGCCCTCCTCAGGGTCTGAGGGGTTGGAGGGAGCACCCAGGGTGTGGGTGCTGGGCAGGGCGGTGGACCCCACCTTCAGCCTGGTGGACATCTGGTACCCTCGCGGCTTCTCTGTCTCTCCGCCTGGCCAGATGATCTTCCTGTCGTTGGGGATGACCTGGGGGTGGGAGTATGAGATGGAGGGTGGCCACGCAGGGGTCTTGGCCCCAGGACCCTAAGGCCCCAGCCCCCACCCCCTCATGACCCCCACCTACATGGGTGCCGTTGTAGATGCCCACTTGCACCAGTTTGCGGTTCTGCAGGTTCATGATGCTGTAGTTGGCGAACTTACGGTCCCCGTCTTCGTTGAACTCCACGCGGCCAGTCACCCCGTCCGCGTACTTGGAAGACATCAGCACTCTGGGGAGGGCGGCGTCAGTCTGGCTTCTCAAGGCTGCTCCCCGCCTGGCCTCCCGAGCAGCCTGAGCCCCACTCTCTGCCCCAGCCCCTGTCAGACCTGGGAGCTGGGAGCCTGGCGGGCGGCACGTGGGCCTGCCTGCACCAGCTGGACAGCACAGCTATGGCAGCAGAGCAGCTTCTGGGTGCCAGGCCCGGCACTGAGGGCTCTCTCTGTGGGTCGGGGTGTTCGGTCCTCACAGCAGTTGTCCTCGTTTTACAAAGAGGCGGACGCCCAGAAAGGGCACAGTGGCCTGTTTGCCAGCGAGTGGGGGGACAGGGTTGAGGTCCTGCCTCTGCGTGTGTGCACCCGTGCGTGTGCTGTGGCATGCCCACATATCTGTGGGCATGTGTGATCCTTGTGTGGCGTGCACTCCCCTGCCTGTGTCTGTGGCATGTATGTGTGCGGCTCGCCCCTCTCGGAGTCTGCATGCACACGGAGCCGGCACCTGCGGCCCCATGTCTCCTGCTGTGGGCCGGGGGGACTGTGGCTCCCACATGCAACCCAGTGCTTGCTATTCAGTTGAGGGGTGGCGTCTAGTGGTGGGCTGGGCCTGCCCACCCTGGGGCGCAGTGTCCAAGGCACTGCGAGTTGACTGCTGCCCCACATGGCTATCCACCCGGGTCTGCGGCCAGCCCTGGCCCTCTGTGTCCCTGGATTCCTCGTCTGCTCGTCTGGGTCTCTGGCAGCGCCCAGTCCCCACCTGCAGCAGGAGCCCCCTCCCACGGGCTGTCAGCCACCAAGGGGAGTCGGGTGGGGTTTCAGGGTTGGTTGCAATGTTAAAACAAGGGGCAGGAGCTGTGGAGGCAGCGACATTCAAGGCATTGGTGTGTGCTGGAAATGGGGCAGGTGATTGTCACGGTGGAGCAGGTGGTGGAGGGGAGGAGAGGAGAAAGGGGCAACTGGCCTGAGTGACTGTATCTGTTGTTTGTGGGCAGCAGGCTGAGCCCGGCCAGCTGAAGAGCGACTATTTACACCTCCTAGAAGCTCTATCCACTGATTGCAGTCGGTTCAACCACTCCTAGAGCAGACCGACTGCCTCTTCAGAGGCCCCGCCCATTCCCAGAGAAGGCCCCGCCCACCTCGTCAGCGGCCCCGCCCACCTCTTGAAGAGCGGCCCGGTCTTCCAGATGTTGGTGTTGCCCACGCAGCCCCGGGGTGGGTCGGTGATGTTCTCCTTCTCCAGGAGCTCATGCACGGCCTGGGCTACCACGCCCACCGCATCGCTGATGTGGGCCGACTCGTTCTTGCCGTTGATGAGCTGCAGCCCGATGATGCCTGGGACGAACGTCCGCTTAGAGCCCGGAGGGGGAACCCCGCCCGCCGGGACCCGGAGAGGCCCAGCACTCACCATCTGGGGCGTAGCGCAGGGCATTCCCCGAGATCTCGCGCTCCCCCACCAGCCACACGTACCCCGAACCCGTCATGTTCAGCATCGCGGCTGCGCGGTACACGGTGGCAGCGTCGTCCTCGCTGTGGGGCAGAGGGAGGTGACGCGCCAGGACTCCAGCCCTCCCCCCACCAAGGCGGGCGGGCGGGCGGCTGCCCCGGCTTCCCAGGTCCTCCTCCAGTCCCTGCCTCTCCCGAAGCCCCTCACCTGGATGGGCGCCTAGGAGCACCGCAGGGTTACAGGGACCAGCCCCGCCCCCAGCCCGCGTCTGGGCCCGGGAACCCCACAAAAGTGAGATGGGGTGGGGCCCAAGACCTCTGAGCTTCCCAGTCCTCCCTTACTGGGCTCCCCTTGCCGCGCAGGGTCAAGGTGATGGGAATGGTGATGGATCATTATTGACCAATCACTTAGTCACCGGGAACTTTATCTTTTAAGTGCTTTATGTGGACTATTTTATTTACTTCTCACAAGACCCCTACGCAGCAGGCATTACTACCCGTGTGTCAGGAGGGGAGCCTGAGGCACCCAAAGCGCACGAGGGGCGGTAAGCGGCAGAGTCAGGTCTGTGCCTGGACAGTGGCCCTGAACAAGCCACACGGCCTCCGGTTCTTCATGTCCACCCAGGAAATGAGAGGCTGGGAGCCCTCCGGGGCGCTCAGCTGCTAGCAGGACCCAGCGTCTGGGGACCGCCCTGCCCTGGGCGTCGCAGCAGAAGCCACAGGAGAGACGGGAGGGCTGCTGCTCAACCCGCTGGAGTCTGCGTGAGCCCTGCGCTCGGCCCACCTCCCCCGGCTGGGACTGCTGGCAGGCAGACACACGTGCTCCCGAGGTCCTGGAGCATCCTCACCCCACGGAGGACCCCTGTGGACCCAGTCCCCTCGGGACAAGGACCCTAGGCCCAGTGGGACGGCGGGGTTGTGGGGTCACTGGGAGTCCTCCCCCACTCCCACCTCCCTCTCCTGCCGGCTGGACCCGCCCCAGATGGACCTGAACTGCGACGGACACTCTGGCTCCAGGGCACGGGCAGCGGGGTGCAAAGGGGCTGGACAGGTGGGCCGAGTGCTCTGTCATTGTCACAGTGGCTGACCCTGGAGACCAAGGTGGCCCTAGGCTGTCTGAGGGGTCAGCCCCGAGTTTTCTCAAAGATTAGCCAATGTAGAAAAACAAAAGCAAAAAAAACAAAATCTGAGGCTCAAGCCTGCAAACCAAAGGGTTGCTGGTTGGATTCCCAGTCAGGTCCCCAGTAGGGGGCGCACGAGAGGTAATCACACATTGACGTTTCTCTCCCTCTCTTTCTCCCTTCCTTCTCCTCTCTCTAAAAATAAATAAAACCTTCAAACGGTTTCATGGAAATAGCTGCCTGCAGTAAGAGCTGTTCCAGGATGACAGAAAAGAAATGTTCAGAAATGAATTCTCTGCAGTAAGCAGGAAGTTGGCCCAAAATTAAGCTTAGCTCGATGGGATCTCTGCAAAATGCATGAAACAAGAGCCAAGATGCGTCACGTTAGAGTGCCAAGATCAAGAAGACCGGTGCTGGCCGCTGCCTGGGGACAGTCAGAGACAGCCTTGTCGCCCTGGGCTTCTGCAGCCGGGTGTGCTGGGAGCTGCTCTGCCGTCTGCTGTGGGATTCTGGGCTCTGGGCTCCAAGGAGCCTGGCGTGTGCGGGAAGGGCACCTGCCAGCCCTGGCAGCCGCAACGCCTCACACAGTCAGGCTCCAGAGGGGCGCAGGTGGGCGCGCGGCTGCTGTGGGTGCTGTGCTTCAGTGGGCGGCATCCCCACCTGTGTGGGGTGCATGTATGCATGAGCATGTGCTGTGATGTGCGTGCGATTCTGCACACACACGTATGCATGTGTGCACTGTGTGTGCTGGTGCAGAGTGTGCGTATGTGGTGTACATGTATATAGGTGCATGCATGTATGTGTATGTATAGTTGCATGTGGTGTGTGGTGTATGTGCATAAGTGCAACATGTGTGTGGTGTCTGTATGGTGCCTGTATGTGAGCATGTAACACATTGTGTGTGATGTGTGTATAGCACATACACATGTCTATGGGTGTGTGCACGATGTGTGCACATGCACACTGCCTGTGCACCGTGTGTTCATGTGTGTCTGGTGTGTATGTTCAGTGTGTGTTGTGTATGGTGTGTAGATAGCATACGTGTGTATAGCACTCGTGAAAACACGTGACGTGCACGTGTGGGGAAGGTGTGAATATGTCGTGTGCCTGCACACGTGTGTGCACATGCTTGTCCGTGTGTGTGAGGTGCATGTGTGCGTGCACACATGGTATACACATAGTGTGTGTGCAGGTGGTGTTTATGGCGTGTGCTCATGTGCGTGTGCCGTGCACATAGTTTGTGTGTCTCTCTGTGCATAGTACGTGTGCAACTGTCTGCTGCGACCGTGTCTCCTTCTCTGGGCTGACCTGTTTTTTGGAGCCATATCTGGCAAACTGGTCCTTGACCTTGAGGCTAGTGACAGAGGACGACACCCTCGCAGCCTGTGTCCGGGGACCTTCCCCACCCACGCCTGCAGCGTGGGGTGTGGGGCCTGTGTGACCAGAGGGAAAACCGCATCAGAGCCTGCCCCTCTGCGGGGGCTTGGGTGGGATGGGGACCGTATGTTGCTTTCCCGTGTGGCTTTCTGGCCCGAGTCCTGGTGATGACAATGTAAGGATTGGTCAGGCCAGGTTTGGTGTGACCTTGTCCTTTGTAAATGTGCCCAGCAGTGGACACCTAGGTTTCGGTCAATGGGTTCCTTGGTCTACTCTGCCCTGAGTGGACGGGCTTTCCGATCGCTAGCCGACTGTCAACTAGCCCATCTGTCTGCCTGTGGGTGCACCCGCCCATCCATCCTGCACCCCAGCACCTTCTCCCAGTCTCCCTCAAGCCCTGCGATGTCAGAAGTTGTAAACCGGCAGAGAAGTAAACAGAGAGGGTCTGGGCGGGGCTTGTTCTGGGAGGGGTTTTTCTCTGGGCGGGGCTTGCCCAGGGAGGGCACGTGCACCCTCTCGATTCAGCCTGCGCAGGTCCTTGAAGAAACGCTTCTCCAGAAGCCCTCCCCACGGTGCGCAGGGTTGGACGGTCAGCATGGTCAAGTGGCTCGTGACTGAGACTCGGGTTTGGCTTCGCCACTGTAAAGCGGGACGGGGCAGCAGGGGCGGGATTACCACCCTCTGTGGGCGGG
The DNA here is from genome assembly GCA_028533065.1 of Trachops cirrhosus. Taxonomy (NCBI): domain Eukaryota; kingdom Metazoa; phylum Chordata; class Mammalia; order Chiroptera; family Phyllostomidae; genus Trachops; species Trachops cirrhosus. The sequence goes on from CM052540.1 coordinate 492,670, forward strand.
AGTGGGGATGCTTCCGCCTTCCAACCCCTGCAGTCCCGGTCCGCCAAACCCTCTGCATTTGCTGGGGGTGGGGTGGGGGAGGGCTGCCCTCTCCCTGTGCCAGAGGTTTGGCCGCTGAATGTGCGCGCGGACACCTGCCCTGGGATACCAGGGCTCTCCTGAGTCTGCAGGACCACAGCGTCTGGGGCGTGTCCCTCTGGGCGGGGTGCTCCCGGTAGTTTCTCTGCTCAGTTGAGCTTCCAGCAGAGCTTCCAGGACCGGGACTGGGGCGGGGGCGGGAGTTGGGGGGGCACACAGTGAGGTGGAACCCCCCAGGTGCTCCTGGCTGTCCCACGGGGTGGGGTTCTTCCTTTGTCTTTTCCGGGTGGCCTACATTTTCCCTTCTCAGGAGAACCAGCCATTTGCAAACAGCAGGATTTTTACTGCGGGCTGGTCCCTGAGGTTGATGGGCAGGGCCGGGGCCCTGTCCGTGGGGGCCTAGTCTGGCTCTCTCCGTCTCTAACTGGTTCCCTCCGCACTGCCTACTCCAAAGTCTCCAGTCCTTCGGTCCTTGCACACTAGCCCCTCTTTGCTGGGGGCCTTCCCACCTGGGCTCACTGGCCAGTGGCACATCACTCCTAGGAGCCCTCTCCCTGAGCCCAGCTCCCAGAGCACGCTGTCACCCCTCTGTCACCGGGGCTGAGCTCGCCTTCCTCAGAGCAGAAGCTTGTCCACACCCCACCTCCGAAGCCCAGCTCAGGGCAAGTGGCAGCGGGTGACCATGGAAGGGAGAAAGGACCCAGGGAGGGATGGACAGACAGACAGAGGGCATCCCACCTGCCAGGTCGCCAGGTGTCTGTGGCAGGGGCTGTCTTTGGCAAGGGCATCTTGGAGCTCAACATCAGCCCAGTGGTGCCCCCAGCCCTGGCCCGGGGGCAGCCCCAGGGGAGGGGGCAGGGGGGCCTGGCCCAGCCTCACCTGGCCGAGAGGATGATGACCCGGGCCTCCAGCTCCCGCGCTTCCATCAGCAGGGCCGTCACGTTCTTGGTCCCCGGGTCAAACTGCAGCACCTTCTCCGCCTGTGGTGTGAGCAGGAGCATCAGCAGGTGGCCGGGGCAGGGGACATAGCGCCTCAGGGGCGAGAGTCGGGCCGCAGCCACTAGGAGCCCCGAGGCGGCCCAGCTAGGGCTGCCGAGGCCTGCACCTGCCACCTGCGCTGTTCGCCTGCCTTCCTGGCTCCGGGCCTGGCCTGGCCTCGCTCCTCCTTCCTTCAGCCCGCCGACTGGGCTGGGCCGCGCCCTGCTCTCTGCACCTCTCTCTGCACCTGCCACTGCTGTCCTCTTTGCTCGGAGCATGCAAGCTGAAGTGGGCCTAGACCCAGAGAGCGTGCAGCGCACAGGAACTGGAAGAGTTTCGGAACACAACTGGGAGCAGAGACGGGGCCGACTTTGCCAAAACCACGGGAGATCCTCGCAGGCCTGATTCCGCAGGCCCTCGCAGAGCGCCCGGACCCCAGCAGGCAGGCGGGCGGGCGGCTGCACGGGCGGGCTCCCTCCTGGGTTCCACGAGGAAACCCTGGGGGTCCCAGAGATTCGCATGCACTTCCCGGAGAGCAGCTCCTTCTGCGGTGTGCCTGCTCTCAGGCGCAGGCCACGGCCCTGGCTGCGCCGGCGGGGCCGCGGGCACCCACGCGGCCGCTCCTGCCCTCTGCTGCCTGTGGCTGCCTGCCTCACGACCTCACTCTCCTCACTGCTCGGGCCTGCGGCTCGGCCGGGCCGGAAAGCGGCCGCAGTGGCTGAGGCGCCAGAGGCCAAGGCTCCCTAGTCGGTGGGTGGCGTGCACGTCCATGCATATATACCTTGGGTCCGCGCTTGTTGTCATAGGACAGTTGGTCGAGGTTTTCATAGTTCCTTTTTTTACTCTGATGAATAATGTGCACAGAGAAAATATGCAGACACAGAAGAAGATTATAAACGGTTGAAAATGACGGCGCCAAAGCAATCACACCACCTCCTCGGCACGTCTGCAGCCGGGCACGTACCTGGAGCTCGCAAACACCTAGGCCCGGGGTGGGGCAGGGGCCGGGGCGTGCGGGACGTGGGGCGCGGGGCCACTGGGGCTCCCGGCCGCGGAGCTGTGCTCTAGGAAACGGTCACACTTGGGAGAGAGGGAGACCCTGTCCGAGTCCATGCCAGACATGTCCCTTTGGGGTCCCACCTGCCGCCCCCACTCTTCTCATGCACCTGCTGTGTGGCCCCACCCCACGTCGGTCCTGAGCGGGAGCTGAGCGGCCCCTCCCCATGCACTACCCCTATGCCCCCCTCCTCCGTGTGTCCTCCCTCCGACCTTTCTAAGAGGTCAGTCTGTCCTGTTCCTGCCCACCGGTGTGCACACCCCGCCGGCCCACTGGAGAGCGAGAGGAGCTCGTGGGCCTGTGTGTGCAGGGGTGACAGGCACCTGCATAGGGTGGGGAGGGGGCCGGTGCCGTCCGAGCGCTCACTGGTGTGTGTGCACACTCACGCGTGTGTGAGCTGGTTGGTGAGTGTGCCCGTGAGACCCGTGCCTGCACGGGGGTGCCCAGGAACCCAGGGGAGGCTGTGGGGAGGCACGTGGGGTCTGAGTCTGTGGCAGGAGGTGGGGAAGGAGTGCACTCGACTGAGAGCATGCACTTGTGGTCGGGTGTGCAGGGGTGTGCAGTGGGCGTGTGAGTGTGCAGCCCTGGGTGGGTGCAGCAGAAAAAGGTGGTGTGCCTGCCGGGCTTGGGGGCGCTGTCTCCAGAGGGGGGGTCCTCAGGGCACTGGTAGCCAGCCCTCCCTCCCCATCTCCACCAGTCCCCACAACAGGGACCCCCAGGACCCTCTGGGGCTGCTCTCTGGCTTCACCGCCCAACTGGTCCCCCCTGTTCCCTTCAGGGCTCTATAACGCCTTGGGGCCCTGAGGTGGCACTAAGCTTGGAGAAGCCAGCTCTGACAGCCCAGAGAGAGCATGCTCCCCACCACCCCTTGGTCTGGCCCCCCAGGGCCCTCCCCAGCCTGGCCTCCCTCCCTTGGCCCGGCTTGGCGTCCACCCCACCGGGGGCCTGCGGCCCAGGGGCCGAGCAGCAGGGGCTCTGGACGGGCTGAAGGCTCCCTCAGGGCCTCTGGTGAGCACCTGCCCTCCTCAGGCTGGCAGTGGGGACAGGCAAGGAAGGGACGGGGTCTCCTGGACCCCCAGAACCACCTGTCTGGTCTCCAGACGGCCCCACAGAGTGGGGCTGAGGCAGGATGGCCAGCATGTCCGGGAAGCAGGCGTCCAATGGCCTCCGAGAGGAGCCCAGCCCCGTGGTGGGAGGTGAGGAGCGAGGCGTGGGCAGCCCCGCAGGGGACAGAGCCCAGGCGGGGCTGGGGGCCGCGCATGTCAGTGGATGGGGTTTTACGGAGGGTGGGCGATGGGCTGCTGTGCGGTGAGGGGGGTGCATGGGGCGGGCGAGGCCAGCGCAAGGACGTCGGAGTCACAGCGGGGAGGGAACCGGTCCTTTGGGGGCGGTATGGCCGGTGATCACCATGCCTGAGGCTGTGGGGGGCGGGGCGGAGCGCCCCGAGTTCTGGGCCTGGCGGGGGACTTGCGGGGGTGGGAGCGGGGATGGCCCGGCGGCGTGGACCTGGAGGGGCGGGGGCGGGGCGGGGTGTTTGCGGAGCTCCAGGTGGTCCTGCCCTCGCCCCGCAGGGACTGACACGAAGGAGATTTCGACTAATGGCAAAAGCGAGTGAAATGAGCCGAGGACAGGCTGGGGCGGGCGCTCGCCAGACGTGGTGGTGCGGACCATGCACGATGGAAAGAGAAGTGTTCACACACGGGCCACAGACACAGCGCAGGCCGCTGCTCCTCCTGCTGCGCAGGCGCCCCCCGCCGCGGCCCGGGCCTCACCTTGGACTCGCGCTCCTCCAGCAGCGTCTCCAGGCGCTTCTGCGCCGCGCGGCCCTCGTGGTCGTCGCTGACCAGGAGGATGATGTGGTTCCAGCTGTAGACGCGCATCATCTCGAACCAGACGCTGGACTGGTGGGAGTAGGGCGGCACGGTGCGCAGGAAGCTCAGGTGGATGCTCTGCGGGGGGCAGGGGCGGGGCTGAGGGCCTCGCTGGTGGGGGAATCGTCCCGCCCCTTCACCAAGGCCCGGGGCTGGGCTTTGGGTCCCGCCTGCGTGTCCCTGCGCACTGGCTGCGGGGCGAGATGAGCGGAGGGAGCAGGCGCTGCCCTCCTCGGGGGAGGTCCTCTGTCTGTGGAGTGCCCCGCTGGTGCCTCTGCCCACCCGCACGCCTGCCGTGCCCCCTGAGCCCTCGGGTTATTTTTCCACCTGCTCCCTCTTCCTGGCCTCAGGGCAGTGCCTTGGAGCCCCAGTGCCGGAAGGCCCCTTCACCTCCGTCCCCCTGGCCAAGTGGTTGTGGGAGGTTGTACTTGGGGTCTCAGACGGGGGTCTGACCGGGCCTCCTGGCCCACATGTTGGGACTGTGAGTGTGGTTGGGGTAGAGCCGGGGGTCTGGCCATCAGACTGGCCTCGTGCTGGACCAGGGAGTGGGGTCAGGTCTGGACCCAGGCTGGGGGCACGTGTGGGGTGGGTCCTCCCATGCCCTCCGGCTGCTACCTCTGGAGAGGCAGTTCCCCTCTTTGCACGGGGGTGGGGGGGAGACAGGTGTCCAGAAACAAGGAGGCAGCAGCTGGAGGGTGCGGGAAGGAGCCCCCACTTCTCCACGGGCCAGAGGACCGCACTGCTCCCCAGGGCTTGGGGTCGGAGCCCGTCCCCTCTCAGGGGCCTCCCGCTGGGGTGCGTGTGCGGCCGCATGTGGGGGGCACATGTATGTGAGTGAGACTGTGGGTGTGTACGGGTGTGTGCGAATGATGTGTGAGTATGCACACAAGTGTGAGTGTGGGGGCGTGTGTCGGTGTGTGTGTATGTGCAGGTGTGAGAGACTGTGGATTTGTCTGGATCCGAGTGTGTGCACCATGTTGTCGGGCATGTGCACAAGTGGGCTTGTGTGTCATCGAGGCTATGAGTGTGTGTGGGTGTGAGTGTGTGGGGAGCACGCACAAATTCGTGTGCTCGCGTATCACCCTGGGTTCCCGGAGCCCAGAGCCCCTGGTCTGAGCACCATCCCTGTCCTTGTCCCTGTCCCCCACGGCGGCGGCCCTGGGCTGCAGGAGCCGGGGGTGCCCCCACGGAGCAGAGCGGCCGGCCCAGCCGAGGAGTCAGGCTTACCTTGTCTGAGTAGATGGACATGCGGGTGGTCAGCCCCAGCACGGGGATGCGGTAGAAGCCGGCTGTGTAGGAGACGGGGGTGGGGGTGAAGTGGTCATTGGGCGTGGGCGGGTGACTGACTAGGATGGCGTACACCTGTGGACAAGGGGACACTGTCAGCTTGATGGGGGCGAGCTGCGTCCCCCGCGGGAGCCACATCCAGCTGCGGCAGAGGCTGAGCTCAGCAGGCGGCGGGGGGGTGGGGCGGGGGTGCAGGGGCTGCTGTTGGTGCCTGCACAGCCACCTGCACGCACACCCATGAGGCAGGACCCGCGGCCACCCTTGACAACCTCTGCTACCCCCAAGGCTGAGCCCGTTTGGAAGGACACGCAGGGAGATGGCGGGCCCCTCCTCACGCCCCCTCCCCAGGCCTCCTCTCTCTCCCCTCACGCCGCAGGGGTGGCCTCGATGTGCATGCTGGGACCCCGACAGGGAGGGCAAAGGCCTGTCTGCTGGCTGTACAAGTCACCCCCAGAGTGGGCTGGGGAGACGGCTGGCGCCCACACCCAGACCACCCACTCCCTTGTCCCAGCTCCGAGCTGGCGTTCCAGAGACTAAGCTGTAGCCAGAGAGGCCGGGTGAGGAGCGACCGAGGGCTCCGTCTCTCTGTTGGTGGCTTCCAGGAGTGGGCGAGCTCGCTCAGTTTGAACAAGACACAACGCCCAGGCACCGGGTGTGGTGGGAGGCAGCCAGGCCTTCCTGTGTGGACCAAGCCCGGTCCCCCGGGCAGGGGGACGGGGACAGACAGCGGGGTGGGGCGCCGTCCTCACATTAGAAGGACCTGTGTCTGCCCCAACTCTACCCCCGATTTGTCAGCCACCTGCTTCTGCAGAGGGTGGGGCGGTGTGCACGGCCCCAGACAGCCGGGAGCGGCTGCCACGCTCGCACAGAGCCTGTCCCACCCGGCGCGCAAGGGGAGTGATGGACAGTGCTGGCACCTTTGCTCACGGGGCTGGTGCTGGCTGGGGGACAGCCCCCTCAGACAGCAGCGCTGTGGGCTGCAGGAGGGACTCTCAGAAAGGGGGCCCCGGGCTGCTTCCTCATGTGCCTCCCTCCCCCACAGAACACGTGACAGAAGCTGCTGGCCACACAAGTGTCACTCGGGCATGGGAGTGGACTGAGAGCAGAACTCTGGCCTGGCTTTGGCGGGTGAGCTCTTTGGGTGGGTCTGCCCCGCCCAGGCCCTCACTCCAGTCTGCACCCAAAGGTGCCCAGTCAGTGTTTGCGTGAGTGTGTGTGCATGACACAAAGGTGTTGGTGAGCGTGTGCTTGGCATGCGTGTGCACACTGTGTGCCCCCATGTGTCTGTTCCGTGTGCATCCACATGGGTGACTGAACCTGGTGTGGGCGAGCAGGGGTTTGGGTGTGCACGGGGGGGTGCCGAGCGGTGTGTGGCGCGTGGGCAAGTGTGTCCATGGATGTGCGTGCAGTTGATTGTGTGCTGCTGGTGTGCACGCGCGTGCTCATGTAAGTCTCCGCCCCTCTGCACCGTCTCGGATGTGCGGGGTGCGTGTGTCTGGAGGGGAGCGGGGAGAGCGGCCGGCGGTCCTGCCTCTTACATAAAGGGCTGCAATGCGGCGCGGTCCTGCAGCCTCATTGGAATTCCGCCGCGGCGCGCGCGCCCGGGGGCGGACAGTTCCCACAGCGAGCTCCCGGTCGTGTCCTCCCCCACAGCACGGCGCGGCGCCCCGCAGCTCCCGCTGCCAGCTGCTCCCACGCTGCGCCCTGCCGCCTCCCACACGTGGCCCCCACTCCTACCCCACAGCACACTGGGCTGCAACACCTGGGCACTTCCCATCCCGGGCAGACCTGTGGCGGGGGCTGGGGGAGGGAGGGAGGGAGGGAGGGAGTGGGGATCTGGAAGCGGAGCAACGAGGGCCCCAGGCGCCATCCTGTTGAAAGCCTTGTGGGCTTGGGACTGGGACAGGCACCTCTGCCCGGAGCCCGCAGCCACCACCCTCACACACACGGTGACGAAACAAACTGCCAAATGCCTGTCACATATCTGTGCATACTGGTCGGGGCCTGGGACCCTTCTGAGGACGCACTGCACTGCGGCGACGGGCGACCGGTCTGGGGGTCAAGACAGGGCATCGGCTGCTAATGAGACGGGCCCTCTCCAGCACGGCGGCGGATCTGGGGGCCTCTCTTAGGGAGAGGGCGAGGGCCGGGGGCGGGGGTGAAACTGGGCCGGCGGGAAGGCTGGAGGGCCAGGGAGGAGGGTGGGGGGAGGCGGTGGGGGAGGGGCAAGAGCGCGCGGCGAGCCGTAGGGGTGGGGGCGGGCACCTGGCTGGAGATGAGGTCCTCGCACACCGACAGGGCCATCTGGATGGCGTTGGGCTTGTGGGTGACGGAGGTGGCATTGAGCTGGATCTTCCAGGAGCCGTGCCGCTTGTTGGCCTGGTTCACGGCCTCGCGGAACACCTGCTCGTGCTTCCGCGTGCTCAGCACCGCGCCGATGTTGACGATCTTGGGGTCGCAGGCGGCACGGGCGAAGGAACAGGAGAAAAGCAGGGCGAGTGTCAGCAGGCGCATGGTGCTCATGGGCTCTGGGCAGCGCAAACGCGGGGCTCTCGGCGCATCCCCAGCGGGGCGCCCCGGCCGTCCTGCGCGCGCCCGATCTCGCGGGCGAGGGGCGCCACGTCCCCGGAGGCCTTAGGCCCTGGACGTCTTCGGGACGGAATGGGGTACCCGCGCCTTCGCCCGGCGGGAACTGTCCTGGGTGCGCGTGGGTTTCCGGCCCCGAGCGAGCGGCGCTGTCCGCGGTGCTGAAGCAGGTCCGGCGTGGCTCCAGCCGCCTTCTGCCAAGTGGACTCCGCGGAGGAGACTCCTCCGCGGACTTGGAGGGTCCGGGTCCTGACGCTGCGGCGACTGCGGCAGCTGCGGAGCCTCGAGCGGGACCCAAGTCTCCCACCCCTCCCGCCGCCCCCGCTTCTTAACGCGGAGCCGAGGGAGGGCGCCTCCCGCGCCAGAGTGTGCGCCTGCGTTCGTGTGAGCGTTTGCCAGAGCGCGGCGAGCGGGGGAGAGTGTGTGCGCGCGCGCGCGCGCGCATCTGTGGAGGGGTCGCTGGAACAGTGACCTGGGCTGTGTGGGACCTGCAGGGGGCTGACTTGCGGTAGATTACCGTGTCACCGCGTGCAGCCTCGTGTCTTTTAACGTGGCCGAATTTTGCGTTCCAGGGTGTGTGTGTGTGTATGTGTGTGTGTGCACGCACGCGCGCACCCGCGTGCACGAACGTGCACGAGCCCTCATTCATAGTCAGTGATATTTTGGGGTCTGACACGGGCTGGAGATCCAGGGGGTGGGGAGGCCCTAAGCATGTCCCTCTTGGGGAGGGGCAGTGTAGCTCCTGGCTCCGGAAGGCTCGGAAATGGGGAAGAGACACCATTTGCCTGGCCATGCCGCTTGGACTCGCCGGAGAGGGCTGAAAGGAGTAGAAGGGAGGACGGTGGCCACCCCCGTGTGGAGCGGGACCTTCCACTGGAGGACCCAAACCCGCGCGGGGAGACCGAGGCCGGAGGCGGTGAACACGTAGGAGCCGGGGCTAAGGTTGGATGTCGGGAAGCACTTGCCCCTGGAGGCACCTGCCTTCCGTGTGCTCGCCGCCCTCTGCAGCCGCTCTCCTAACCCTGCCCCTCCCCAGAGCCTCCCCGCCCCTGTGGGACTCACAACCCTAATTCTTTGTCCCCTCCACTCCTGGAGTGTGCTTCCCCCTCCCACACAAAAAGGAAAGCCGAAGCTCCGCCCCTGCCAGTGACATCACCGTTTCCAATAGCAACGAAGGATTCTGCAGACCCAACAGCAAAAGTCCCCGGTGGGGACAAAGCAGAGTCGTCCCCACACCTAAGTGAGGTTCTGAGCAGTGGGGAGGGGCGGAGCCATGCAGTCCCACTGCTGGTCCTTGCCCAGCCCCCCAGGGTTCTCCCCGCCAGGCTGCTCCCCAGAGCAAACATAGACGCTGAGGGACACCCCGGCCTGGAGCGGCAGGGGCTTGGCAGGCTCCCCTCCCGCCCCTCCTCTCCCCGCCCCCCCCCGCCAGAGGGCCCAGTGCCCGGGGGCGAAGGGCACGCATGCACCCAGCTGCAGCACCCCCTGTCTCTCCAGATGGAGGCTCACAGTGGGAAGACCCCCAGCCCTGGGGGTGCTGACCTTTCCTGGGAGCTCCCAGGAGGGCACGTGGGGTTCTGCCTCCGAAGGCTCAGGGGCCTGTCTCTAAACTTCCGTGGCCTCTGGCAGGTCAGAGCCTGGGGGCTGCATGGGTGGGGAGTGGTGTGGGTGCCACCGGGCCAGCCAGCTCCCGGGTGGCCTGGACAGAAGGGATTTGGCTGGGCTGCATCCAGAAGGCAGAAGGCCAGTCCCCTCCCGTTCGCCCACTGCCCTGTGGGGCCTGGGACGGCTTCTACTGACGGTGGGAAGGAAACCTGTGGGCGGCTTGTCGCTCAGCTGGGAGCCCGAAGGGGGCTGGGGTGGGAGTGTCTCCACGGGGGGGCACGGCCACGCCCCAAAACCCAGTGCCAGTTCCTCCTCCAGAGCACAGTTGTCGCGCCCCTGCCTCCCCCAGGCTGCTGCAGGTGCTCGAGCTTCTGTCTGGAGCCCCTGGCAAGGCCCCCGACATCCAGGGGTGGGGTGGGGACCCCCTTCCATGAGTGAGTCTCTCTAGGGCTCCATTCCCCATTTACCTGTGGACTCGGTCCACACGCCACCGTGGGCCGGGGCAGAGTGCAGCCCTAGAGGCTGGCTCTGCAGGGACACACATTAGGCTGGAGTCACTCAAGAAACCAGAGGGACGCACGAGCTAAGGAGCAGGGTTTATTAGCGGGAGTAAGAGGGAGAGTGGAGCCACCCCAGGGAGGCTGGGACGCGCTGGGCTGTTCTCAGGGCGGGGTTTTTAGCGCAAACCCCGCCAACGGTAACCGGTTGGGGTGTCAGAGTCTGATTGGCTGGAGCTGGCGGCTGGGTGCCCGTCCTGCTGACCGTTGTTCTCGGTGCATCTCGTCAGCCTCAGGTCAGAGCTGTGATGCCCGACGGGCCGACCCCAGCCCCCAGTCTCAGCCGGGCGTCTGCTCGTCCTGGGCAGGTCGGCAGGCAGCTTCCCAGGCCGCAGTTTCCCCGCCACCAGTGGTGATTGTCCATTCCTCCTGGGCCTGCCGGGTCCGTCTGTCTGTCAGCACGAACCCGCTGAGGCTTGGCCCCCTCTGAACCCAGGTGAGTCCGGTTCTGTGGGGAGGGCCAGCGGCCTGGGGTGCCGCCTCCGCCCCGTAGGAAGGTGGTCTGGGGTGCACGGCCATCGCAGCACTGGCTCGTTCTACCCGACAGCCCTGGTGGAGAGGAGGGGCCGCTCCGCCCCTCCTCCGCTCCCCAAACGGGGCTCTGGTAAGGTCCCAGTCCTAGACACAGTCCTCCCTGGCCTCAGGCCGTTGGCTGAGGGGTTGTCAGACCCAAGCAGACCACTCAAGGTTCTACCTGGGAGGTTAGCCAGATCAGCACCTGGGACAAGCACCCACTCCCACACCCTCTCTAGAGGCAAGTCCCTGAGGACGGAGGTCACCTGTGGACACGAGCCACCTGTGGCCACACCTCTGCCAGGAGGAAGCCAGTCTGAGGGAAGGAGCTGGCAGGCAGGGAGGAGTGGGGGTCAGGCGTGGCGTCCAGCACCTTCCCCACCAGGGGCCTTCCTACCGCTCGGGACCGGGAAACGGGGCTGGCTGCCAGCAGGCCTGAGTCAGGGCCCCTGTCCCCTGATCTTGGGGACCCCCAAGGCCCCCGATAGAGATCAGCTGCAGACACCAGTGACGCTGTCCTGCCGGTGCCCATCACACACTTCTGTCCCCACCACGTCGCCCCTCCCACCCGTGACTGTCCAAACCCCACGTGTCCGGAAGGCTGCCGTCCCAGCAGCAGGCTCCCCCCACCGCCGTGGGCGAGGCTGAGCATTCCCGTGCCATTCCCTGCGCAGACTGGTACTGAGCACCGGCTGCGTGGCAGGCGCCGAGCTGGGGCCGGGGCAGGGAGGGGCCAGACCCTGACTCGGAGAACCTGGCAGAAAGCAGCATGGACCCCTGACTGATCCACGCAGCAGAGGGAGAGAGCGGACGGGGCAGAGCATGTGGGGCTGTGGGGGGTTTCTTTGACTTGCGTCCCTTCCACGGGGAGCCCGGTTCCCCGCCTGCGGAGTGGCCTGGACTTGGTGACTCTAACAGATGGGACGTGTGGGAGCGGGGGTCTGAGATTTCCGGGGCGGGGCTGAGACAGCACAGCTTCCCTGGCGCCGCTGCTCCGGGTCTCCTGCTCTGGTCCCAGTGCCACACTGTCACGAGGGCTTCCTCCAGCCCGGGGGGGGAGGCCACCTGCAGGGCACCACCTTGCGACCTTGAGGCCACCCAGCCCTGGCAGACGTGAACCCTCAGGGGGTCATGACCCCCTCATGACCCCTCAGGGGGGTGGGGGGCGGTCAGGATCAGAGACTGGGCCCAGGCAGGGGTGCGAGCCCATCCTTTAGAAAGGGGGGAGGAGGGGCTGTGTCTGGCCCTGGGGTGCCCCCACCCTAACAGGAGGCCAGGGGTGGACCCTCCGGAGGTGGGTGGTTCTGGGGAGGTGGTCTCTGAGGACCCGATGCTGAGTGCCCAGGACCCTCTCTGAGGCTGGCAGGGGTATGGAGGGATGCAGCGGGGGTGGGGGTGCGGACCTCATGCCCCCCCCACCGCCTCCCCGTGGAGCTGACGAGCATTCCCTCCAGTGCTCTCGGCCGCTCGTCCCTGCGGACCGCCAAACTGTACGGAAGCAGAACTCGGCGAGCGTGCCCCGGAGACACACGTCCACGGCCCAGGCCCTCCCTGGCACCCAGGAGGGCCTGGATGGTAGGGGTGAGCGGCCCATGCCCTTGGGGTGCGAATGGGGAGGACACCCATCTGGAGGCCTCGCCCCGACCCTCGGACCACAGCCCCGTCCCCACGATGCATTTCACTGACGGCGTCTCGTTCCCGACTCTCCTGGCCAGGGCCCCACTCCGAGTCCTCCAGTTTCTATCACGAGACCTCCTTCCAGGATCATATGAAGTGTATTGAAAAGCCAAGACTTTGCGTCACACATGGGGCTCCTTCCTGTCCCCGAAGGTGTCGCTGGTCACACCCACCGGGGAGGACTGGCAGCAGGATCCAGGTAGAGCCCCACACCTGAGCCCCCACACGATCAGGGGCCCCGGGGCCAGCCTGCAACAGAGGTCTCTGTGAGTCCATTTGCAGGACAAGCCTCTGACTCTTTCGCTGTCCCCCTAAGGCTGTGACAGCCGGGAGATGTCCCGAGCCCTTGGACAGAGTCTCCATCTTGGTCGGTCAGGCCCAGGGGGCTGCAGGGAAGGGGCTCCCCCAGATCTGCACATCACAGTGGGGACGAAAACGAATCATCCGTGCACAGCGCCCGGGGATTGGTCTGACGGGCGGTGGGGAGAGTCCCAGGTGGAACCGGACGGCAGCCTGTAGGCAGCTGCTTTCTCTTCGAGAGCAAGTCTTGTCTTTGCCCAGAAGCCTCAGAGGCACGTCCAGCAGGGCACCCCCAACCTGCAGATCAGAGCCCCCGATAAAGACTCGGAGGGCAGGAGGCAGGACGACACCAAGAGGAGGGAGGAGGCGGCAGACCAGGCGCACCAGGAGCAGAACCCGCCGAGGACGGTCGTCAGGTACCTGGAGCCGAAGACGGGTCTGAGCAGGAGGAGACAAGGGGGCCGCTGCCCTGGGCGTCTCTTCTCTGAAAGACAGACCAGCACCTGGCTGAGGCCACCTTCCTTTTGAAGCAGGCAGGCTGCCCCATCCTCAGAGCAGCCCCGGGGTGGGGTGGGGCGGGGGCCTGAATCCTAGTTGTCTGGGCCGGAGGGGGGCTGAGCCCAGCCGGGTGGCCACCACGGGCTCCTGCGTCCCAGCCTCTGCACGGCTGATGGCCCCTCCCTCCCTGCAGCTGGCGGGGAGCAGTGATAGAGCCGGAGCAGGGCACCGAGCTCCCTTCCAGGAGGGCAGAGGCCCCCACCAGGCCCTCCTCGTGGGGCCCCAGGATTCTGAAGCACGTGGGTAAGGCCCTGCCTGCGCCCTTCGGGGCCCCACCTGGGCTTCCTGACAGAGGGTGGGTGGGCTTCAGACACTGTCCCCCCCCAGCCGGGGCTCAGACCTGCCCAGAGGACAAGCCGGGAGGCCCCAGGACTTCAGCAGGGTCAGTGGGCGGAGGAAGTGGGGCTAGGACACTGGCCCTCTCGCCGCCCCAGGATGGACCTGTCAGGGCGGAGTGTGGGCAGCCCCGGGGTGCTCGGTGCCCTCACCCACCCGCCCTCTCCCCTCTGCCCAGGAGGCCGCGGAGGAGGTGACCCGGCACGTCCACTCCCTGTCGGGGAAGAAGGACGGGCTGGTGCCCATGTTCATCAACACGCACAGCGGCCTCTTCACCCACATGGGCGTGTTCACCTTGGGCGCCAGGGCCGACAGCTACTACGAGTACCTGCTCAAGCAGTGGATCCAGGGCGGGAAGCAGGACTCGCGGTGAGGCCGCTTCTGCCGCCCGCCCCGCTCCCCGGGGGCCCCTCGTGTGTGCACCGAGGACGAGGACGGGCGGGTACGTGTCCAACCCCCGGCCTGCTGCTGAGCTGGGTCTGGGCTGGCTGGGGGGCGCGGGGGCGGCTCCCCTCGTCCCTCCTGGGCCGCCCTCTGCACGTCCCTCGGGTGCTGCACACGGCACTGCCCCAGACGACGAAGCAGCAGCCCCTCCCCCAGTTTGGAAAACCCAGCTTCTCAGACCCTCCCCAGGGACCTGGAAGTGCCTCCCGGCCCGCCTGGGGCTGGCTGTCCTGGGGCGTTTCCCGGGTGGGTAAGCAGGTCTCCGTTACCGGGAACTCCTGGGTGCGGAAGGAGGGAAGCAGTTGTTCTTTGGGTCGCACCGCAGTGTTCAGTGTCCTGAGTGCCCGGTCCATCCAGGGTGACCCGCCCCTCCCTGGGGTTGCACAAGGTCAGGGGTCGGGTCTGGGAACAGGAGGGGCGTTTTCTTCAGCCCGATGGGGAAGCGCCTCGGGGAGCAGCAGAGGGCAGTGAAATACGGAGCCCGGGTACGGCGCGGAGATCGGGAACGGCCAAGGGCGGGTGCCGGCCCCGGGGCAGCGTGGGGAGCCCCCCGCCCCCGACACCTCACACCCCGGCAGTGCCGTGCACCCAGCTCTCACAGCCGCGACAGCAACATCACCGGGACGCAGCCGTGCCGGCCAGCGTGTCCACTCAGAGCGAGAAAACCAGTGGCGGGAACCGTCCCGGCAGACGGCCAGACGGCGGAATTGTTGGAAACACCGGCGGAGGACTGTCTCAGGTGTGCTGCGAGTAACCTGCACACGGGCCCACGGAAGTCAGGAGGCGCGGACGGGGCGGGAGGCTGCGTGAGGAGGGGGCGTTCACACAGGATCACAAGCACAGCCCCTCAGATGCAGAGCCCGCCAGCCCCGGCTGCTGTGGCTCAGTGGATTGAGCGCGGGCTGCAAGCCAAAGGGTCGCCAGTTCCAATCCCAGTCAGGGCACCGGCCTGGGCTGCGGGCCAGGTCCCCAGTAGGGGGCGCACGAGAGGCAACCACACACTGATGTTTTTCTCTCTCTTTCTCCTTCCTTCCTCTCTCTCTAAAAATAAATAAATAAAACCTTTAAAAATTAAAAAAAAAAAGTGAAGTACAGTGGCCCGAGGGACGACAGTGCAGCAGAGACTAGGACACCGAAGCCAGTTATGTGAAAACATCGATGCAACTGACAAACCTTTAGCTAAACTGACAAAGAGGGAAAAAAAGGCACACCTAACTAAAATCGAAAATGCAAAGGGTTGTGAGAGAATACCATTAGCAGTTGTGTGCCCACAAACCTGACCATCTTGATAGGATGGGCACATTCTCAGGAATGCAGGATCACGTAAAATAACCCGAGAAGGCGTAGAAAATCTCAACAGACCCCCAGCAGACGGCGGCTCGGATGCGGCGACCAGAAGCCCCCAGCAAAGAACAGCACAGGGCCCTCGGGCTGCGGGGCGCACCCCGCCCGACACGTGAGGGGCGGCCAACACGAAGCCTTCGCAGACTCACCAGAGAGCGAGGGGAAGGGACCCCTTCCTACTTCACCCACGAGGCCGGGTGAGGGCACACGACAAAGTGAAACCACGGGCCAGCCTTGTCCGCGGGCGTCGGCAGAATGTGGGCCAGCGGGGTCCGCCGTAGGGAGAGGGTCCTACGCCGACACCAGGTGGGTTTATCCCCCGTGGTTCCGTGGAAGGAACCAGCCCACGTAACACACCACGGGTGCAGAACAAAGCGGGAAAGCTCACGACCATTTCGACTGAAAGAGAAAAGGCGTTTGACGGACGCCCACAGCCTTCATGGTGGAAATGCTCCGAAAAATGGGGGACTTCGCCAACATGACGAAGGGGTCTGTGAGAGCCCGCAGCCAGCGTCGCGCCCGGCGGAGGGACACAGAGCTTCTCCTCTCAGACCAGAGACGAGACAAGGGTGTCTTCTCCCCACGTGGGCCGGGGCGTCCGGGCCAGAGCAGTGAGACGGGAGAAATAACAGAAGACGTTCCAGTCGGAAAGGAGGAAGGAGAAGCACCCCCGTGGGCGGGGAGAGGACCCCGCAGAGCCCTCCAGAAAGCTGCCAGCGCCGACGCACAGCCAGCCACGGGGGAGCTGCGGCACCGCCACTGGCACGCACCGTCGGTGAAGGCTGTGTGTGCCTGCCACGGAAAACCCACACAGGAGGCCACAAGCACGAGTCCAGCCCTGGCCCGTGTGGCTCCGTGGGGTGGGCGTCCTTCCGCAGAGCGAAGGGTCACCAGTTTGATCCCCAGTCAGGGCACATGCCTGGGCTGCGGGCCAGGTCCCTAGTAGGGGGCGTGCTAGAGGCAACCACACACTGATGTTTTTCTCCCTTTCTCCCTCCCCTCCCCTCTCTTTAAAAATAAGTAAATAAAATCATTTTAAGAAAGATGAAAATACCTAGGAATAAGTTTAACCAAGGAGGCAATATGCTCGTACACCGAGAACTGTAAACCACCGTTGAGTTCGGAGACCTAAGTGGGGAGAGAGCCTTTGTCCGTGGCTGGGCAGTCTGGATTTGAGAGTGTCAGCACTCCCCAAAGGGACCCGAGGATTCAGAGCCACCCCCGTCGAAGCTCCCACAGCCTCTGCTGCAGATGTGGAGCGGTCAGCACTGGTTTGCACGGACCGGGCCGGCAAGGGGCCTGGAGAAGCACAATCACCTTCGGAGGGAGAGCCAAGGGGCGGGGACTCACGTTTCCCAGGCAGTTAGTTTGGGGGGCTCCTGGACCCACAGACGTACCCGCCCTTGCGGGGCCACCAGGCGCAGCTGCAGAGAGTCTGGACACGCCCTCCCGGCCCTGCCGACGGAGAGACCGCCTGGAGGTTCGGAGGCGACACTCAGTGGGTTCGAGGTGGGACTCGGCATCCCGCACTCAAGCGCAAGCAGCCGGGGAGGGGCTGCGAGTCCTTGTGTCTGGGCCTTGGGGGCCCCGAGCGGGCCCCTCTACTTAGCACAGGACACGCAGCCCTGGGTGCAGGTCCTCGGGCAGAGGAACAGGGACACCGGGACACGTGGGCACTGGTGCTTGGAGACACAGACGGGTGACGAGGGGGGTATTGGGGCACGGGGCCGGGGGCACGGGGACAGGGGGACACAGGGCCGGGGGCACAGGGGTGGGCATGCTGGGACGGGGACTTGACATGGGGCACATGGGGACACGGGAGCAGAGACGCAGGGACAGGAATACGGGGTCATGGAGACACAGGGACGAGGACACAGGGGTGGGCACACGGGGACAGAGACTCGCGGACATGGCACAGGGATGGAGGCACAGGGACAGGGACACAGGGATGTGGGGACACAGTGACACAGGGACGAAGACACAGGGACAGGGAGACGGGGACATGGGGGGCATGGGGACACAGGGACGGAGACACAGGGACACAGGGAAGAGGGGACACAGGGACAGGGGGGACAGGAGGACATGGGGACAGGGCCGCTGGGTCAGGGACTGTGGGGTGATCGTGGTCTGTCACTGAGTGGCCATGGGATGGCCACGCCCATGGGGTGGTGTGACACGGCACACAGCCATTGTCGCCACGCTGGTTGCCTCAGTGACCGCCTGGGGACTGAGGGGCAGCCGGAGGGCCAGCCTAGTGGGTCCTCGGGTTTCGGCGCTGCAGCCAGGGCCAGCACCAGGCAGGCTGGGCCTGGGCGGGGAGTGGGGGCCACCCTGGCCAGGGGCGGTCTGGGGAGTGGGGGCGAGCGAGGCTCCTCCCCCCTGCAGCCCGGGCAGCGGGAGGGGGCGTGGCTCTGTGGGCCTGGCCCCCACCCAAGCCCCGGACCGCACGCTGGGGCAGGGGAGGTGGCCTCTCTGTCCCCTGGGTGCTAGCACCTCCTTGGGGGCGCGTCCCCCTGGAAAGCCAGTGAACGGACCGGCCTGGGGGGAGGAGGGCCCCTCCGCCGGCTTCCAGCAGCTTCGAGCCACTGCCCGCCCCTGCCCGGGCCCCAGGACGCTGCCCCACAGCCACACGGCCCCTGGCTGCCACCAGGACAAGCTGCTTTCTCAGGCACGCTGCCCTCAGCGCAGGACACCCCCGACCGCACCCTCCGAAGGTCTCCTCCGCCCGGCCCCACCCCCGGCGTCTGCCAGCAGGGGCCCTGGCTCGGGCGTCTGGGTGGGGCTGTCAGCCTGGGGCAGCTGGGCAGCAGGGCTGGTCACTTCTCGCCCAGGCGTGTGTTGGTGGCCCACCCACCTGGCCGGTGACTGGAGCGAGGAGGACCAGTGTGGGTGCCCAGTGGGGAGGCGTGGGGCAGGCTGGGCCCTTAGTAGTGGCCACTGGAAGGCAGGTGACTGGGCACACAGGTCCCCTGTCCCATTGCCAGGCCGTTGAGCCCTCTGTCTGCTTCATGTGTCTCCATGGCAACCATCTCCGTGGTGATAGTGGCTGCCAGGAAGTTCGGGGCTGGAGCGGAAGGCGCAGATGCCCGCATAGCTCCGCCCAGCCAGCCACGTGAGGGTGCTCCTGCCAGTCATGTGACTGCGGGCTGGCCGCCGAGCAGACATGGGCTCCCCGTCCCCGCCGGCCCCGCCTTGGGCCCTGGCCCTGCTGCTGGCGCTGGGGCTGCACGGCCGGGAGGCCAGGGGTAAGTGGGGACCCGCGGCCCCTCCCGCCCCTCCCGGTGGCCTCATGCGCTCGCTGAGCATCGAGCGTTGCAGCCCACAGAGCCCTGGACCCCGACTTCCGAGAAAGCTACTTTGAGCAGTTCCTGGACCATTTCAACTTCGAGAGGTTTGGCAACAAGACGTTCCCGCAGCGGTTCTTGGTGTCAGGTGAGGTCACCTGGGGGCCCCCAGGCCCGGGAGGCCTGCCGCGCGCCTCACCCCAACCCTTCCCTTCTGCGCCCCGCAGAGAAGTTCTGGAAGAGGGGCGAGGGGCCCCTGTTCTTCTACACGGGCAACGAGGGGGACGTGTGGGCCTTCGCCAACAACTCGGGGTTCATCCTGGAGCTGGCGGCGCAGCAGGCGGCTCTGGTGGTCTTTGCGGAGCACGTGGGTACCGGCCGAGGTGCGGGGGGTGGCCGCTGGGGGTGCCAGGACGAGGCGCAGGCGAGGCCA
This sequence comes from Trachops cirrhosus, assembly GCA_028533065.1. Lineage (NCBI taxonomy): Eukaryota > Metazoa > Chordata > Mammalia > Chiroptera > Phyllostomidae > Trachops > Trachops cirrhosus. Next base: position 511,578 of record CM052540.1, read on the forward strand.
CTGTCCCTGTGCCGCCCGCAGAGGTACTACGGGAAGTCGCTGCCGTTCGGTGAGCGGTCCACGCAGCGAGGCCACATGGAGCTGCTGACGGTGGAGCAGGCGCTGGCCGACTTCGCCAGGCTGCTGCAGGCGCTGCGGCGGGACCTGGGGGCCCAGGACGTCCCGGCCATCGCCTTTGGCGGGAGGTGGGTCCTCGCCCTCTGCTTCCTCTTCTGGGGACGAATGGGCGCCCACCCCAAGGGCCGACACTTCTGTGGGTCTTAGACATTCAGGTACTTCTTGGGGTGCGGGGGGCATGGGGCTGAGAAGGAGAAGGGCAGTGCTGGGCACAGCCCCCCACCCACTGGTGGCTGAGAGGCTGCTGCCCCAGCCGCCCTGGGTGGGCGGGGTTGGGAGGGAGGCCCACAGCCTCGACCCTGCGCCCCAAACAGCTACGGGGGGATGCTCAGCGCTTACATGAGGATGAAGTACCCCCACCTAGTGGCAGGGGCGCTGGCGGCCAGCGCCCCTGTGGTGTTGGTGGCTGGCCTCGGAGACGCCTACCAGTTCTTCCGGGACGTCTCAGCGGTGAGTGAGGGAGGGAGTGGGGGCTGGGGGCTCGGGGTCCAGCCCCAGCTGCAGCCACAACCACCGCTCCTTCCTCCAGGACTTTGAGGGCCAGGGCCCCAAGTGTGCCCAGGCTGTGCGGGACGCCTTCCAGCAGATCAAGGATCTGTTCCTCCAGGGAGGTGAGGCCACACCCCACTCCTCGCACCCCTGTCCCCCCTTGCCTACCAGCAGCCTCCAAAGGCCTTTCTTGCCCCCTCCCGCCTGGCAGCCTATGACGTGGTCAGCCAGGCCTTCGGCCTCTGCCGGCCACTCTCGGGCTGGAAGGACCTGGTCCAGCTCTTCGGGTTCGCCCGGAACGCATTCACCGTGCTGGCCATGATGGACTACCCATACCCCACCGACTTCCTGGGGAACCTTCCTGCCAACCCTGTCCAGGCAAGGCGCCTGCTCCTGTGGTCAGGGAAGGGCCCGGCTGCCCGGGGCGGTCAGTGCCGGCCAGCCTGAGGGCCGGGCACCGCTCTGCGGCCTGGGACCAGGGAAGGGTGAGCCAGGAGGGGGCTGCAGGTCGCCAGGGGGGTCTCTGCTGAGGTGCTCTGCTGGCGTCCCCCCACTAGGTGGCGTGCGACCGGCTGCTGAATGAGAGCCACAGGGTCGAGGGGCTCCGAGCCCTGGCAGGTGCGTCCATCCCTCTGCCTCCAGCTGGTGCAGAGGCAGGGGATCCCACCATGGGTTCGAGGGCAGGTGGGCTGTGGGAGGGGGCCGGGGGACCTCAGGGCCCAGGACGCCCCCACTGTCGCCTTGGGTAGGAAACGGCCGTCTCCTTCCTGGCCCGGCCTGGGGTCACTGCTCCCAGGGGGCTGCGGGAGGCCCCGGCAGGGAGGGCAGAAGGCGCCAGTGCACACCCAGGGGCCTGGCTCCTCCTGGTGCGAGGCCCCAGAGCCCCGACACCGGCAGCGCCCCTCCGAGAGGGCAGGGCACCCGGGCACCTGGCCCCAGCTCCCCTCCCCACAGGGCTGGTGTACAACTCCTCGGGCGCGCAGCCCTGCTACGACATCTACCTGCAGTACCAGGCGTGTGCGGACCCCACGGGCTGCGGCTCGGGCCCCGACGCCAGGGCCTGGGACTACCAGGTACCGGGCGGGGGTCGAGGGCCCGGCGGGGGCGGGAGGGGTGTCCGCCCGCTGGCCTGAGCGCCGTGTGGCCCGCAGGCCTGCACCGAGATCAACCTGGCCTTCTCCAGCAACAACGTGACGGACCTGTTCCCCGAGCTGCCCTTCACGGAGGAGCTGCGCCAGCAGTACTGCTTGCGCACGTGGGGCGTGTGGCCGCGGCGGGACTGGCTGCGCACCAGCTTCGGGGGCGCCGGTGAGGCTCGGGGGAGGTGCCTCCACCCGGGCCGGCAGCGCCGCGGCTCGCCCGGCTTGGGGCCCCGCCCAGCCCCCCGCCACTCGCTCTGTTCTTTCAGACCTCGGAGCTGCCAGCAACATCATCTTCTCCAACGGTGACCTGGACCCCTGGGCCAGGGGCGGGGTGAGCTGGGGGTCTCCTCAGGCGGTAACGGTCCTTGCAGGGCCCCCGTGGGTGGGCTGTGCCTCCTTCCTCCCGCCTCTGCCCTCCCGGTTCTTTCCCTGGCTTGCCGGGCCCTGCCTGTGGCTCCCTGCCTCTGACGGGACCAGCCAAGGCCACGCAGCCACCTGGGGTCCCTGCACCTGGTGCACCCGAGTGGGCACGTGCGGGCTGTGCTGCCGGCTGGGGGCTGCCTGCCCGGGGCTCGCCCCTCACACGTGCTGGCACCTCTGACCGACACAGATCCAGAGAAACCTGAGCGCTTCCATCTTGGCAGTCACCATCCGCGGGGGAGCGCACCACCTGGACCTCAGGTGCGGCCCGGCCCTGTCCCTGTCCCGGCAAGGACTCTGCTCTACGCCTGGCCTGGGCCCATGGCTGGACCTGGCGGGGGGCCTGGGAGGCCCAGGCCAGCCTGCCCACCCAGTGCCCCCCCCACCCGCCTGCTCCACAGAGCGTCCCACCCAGCAGACCCCATGTCCGTCCTGGAGGCGCGCCAGCTGGAAGCCACGTACATCCACCAGTGGGTCGAGGAAGCCAGGCGGGAGCGGCGGACACAGCACGGTGTGTCGGAGGCTGAGGGGCGTGCCCCCAGCTAGGACCAGGGGGCACAGGGGCATCCCCTTGAGCCCTGCGTGGGGCCCTGGTTCAGGGAGGGGGTCCAGCCAGGTCCCATGTGGGAGGAAGACGGCATGGACCTGTGAGCACGTCGCCCCTCCCGTCAGCCAGTGGTCAATAAAATGGTCAGCTCCAGGTTTGCTGTTTGGGGTGATGTGGGGAGGGTGGCTTTCACGTAGCCAGATAAACGGTGACACCAAACACCAGGCCACTGGAGCATTCTCCACCTCCCTTCTCCCCTTTTCGATGTCGCTGCCACCCAGGCGTGACTGCCCCCACCACCCCTCCTTGTGCATCTCTGGGGCCCTGAGTGTGGGGCAGAGGCCTCCTCAAGCCCCACGTCAAGGCAGACGGGGACTGTGCAGCCCTGCCGCACGCTACGAGGCCCGAGGGAGCTCAGCGTGCCCTCCGACGGGGCCCCTGCAGGGCGGGCGGCCGGCCCGCCAGCAGCCACGGGGCTGGGCCAGCGGCCACTGGTCCGAGCACAGGCCTGCAGGGCCGTCGCCAGAGCGCCGAGTGTGGGGACCTGCCAGGAGCACGTCAGCGCCCAGGCAAGGCGAGGTCGGAGCCCTGGCCTCCCCACAGGCATGCCGGGCGTGCAGAGGTGGGTTTTCTGGAAATGAGGTCACCTGTGGCCGGGGCCCCGGGCTAGGGCCCAGGCTTGTCTTTTCTGCGGAGACTATCCGGGTCAGTCCGAAGGGCCAGGTGCTGCAGGAGGGGAGAGGACGCCCCACCTGCCGGAGAGGCGTGCAGAGAGGGCAGCAGCGAGGGCTGGGCCTCGGTGGACAGGGCGAGGTGGCGCGCCAGGTGGCGGGAAGCAGGCTCCCACAAACACAGGACACCAGTCGGAGCGAACTGGCTTTATCCCGACGGAAGGCCACTCGGTCGGGCAGCCCGGGAGCAGAGGCACTTGGCACCTGCCCTCCAGACCCTGAGGGATCCCTGAGTCCATCACATACTCGGCACAGCCAGCCGGAAGCCCCAGCCCAGCGGGGTCACAGATGCCTCCCGAGACCTCGGGTCGGCACAGGGTCACCCACCAGGACCCCGAGGCGGAGCTGCACCCATGTCCTCTCGGCTCCTGCCTCTGAACACAGCACGGGGGCCCCAGGAGGTGACCAGAGGCCCAGGACCTCCACGAGGCCCTGCACCGCCTGACAGGACATTTGAGCTGTAGGAATGTGACTCACAATTTGCAGTTTCTTAGGAAGCGGGGGTGCTGGATCCCCCTGAACCTCAACACTGGGCTCTTCCTCCTAACGGTGTCCCCACAGAACCGCAGACAAGGAGCCCCACGGGGCAGAGCACCTGCCACCCGTGGCCACCCCGAGCGCCTCCCAAAGCCCAGAGACGTCCCGGCCCATTGCCACCTGGCCTGTCGCCAGCCGGGCACAGGGCACGTCCAGCCAGCTGGCAGACACCACACGGCCCAGGTCACAGAAGGGAGGACCTCCAGGGCCAGGGTCCTGCCAACAGGCACCCTTGTGCGCAGGCAGCGCCAGACCCGGGCAGCGCCCACAGGAGCCACGCCCTAGGCTGGGGCCCAGATGGGCAGGGGGTGGGCCTCAGTGTTGAACACGTAGGCGTCCAGGCTGAGCAGGTCGGGGTCGTCGGAGAAGAGCAGATACAGGTACTTGAGCGTCTCTCCCAGGAAAAAGCTCTCCATCTTGTCCCTGGGCTGGGGGTTGTGGGGGTCCTGGACATTGCTGATGGAGGAGTAGCCCCCGGAGGCGACCTGCGAAGAGCCGAGGCCGCGGCATCACCACCGCGCACACGGCCCCGAGCAGGGCCTGGGCGGGGGGCAGTGAGGCCCACGAGGCGACTGGCTGCCCTCAGGTCACTTGCGGTTCTTCCAGAGACCCTGGGTGACGGCCGCCGCCCTCAAGTGACCGATGGCAAGCGTGGCCTCCAGAGCCTGTGGCGGTCACCGAGGAGCCCAGAACCCACTGCCTCACACACCACAGGGCAAAGGTCACGCCCCAGCTCTGCCCAGCAGGCAGCCGGACCTGAGCACAGTGGGGGGCACCTTGGTCTCGGTGTGCGTCCCGGGGAGCGGGGGCCCCGAGGCCGCCCCCGGTGGAACAGAGCTGCCCGGGCCACACGAAGGACCAGGAGGGACCCGCTCTGCCCTCACCTAGACACTGCAGGGTCCCTCCCTGACGGGCTGGTCCCTCGAGACAAGAGGGAGGGGCACCCCAGCCCCGAGACCCAGGGCCACCCGGGGGAGGGCGGGCAGGCGGACGGGCCGCGGGCGGCAGCTCACCCGGGCGTAGGTGTTGAAGCTCTGGAGGATCTCCCAGCCCCAGTCCTGGTACTTGCGCTCCCCCGTGAGGCGGTGCAGGTAGAACAGGCTCTCCACCGTCTCAGGGCGCAGCAGGTTGTGCCTGTCGGCAGGCTGGGGACACGGGCGGCGTGAGGCCCTCGTGGCACCCGGCCCGCCCCCCCGGCCCCGCCCGCCCCGCTCACCTTGACCTGCACGTCCTTCTGGCCCTTCTGCGCGTACAGGTTGAAGTGCACGATCTCGGGGCTCAGCCCCGTCTCCATCTGCCGGTTCATCTGGTAGCAGGTGTCCATGAGCTCCCGGGCCAGGGCCATGTGGTCGGCGGGCAGGCCGTGGTGGGCTCCCAAGGCCAGCGTTCCCGGCAGGAAGCACACCAGGTGGTCCTGAAACGGAAGGGTCCCCTCACCACCACAGAGCCAGCAGCCACACAGGGTCGACTGGGCCCACCGTTGCCCCCACACCCCAGGGGGCACCTTGACACCCAGGCCCAGCACTCGGGGCTCCACATGGGTGGAAGATGAGCTGGCGGGACACCACATCCGGGGAGCAAGCCTGGCCCGGCCTCCGCCCCCTCAACCACCAGGGAGCACCAGCTGCAGGAGGCAGGTGCCACGGTGGCGATGGCTCAGGCCCGCAGCCCACGTCCACCGGGATGCCCCGCACTCCTGGCCACAAGGTCATTGGCCTCTCCTGGTCCAGACGTGGAGCCCCAGGGTCAAGGACAAGAGGCAGGTCCCACCCCGAGCCACCTGGCCTGCGCTCACCATCTTGGCGCTGAAGCGGCCGTGGGCGAGCTCCCCCACGAAAGCAAGCTTGCTGGGCTCGGACCTGCGCAGGAGGTGCCTCCTGATTCCCTCGATGGCTTCCAGGTAGTCCTCCAGCAGCCTGGGGACCAGCAGGGCCCGTCAGCTCCGCCTGGCGGGCGCGTTGCCCATCCCCTGGGCCCGTAACCCTGCGGTGGCGTTGGTGCACTCACGGCTGCGAGGCCCGGCCCGCTCTGGGCGCCACAGCAGCCCGGGGCAGGTGGCACTGTGGTGGGGGGGCCCGGAGGGCCAGAGCTGTTCCTTTGGTGCCCCGTCCCCTACCATCCACAACAGGGCCGCTCCTACCAACCCGTCCCACAGGCCCCCTGGCTCCCCGACGGTGACAGCCAGGTCCCCACCCCGGGTGTCGGCCTGGAGCCACGCACCCCCAGTGTGGGTCACATCACCCCTGGGCTGGGGGCAGTGGGCAGGCACTTCCAGGTCCCTGGGGAGGGTCTGAGAAGCTGGGTTTTCCAAACTGGGGGAGGGGCTGCTGCTTCGTCGTCTGGGACAGTGCCGTGTGCAGCACCCGAGGGACGTGCAGAGGGCGGCCCAGGAGGGACGAGGGGAGCCGCCCCCGCGCCCCCCAGCCAGCCCAGACCCGGTTCAGCAGCAGGCCGGGGCCGGCAGGTACGTCCTCGTCCTCGGTGCACACATGAGGGGCCCCCGGGGAGCGGGGCGGGCGGCAGAAGCGGCCTCACCGCGCGTCCTGCTTCCCGCCCTGGATCCACTGCTTGAGCAGGTACTCGTAGTAGCTGTCGGCCCTGGCGCCCAAGGTGAACACGCCCATGTGGGTGAAGAGGCCGCTGTGCGTGTTGATGAACATGGGCACCAGCCCGTCCTTCTTCCCCGACAGGGAGTGGACGTGCCGGGTCACCTCCTCCGCGGCCTCCTGGGCAGAGGGGAGAGGGCGGGTGAGGGGCCAAACGCGAGGTTTCCGTTCCGCGTCACCGCCACGGACACTGCTGCTGACGGCAGCGGCCTCGAGCCCGGGGTCCGGTCTGGGTGCCGCTGCGGCGCCCGGGAGACCGCTGGGCGGGACCAGCAGGAAACCGGCTACGCCGCCAGTGTGTGGGCACGTCCAACCCCAGACAGCTGTGCCACGGGGGGCCCCACAGACGCGCGGCCTCCACACCTGGAACTTCTTGACTCCCGTGAGACGCGAGAGCTCTCGGAACTCCAGCTGGATGCTGGTCACCTCGGCCACCGTGCTGTCCGACGTCCACCAGGGCGGGTGGGCGACCCCGGTGCCGATGTTGACGTCCGAGTACGGGATCTTGGAGGGCGTCCGGAATGCGGGCATCAGCCGGTTCCCGAAGTCTTCCTGGCACACACGGCGAGGGGTCACCGCTGCCGGCCGGCCCCGAGAGGCCGTGTCCGCCTGGCAGGACGTGGGCCCCTCGCCCGCTCCCACGGCGGCGCGGTGAGCTGGGCCCGGGAGCTCGGAGGGACGCCCCTCCCGCCGCAGCGGACGAGCCGTGCGGCTCGGCTCAGCTCAGCTCCCGTCGAAAAGACAGACGCACCCCAGGGGGGACGGGAGACACCCCCACCCCCGAGACCCAGGGCCGTGGCAAGGGCGGCTCACAGCTCTCTGCAGGAACAGCGGGTCCCCAGATAGGTGGTAGGTGCTCAGGAGCCCCCCCAGGATCCGGATGGTGCTCTCGAACAGGTTCACGTCCACGTCCTTCTGGAACTGCAGCTTCCGGGACACCCACCGCCTGGCTTCCCCGAACTCTACGGCGTGGGACGGGAGGGGCGGGGGACGTGCCCGTGGGTCCCGGTGCCCCGGGGCTTCCCACCGGGTGACATGCCCTCTCCTCTCCCTGGCGGGGCAAAGGCCCGAACCCCCAGTCTTCCCATCTGCGCGTAGACAGGCCAGCGTGCGGCTAGGGAGCCGTGGGCACAAGTGGCCGACAGTCAGAGGCCACAGCACGAGGACCCCGGCACTCAGTGACGGCCCGGCCCAGGGGACATCAGCTCAGAAGAAGCTGCCAGCGCCAGCCGCAGTCTGCCCCCCGCTGTGCGGCAGCGTGGGCCTCGGGGCAGATCCCCGGTGCCAGCAGCCACGTCAGGCCACGCGCCGCCTCCACCACAAGGCCCTTGCCCACGGCAGCGGGAGCCCGCACAGTGGGAGCCCGCTGCCGAGCCAGGGCCCTCGCTCGAGTCCGGCAGGGCCCGCACAGCTGTGCGCAGCATCCCCTGCACGCGGGGACGGTCGGGGACGGGAGGGGACGGGAGGGGACGGGAGGTGCCCACAACCAGCACGCCCCCTCCCGTCACCTAGAGGGGAGGACCCGGTGCGCGTGGACACAGCAGGTGGGACTCGCGGGCCCGGCCGCCTGCCGGAGGGCACCAGGTACCTTTCTTCAGACCCAGGATCCACATGGTGTCCAGGGAGTCGATCAGCGTGAGGCCGAGGCCGAACCACTCGCTGAAGGACCTGGACACAGGCTTGAGCTCGTCGTGGCCCCAGGCAAACTTGCGATACCCGGTCCACGCGTGGCGGAAGGCGTCAATCACGGCCTTCTGGCGCTCGTTAGGGGAAGCTGGAGGAGGGAAGCAGGTCAGGGGGACCGGGGCCTGGTCAGAGAGGGCAGAGCCCTCCACGGCCCCCGGGCAGGGACGCTGGTGACCTGGGGGACACTGACCAGGGCAGTGGTGGCGAGGCCCCGGGGGTCTCACGTGGCAGGTGGGGCTCGTGTCCCCCTGGCCCGGCCCCCTCCACGCCTTCCCTGGGGCACACTGTCGGGGCCACAGGGAGCGCGTGGCCAGCGAAAGCGTGTGACGCCGCAGGCCAGGAACACAGTGGCACTGGCGGCGCTGGCAACTCAGGTACGGGAACATCCACTGTGACAGGTGCTGGCGACGGGCCCAGGCCTGGCGTCTCCAGAGAGGAGAGCCCGTGGGGCGGGCGCACCAGGGTCCCTCTGCAGCCCGCCTGCCGCACCCGCCACGCCCCCGGTGGGTGTGCTCTCCACACGGGCCGGCCACACAGGGGCCGGTGTCCAGGAAGACGTGGCACTGACTTCACACCACATGTCCTCTCTGTGGGGGTGGAGGCCTCCCCTCACGACACCCACGGCTGTGCTGTCCCTTTTTAAGGCCACGAGATCATTCTGTGTCCCACAGGCCCAGCTGCCAGTCCGGCTCTGGGCTCCCTCGTCCTCCTTCACAGGAGAGGAGTGCCAGCACCCAGCGGGCCCGACTCCTGGGGCCCGAATGCACGGACCCACCCACCGCCTGAGGCCCTCGGGCCTGGGGGTGACAATGAGGGGAAGCCCTGTCTCCACACCCCCAGATCCCTCCTGGACCGGACATGGGCAGGAAGATGGGCCTCCCACACACATACACGCTTGTGGCCACAGCCCTGGACACAGGACAGTGTCCAGGAACCACTTGTAGCCACCAGACTTCTGAAGAGCACGTGGTGCTGAGGACCTGGGCCCACCTGGGCGCTGAGGGACAGTCACCCTTGGGGGCACAGGAGGCACTCCACCCCTCACCCCACACGCTCAAGTGTGCGACCACATGCCCTCTGTCAGGAAGCCCAGGTGGGGCCCCGAAGGGCGCAGGTGGGGCCTTACCCACGTGCTTCAGAATCCTGGGGCCCCACGAGGAGGGCCTGGTGGGGGCCTCTGCCCTCCTGGAAGGGAGCTCGGTGCCCTGCTCCGGCTCTATCACTGCTCCCCGCCAGCTGCAGGGAGGGAGGGGCCATCAGCCGTGCAGAGGCTGGGACGCAGGAGCCCGTGGTGGCCACCCGGCTGGGCTCAGCCCCCCTCCGGCCCAGACAACTAGGATTCAGGCCCCCGCCCCACCCCACCCTGGGGCTGCTCTGAGGATGGGGCAGCCTGCCTGCTTCAAAAGGAAGGTGGCCTCAGCCAGGTGCTGGTCTGTCTTTCAGAGAAGAGACGCCCAGGGCAGTGGCCCCCTTGTCTCCTCCTGCTCAGACCCGTCTTGGGCTCCAGGTACCTGACGACCGTCCTCGGCGGGTTCTGCTCCTGGTGTGCCTGGTCTGCCGCCTCCTCCCTCCTCTTGGTGTCGTCCTGTCTCCTGCCCTCCGAGTCTTTGTCGGGGGCTCTGATCTGCAGGTTGGGGGGGCCCCGCCGGACATGCCTCTGAGGCTTCTGGACAAACGAACAAGTCGCTCATTAGGAGACTTCAGGTGCCGAGAGCTGCCCCTTCCTGCCCAGGCCCCACTGAGTTTCAGTTCCCCAAAGAGACCGAACCCCTGCCTCGGCAGCTCCCTGGGGCAGGCCCTGCCCAACCCCACCCACAGCCAGGGGCTCCTTAGCCTGCCGACCGCAGCCCGGTGCCCTGTCCTCCGGGGGCTGCCCTGACCACGTGCCCGGCCCCCTCCGCGGGTGTGTGCTCTCGTCCTCACAGGACGCAAGTGTGGGCCACCCGCCTGTTTCCGGGGCCCCAGCTGGCTCCCGCAGCAGCCCCAGGAGAGCAGGGACGGGTGTGTTTACCGCCTGCCCGAGGGTCTGGAGCCCAGCAGCTGTGCAACCCAGAGCGAAAGGAAGGTGTCCCTCCTCCCTCCCCCAGGCGGTGTCCAGCCAGCCCAGAAGGCACGAGGCGCGCACACCAAACAGATGGCAAGAAGAGGCCTCCTTCCCGACTGGCCTGGACCCCGTGCACTGTTCTGCTGTTCCTGGGACTAAGCTCACTTACAGCCCCCCACGCAGCTCACGGAAAGTACCTGGGGGGGCAGCACGGGGCCATTCCCTGGGTCGGCATCTACCTTCTGAGGGGCTGGCAAGATGGGCGGGTTTGCTGGCCTCACTCTCTGCTCTCCTGCTGACCTGCCACTCGGGGCTAAACGAGAGAGCCCGTTTAACTCAGATGCGCCACCCGGGCTGGGGGACACTCGGGGGCTTTGTAGAAGATACCCACGCAGGTGCTGTTTCTGACAAAGGACACTCTGAGGCCCCGGGAAGTCACCCAAGTGCATCTGAGAACGCCCAGAGGGGACCAAACGTCCTCACCAGCAACCCACGGCCCCAGAGGCCTCTCCTCGGTATTTCCTCTCCAGAAAGCGCACAAGGTGACCTACAGCGGCGTGCCTGCGCTCCTCCTAAAGTTAGCAAGCTCAGGGGAGTTCAGAGGGCGCTCTGCATTTGCACCCGCTCTCTGCCTGGTCCTTCCCAGACACAGGGCGGCATGCATGACGAAATTCTCAGGACTCACTATGCCGGCCCCACAGCGGACGTGCGGGAGGCAGGCAGGCAGGAGACAGCACGTTAACATCTGTGTCCTAACAAGGAACTGAAAACACAGCATGCTCCTTTTTATCTGGATCTCCTGCCCACTCGCTGCCCTTTATGGCTCCCGGGGCTGGGTAAGGTGGAAGGCAAGATCGCTTCTGTCTAGTCAACCCTCGGGTGTCTGAGGCACTCAGGAACGGATACCTTTCCATTGGTCAGCCATGCTGATGTAGGACAGGAGCCCACAGAGCATCAGAAACGCCAGGATGAAGAGAATCACATTCCGCTGTAATCTCGACAGCTGCTTCCATTTCTGGGGCGGGGCGGGGGGGGGGATGGAAAGTGACACTTCTTACTGAAAATAAAATAGAATTCTCTTCCTCTGTGACAAACTCCGTGAGGTCAATGAGGGACCCAGGAGGTCCTGTGTCCAGCTATATTGTTTCTCAACTGGGCGCAGTTCCCTCGCAGCAGGGTGACAGGTGACAGAATGCCCGGGGACATGTAACAGGAGAATGAAAACGGACGCAGGGTCCACTTCTGTCCTGCACATGGACAGCGGAGAAAGGCTCCGCAACGAGCGTTCGGGCTCAGGCCCCCCCGGACCTGCACCTGCCCAGATGCGCTGTGCGGACGCCCCATGGCCTGAGACCACCGAACGCCCAGGGCGTTAGGGTGACTGAGCTCATGTTCCCGGCATCCGCACTGGGGAAAAACGCATCCAGGGAACTTCAGGTTTCCGTTCGGGGCACAGAGAACAAGACCATACGGGGACCCGCCGGGGGCGCGTCGGCCCCGCCCGGCGCCCTCCCCGGCCCAAGCCGCAAAGCCTGGCTCGCGGACAGTGCCGCTGGGACCGGCGCCTCCTGCCCGGGACTGGCGCGCGGGGCGGAGACCCCGGGGCCTGCGGGACCGACCCTCACCCGCCAGCACGAGCGGCGCCGCTGGGTTTTGCTGCCGTCGTCGCTCTGGCCAAGGCTCAGTGTCACCGAGATGAAGTCCCGGTGCGGCGCCGGCGGCGCCGGTGGGTACATGACAGCGGTAGAGACGGCCCGGGGGACGCCGCCCACTGGCGGCGTCAAGAGGCCGGGTCGTGAAAGGGACCGGAGGCTCTGTTCTTCGCACAACAGCGAGCAGCCATCTCAGCTCCGGCAACACCCCGCCCATCTCGCTCACCGCCAATGCGCGTGCGCCGCGCCCTCTTAACCCTACTACGCGTGCGCCTGGCTTCGCAGACCCCGCGATCGGGTTTACGTTCCGCGGCACCTGCGTCTCCTCGCTTCCGCGCCTGCGCGGTGACCCCACACCCGTGACATTAGCGCCCTCCAGCGCCTGCGCGCCAAAAGTGGGCGTGGCCTTGACTAGGAGGCGGGTTGGACTGGCCCTCGGGGGCGGTGTCCCTCGCCTCCGTGGCCGTAGAGCTTATCTGCGCCCCCAGCCCGACTGCCCCAGGTCCTGTGGTCAATGAGCACCGGCCGCTCCGCCCTGTTGGAGCGAGGCCGCGGGGCGGGGTCCCGTGTAACCGCCACAGTGACCATCCTCTATCCCTCGCTGGGTTTCCACCCATGTGACAAGTCGGTCTAGGGAGCGCACGGCGGTTCTCCTCGTGGCAGAGCCGCCCGGTGCTGCCGGGGTCTGCTCAGTTCAGGACCTGTCTGGATGTCTGCGGGACTCCCCGCTGTGTGTGCCCCCTGCTCCACACCTGGCTCCTTTGAACCTGCCCCAGGGAGCATCCCTGTTCCCTCGCAGGGGCCATCTCTCCGGCCCCTGCGGGTCTCATCCCACACACGGCTCCGCGGGGGGTTCTAACGAGGCCCTCACTCGTCCCTCACTGCACAACCAGCTACCAGGGAAACGGTGACATCTGGAGGATGCACGTGCCCGTGCACGGGCCGGTCCTGGAGAGTTGGTTCAAGCGGCAAGTTCTGGGCCTCACCCCCAGATGCCTGGCCCACTGAGTTGTTGCAGGTTCCCTAGGCCCTGGTAGGTAGCTGGGCAGAGCAAGCAGGAGGAGCAGGTGCGGGCTCCAGCCCTTGACTGACACCATCTGGTGCTGGTCCGGTGACCGAACGAGGCCCGGCTGCCTGCAGCTAGGAAAGCCAACACGTGAAGGAAAGTGGTTTTTTCAGATGCCAGCCACCTGGAAGATGGGGGACTCACGTCTCCCCCTCTGTGGAGACAGAGGTTTTATAAAAAGGGAGAGAGGAACAGAACCAAAATCAGAGGAGGTTGGAAAGTTCCCTACATGGCAACGTGCACAGTCCCTTCCAATAAGGCAGGTGACGGCGCCAGGTGCGTCATCCCAGCTTCACATCATCCTGGCTCCGTGGATGAAGGTCAGCAAATCTCGGGGAGCCGGGATGCTTGAAGGTCCGAGTCTATCTTTTGAAGTTAGTTCCCTGGATTCTTACACAAACGTGCCGTTCATCTACAAGCGACGTACTAGAGCCAGCATTTACACAAACAGTGTAAACGAAGGTTGGAGTGGGCTACGGTCCCACTGTTGCTACCATCCCGTGGCCCTCCACCACACGCGCTGCTGAAAGACCACTCTCCAGGCTGGGGGCCAATCACAGCACCCCATGTTTATTGGCAGCTCCCCTCGCCCCCGCACCTTGCATGAAAAATCACGTTGGTTGGTATTTCAGACACAATTACTTCAGTAGCAGTTGTCTGGGGTTAGACATGGGGGGTGGCTATAGAGGCAGCAAGTCTGTGTTGATGGGACCATCCGGCCTCTGGAGTGCGGAGTGCACACAGGACGTGCACCTGTGGGAAGTGCCTGGGCACCTCCGTGTCCTGCTGTGGTGGCATCTTGTGATCAAGCACGCCACGAACAGTGCAGGAAACAGTGAGGGGTGCCTGGGACCTTGGTGCTGTTTGAAACTTTACATGAAGATACAATTATTCGAAAATAAGTCTTTAAAAGGTGAGCTGTTTCAATAGTTTGCCCAGCAAACTACGTAGAAAAGACATTGCACGGTGTTCCCGTTCCGGCAGCGGGGAGCACTCCGGGCACGACCCCGGCCCGGGCCTCCACCAGGTGGACCTGCCTCTGCCCTAGGCCCCCAGCTTGTCTGGGGGGCAGCTGAGGAGAAGCCCCTAAGGCACACGGTTTGGTTTTGAGGTTTACAAGCTGGGAGACCTGGGCACGGCCCCGACTCCACCATTGCACCCAGGCCGGGAAGCGTGGGTGCAGCCAGGGTCTGCTCCAAGCCCCTGGAGGGACCAGCGGCGCCTGAACCCACCGGCCTGATAACACCTTTGCCCTGAGGAAACCAGTGGGTTCCCTGCAGGCTGTGGGGGGCAGCGGAGGGGAGGGGCAGGCGACCCAGTGTAGCAGCAGGCTGCCCCGTACGCTGCTCTTCGGGTCAGTGGGGAGGTAGGTGCCCCTGTGCTGCGTCCAGAAGGGGAGGTGCCCTGGGCCCAGGGCAGCAAAGCCAGGACAAGAGAACAGGGCCCGCCGGCTTCCCCAACCTGGGCCAGGCTGCAGGGGGCAGGGAGGGGGCCGTGGCCCTGAGTGTGGAGGCTGCGCCCCCGCCTGCCACGGAGCAGGGAGGGGTGTGAGCACCAAGATCAGAGCTACCGGCGGTCCCCATCTAAATTCTAGTTAGTGACTGAAGGAGGCCGGAGTGCTGGTCCCACTATGCTTGGGGGGAGCTCAGCAGCCTAAACCAGTCACAGACGGGGTGGAGGGGCTGAAGCCTCAGAGACAACGTGGAGAATTCAGCCGCAGGTCGAGCTTCTCTCCGTGCGGCCAGCCCTTTGTGGTGACGAGTCGGGCCACTTCTGCTGGCAGGCCAGCCTGTGACGCCAGCCTCGTCCTAGGTACCGAGTCAGCTGCCAGGGAGAGAGGGAACAGTCCCTCTGTAAACCAGGAGTGAAGAAGCGAACCAGGCTCTTCCTTCTGCGTCCCTCGGTCCAGAAAGCACAGCCGCCCGCTCTCCTGCCGGGAGCCCCGGGTCGGGGCCACGCCCAAACCCCTCCGGACCCCGGGGGCTGGCGGGTCGGGGCGCCAGTCAGGGACCCAGTTCCCGGACCCCGTTCTCGTCCAGGATGACTGGGGACTGGAACTCCCGGCCTTGCAGGTACACCTCCAGACCCTGGAAATGAGCCAAGTGTCCATCTCTTGTCCCCAGGCAGGGGTCCCAACTCAGCCTGGAGCTGGAGAGAGACTTCCAGGGCCAAGGGTTACATGCCACCGCCAGACCACAGCCCAGCATGATCCTCCCCCCAACCCCGGGGCAAGTTCAGGCCAGAGCTTCCCCAGGGGGCCAGCACCTCTCCGTCCCCAAGGCTTGCCCTCCCGCCCCTCCCAGGACCTCCGAGGGCTTCCCCACCCCCCACACATCCTGGACGTTCCTCTGCAACCGAGGGGCCCATCACCCCCCAGTACAGCTAAGCCAAGCTGCGACTTCCTACCCAAGCACCCACCCCTCCCCAGAGCCCCTCCCCCTGCTCATGCAGCCTGACCCCGGGAAAACCCCACAGAAGCCTGGGGGGCCAGGCGGCTCTCACCTCTCCACAGTAGGACACCAACGGCGAGATCTCGCAGACGGCCGGAGGCTCTCCGCTGCTGGGCAGGCTGAGGGAAGCCCCTTGTCAGCCTCTGCTGGGGCTGGGGTGGACCCCGGGCTCCACCCCAGCACCACCCATCACGGGGGCTGGCCCCGTCCTGGCCCAGCAGGCTGACCACCACGCCCCCAGCTGCCCACAGTCCTCTTCCCGGGAATCTCTTCCACTGGACCCCGGAACCCTGAGCCACCCCCTGCCCGAGCGACAGGCTCTGGTCTGGGCCGGAACCCTGCCCCCCCCAGGCTTCCCTCCCCGAGCCTGCACCCCAAACGCAGGCGGTGGCCGCGAACACCGGCGAGGTCGAAACCTCACGTTCTCCCTTCCTGCCCTGAAAAGTGACCCCCTCTTTGGTGCTTTCTGAACGTCCTGCACCTGGTTTCAAAGCTCGTGAATGAGCCAGATGAGGCTGCAATGTCCCCCGACCCCCACCTTCCCTAGGATCCTGAGCAAATCTTGAGGGGGTTGAGCCACAAGGCAGTGGCGGTGGTCACTGCATGGCCGAGGTGGGCACACAGCCACCTGCTTGGACAACAGCACCCGGGGGCCCACACTCACCCGGGCAGCTCAGGGAGCCGGGCCCCGTGGGCCCCCACGAAGCGGGCCCCGGCCTTCAGGGCCCAGCGGTAGTGCTGGGCGAGCAGCGCCCGCCGGGCCGTGGAGGGGGTGTCCCTGTCAGCCGAGTCGGCATTCTTCAGAGGGGAGAACTCCTCGTCCCGCAGCACCTCGAGGACCACAAAGCTCCTGGCGAGGACAGAACCGGTGACCCGCCGCGCCGGCCCACCGCCCCGGGGCCTGGCAGGTGCGCAGCAGGCCTGGGGGGGCCCGCAGGCGCCGCCTGAGGTCCTCCCTCCCACGGCCGCCAGTCAAGCCGGACCCCGAAGTGAGGCCCAGATACCCCAGGAGCCCCGCACCCTGACCTGGAAATGGCAGACGGAGGGCTCAGAGGGGAGGGGTGTGCCCCAAGGCCCACAGCCCCTGACGTTCCCTGCGCTCTCACCCTCAGGGGGGCCTTCTCCCCGGGACCCGCCTGCCACCCCCCGAGGCCCCCACCGTGAAGGGGCACTCCCACGGAGCCCCCCAACCACAGCCTCCGCATCCCCGCCCGCCTGGGCCTCAGAACCCCCCACCGGAGCGGGAAGGGAGACGCGGAAAGAGCGAGTGCTGCCGCTCACTCGGCAAACTGGAACACGTCGAAGACGAACTTCTCCATCTTTATCCCGTTCGGTGTCCGCGGCCTCACCAGATTCCCCTCCTCGTCCACGTAGGGGACCTTCTTCACAGCCACGTGTGGCTTCAGCAAGGGCTCAAACTTCCTGGGGGGCAGGAGGGCAAGGGGAGGCAAGAGGCGGTTCAGACAGGGTCACCGAGGCGGCCCAGCCAGGTGGGGCGGGTGGCGGATGGGCCCGAAGGGCACCGACTGGTGGGAGCCGAGTGGGACTGTGGGACCGCGGCGGCAGCGCTGTGGGCCACGCCCCGGGAGTGCAGGCCCGCCTGGCCGCTCGCCTCTCCGGGGCCTCTGGCTTCTTTCCACACCGAAAACCTTTCTCCACCCCAACCCACCGCCCGGGCCTCGCCAGAGCACCACCCCACGCAGGTCAGCCTCCGGGCAGCGCTCACCCGGTGACCTCCCGCAGGAAGCTCCGAGTGAAGAAGTGGTTGCAGATGTTTCCTGCGCCGTAGAGCAGGCCGCCGTCGGGCGCGCGGAGGCTGGCGGTCTCGGGGCTGAGCTCGCTGTACTCCACCACCTGGGGCACGCCGTCCACCTGGCACACCACGCCCACGGGCTCCTCGGGGTAGGCCTTTTCCACCACCTGCGGCCACCACAGTGGGGTTGGCACGGCTGGGTCTGGCGGGGCGTGGGGGTGGAGGCGCGGCTGGGGCGGGGCAGTGCAGTGGGGGCGGGGCAAGGCGGTTAGGGTGGGAGGGCTCACCTTGGCGCCGCAGTCCGCGCCTTGCAGCACGCAGAAGCCTATGAAGACGGGGTCCGCCAGCCGCACCAGGATGTTGTCCACACAGTACACGTGCACAAACTCGACTCCTCGGCGCTCCATGTCCTCTAGAATCTGGTGGTCCGCCAGCGCGCAGTACAGGCCCCCGTTGCCGTCTGCAGAGAAGGGGTGCGCCTTGTGAGGGCTGCAGCCTGGCCTCGCCTGGCTACTGGGGCAGGGGCAGTTGCGCTGGAGGTAGGAGGCCCCTCGTGGCTGGACCTTGAGCCGGAAGCGGCCCTCTCACTATCCCAGTAGTCCGGTGTTTATGCCACGCAACACACAAAAATCAAGGCCCGGACAGGGGAGGCCACTCTCCAACCACACAGCCTCCAGGAGGCACATGCCGGCCAGTCCCAGGCCTGCCCCCCCCGTGCTGGGCCAGGGGCGGGGCCTACCTGGGGCCATGGCAACCTTGTCTTTCCGCTCCAGGATGGCCTTCCCGTCGAAGGTCACCACAGGCAGCATGCGCTGCTCAAACAGGACCACGTTGTCGGGGTCCAGGCGAAAGAAGTCGTGCTGCTTGAAGAACTCGGCCGTGGGCCCCAGAGTGAACTCGCTCGTCATGACGTACCTGCCGAGACAGGGGAGGCCGAGCCCGCCTTCAGGCGCTCCGACGGGGGCTGGCACGGGGTCCCATCTGGGTGGGGGCCTCCGGTCCGGGTGGATGCTGGGCGCTGTGCAGGGGTTGGGGTTCAAATCTTGGTGTGGGGCAGGGCTGGGGCTACATGGGGGGACCACTCTGGGGCCAAGGTCACGCAGAGGGGACACACCAGGGCACTGTGCAGCAGACTCCGTGGCGCTCACCGGCCAGCTGCTGCACCCGCCGGATCCGCTCCGCCTGCAGCTGGTACAGAGTTTTCTGGCTGGGCAGCCCCACCTGATACATGCCCTTGGGGTAGGCCACGCCCAGGCGCGTGCCCTGCCCACCCGCCAGCAGCAGCACCGCCACCTTGTTCAGGGCGATCTGGCGGAAACCTGGGGGCAAAGGGGGCCATGAGGAGTCGCCCCTTCACCTCACAGGAGGGGAAGCTGGTGTCCCGGACAGAGACTCCTGAGGGTCCCTGACAGCCCAGCCCGGCCCTGACCCTGCAGAGGTCTGGATGGTGTCCTCCTGGGTTCATTCCCAAGCCGGGTCCTTCAGCGGGAACACGGGGGACCGGCGTGTGCTCAAGTGTGCGAGGGGTCCCCTGCTGCCAATACGCCGGGGGCTGCGCACTGGCCGACCAGGTGTGCGCAGGCACGCACACGGCACTCTCCCCGGCGGCTGCCAGCCTGGGAGCGTCTGGGGGCGCCCCACCGCGGTCCCAGCTTGTGCGTGTGAGAAAGGAGGAGACTGCACGTGGGTCAAGCCAAAGCGGGAAAGGATTGAGGGTGGGAGGCAGGGGGGAGGGGAGTGGTGGCACGAAAAAGCAGACAACTGTACATGAACACTTTAAAAAAAAAAAAACAGAAAAACAAAGCAATGAAACAAACTAAACTCCTCCAAGCACCGCATCTCCTCTCACCCGGGTCTGCGGGCAAGGCCCCTTCCGGCCGGCCAGGAGCGCCCCGCTGTGGGGAGCGCCCCGCTGTGGGGAACGTCCCGCTGTGGGGAGCGCCCCGCTGTGGGGAGGCCCCGCTGTCGGGACCCCGCCCCGCCCCGCCCGGGCCTCCCGACCCCTTACCTTCTTCCTCCCAGAGTCGCCGTCTCTCCGCGTCGCTCCGGCTCACGCTGCCCACTCGCTCGGGGGGTAGGGGACGCAGGCGCGTGGCCAGGTCGGGCGGTGGACCCGGGGGACGCGCACAGGCCGCGGCCGCGCGCTGGCAGTGCTCGCGCAGCGCCTCAGGCTCCAGCGACTCCAGCTCCGCCAGCAGTGCTGCGCGCGGCCCCGGCGCCAGCTCCGCGCAGAAGCGCAGGAGATGCTCCTGGCCCACGCGCTGCAGCCGAGCGCGCACGTCCTGCTCCGAAGCCATGTCGCCGTTGCCGCCGCTGTCGGCCCCTGGGCATTCCTGACCCCTGCGCTCCGACCGGCGTCACGAGACCAGGCGGGCGGTGCTGGCCCTAGCGCCCCGCCCAGGCCCTGCCCCCGAGCTCCAGCCTAGCTGCGGCCTCGACTGCGCCCCACCCACAGCGCGGGATCCCTGGTGTCCCGCTCACTGCAGTGGGCGGAGGAGCCAGACCCGGTGCCAGAAACGCCTGAGGCATGGGGGTTGGGGCACCTCGAGTCGGACAGCCCTTTTCTGCAGGTTCTGCAACTCCCCTTTCCCGGGCCCATGTGGACTGACTTCAGTTCAAAAACACCGCTTCCGCGCTGGATTGAGCGCCGGCCTATAAACCAGATCGTCTCTGGTTCGATTCCCGGTGGGAGCACATGCCTGGGTCCCGGTGGGGGGCGCGCGAGAGGCAACCATACATTGATGTTTCTCTCCCTCTCTTTTTCCCTCCCTTCCCCTCTCTAAAAATAAATAAGTAAAATTACAAAACACCTCCTCTGCCCACTGCCCTGGGTAGGGGGCGCACTCGGGGGAAGGCTAGGGTCTGTCCCTGCACGCAGCCACGTTTGCACTTACCAAGACACCTGGCAGCAGGGACATCAGCCCTGGAAGAGGCCAGACTCACAGCTGGGCTGGGCTGCAGGGGACGGACCGGGTCAGCAGGGCTGGTTGTCTGGATGTCGCCAACGCCGAAGAAAGCTGCCCTGCGCCCTTCGCACCCGTCCTCCTCCCCATTGCGGCTGTGACCGGAACCGTTCAGGGGCCACCCCGCCCTGCCTTGCTATTTGAACTACCAGGCTGTAAAATATTTTGCTGTTTATGACCTTCCTTGTGACAGATATGCAAGTGTCTTCGTCATCTGGGGACAGAGCTCTCATTTAGAACCTAGTCTCATCAAGTCTAAATGTAATACATGCCCTTAAAACAAACTGATTTTTATTTTTTAATATATTTTATTGATGATGCTATTACAGTTGTCCCATTCCCCCTCCCCTTTATTCCCCTCTGCCTGCACCTCCCCCGCCCCCGCAGTAAAATGAATTTAAATGGTGGTTTTGGACTCAACATGAAAAGGGGCCTCCGGCCAGGCCTGCTCAGCCAACCTCTGCTGAGACAACTGTGTCTCCTCGCAAGCATCTTCGGCCTGTCGTGCCCCTCCCACCGCACTCGCCCCACCCAGGTGAGGAGGCAGGCCCTCCCAGCTCCCTTGGAGGTCCCGTGAGCTCTGTGGACCTGGAAGGCCTCTTCCGAGGATGGTCTGAGGCTGCCTCACGGCCTTCCCTCTTGCTGTGGCTCCTGCCTGAACAGCCACTCTTCCCCCAGAAAGTCCCGTGACTTCCTGCCGGGCTTCGTCAGGCTTCTGCTTCTGCCGCCTCTTTGCAGAGACCCTCCCAGGTCACGTCCCCTCAGAGGGCACCCTCCCAGACTTCTGTTCCTTCCTGCCTTTCTGCACACTCTGCTGCCTGACCCCACCACCCTGCTTGGAAGTAAACTCCATGACAGATGGGGTTGTTGGCTCATTGCCCTGCCCATCACGGGAGATTAATGCTCAGCACACAGGAGGCAGGCAGTTAGTGTTTGACGACTGAATGAGTGAGTGTTGGGTCCCAAGCCTGTGACTGGGCCACAGCAAGTGTTCAGGGAGTGCCTGCTGAATGAATGAATGAATGAATGAATGACTAGTCTGCTCCAATACTTTGTGGCAGTGGAAGAGCGGTTTGGGGCAGATGCTGGAGGTAGAGGGTGTGTGGGGGGGATGGGGAAGCAGCAGAGAGGCCTCCACACCCCAGAACAGAGTCCACGGGAACTCTTACTGCCCCTGCACTTATGCCGTTGAAGGCAGGTATCAGAACATGAACTTGGGGCCTGTCTGGGCCAGGGTGACCCCCGCACCCTGCCTCCAGGTGGGAGTGGGCCTGAAATCAGAAGGGTTCGGACCGTTGGGACTGGGCAGCCAGAGGCACCTGCAGAACCAAGAGGAGAGGAGTGGACCCACCTGGGCAGATAGGGGTGCAGACAGGTGGGCGTGCCAGTGAGGAAGCAGAGGGCGACCACCTCCTGGACCACCTGTCAAGGGCGGGCTTGTGGCCAAGGAGACGCCCTCGCTCTGTCAGAGGACCTCATCCAAAGGGCTCAGGGGAGCAGGGCGCAGAGGCCACCATGGGTCAATGGTTGTTGTGCAGAAGGAGAGACCAGAGAACCTTGGAATAGGCTCAGGGGCTGCGAGGCAGCTGCCAGCTTTCACTCCACGCCCAGTGTCAGGCAGGGACAGAGGGGCCCTGTTCCCCTGCCCACCTCCAGGAAGCTCCAGGCCGGCAGAGCACAAATATAACCTTAACTGTATGGTGCCTCAAAAAGCACCAGGTCCACAGGGGACCCACCTGGCCAGGGGCTCTGAGGAGCCGCCCTGGGTGACAGCAAGGCTGAAAGCTGGAGCTGGGGGCGTGTCAGGCCAGGTTGGACAGTGGGCTGGAAGGAGGAAGTGATCGGAGTTTGGGGGCAGGACAGCCTCGGGGACGCACCTTAGCCCCACGCCCTGAGCTGGCACCGGCTCATTTCTCCTGCACCTTCCTCCAGAGCCCGGCCAGGGCCACCAGGAAGCTCAGGGGCCAAAAGTCAGCGGAAGCTGCCGTCCTCACAGCGTCAGACTCCTCTGTATGCTGAGCTCCGGCTCACGGGCCCCCGGCCTCTACACCCACATAACTCCACAGAGATGTCTTCAGCCCTCACGCTGGCTTGGTGTCCCACACAAGGACGGCGCCTCCACTGTGACCTCCAGGATAAGGTTCCCCATGTGCCAGCCACCCACTGAGCACCCGCCATGGGCCAGGCTGATGCCAGGTCTGGGGTGGCCCCACCCCGCTCCCAAACAGCACAGGGGCTCATCGGGAGACAGCCACCTTAGCAAGCAGAAGGCAGCCCCAGGCTTTGAAGGTCACAGTACAGACACCTAGGCTGACTTTCAGGGTTGGGTCAGGTGTCTGAGTGGAGTTTCGAAGGACCAGCCCAGTGATCAGCTGGGAGAAAACAGGGAAGGGCATTCCTGGTAGGAAATCCACCGCACACAGGGGCCCAGAGGTGAGGAGGTGCCAGGGACCCTGGGCGAGGAGGACTGGGTGTGGGTGCTGGGAGCTGAGTGTGTGTGGGGGGACTGCAGGGCAAAGAGCTTGGACACCGTCCTGAGACTCTGGCAGGTCCTGCCACTAAAGGGGAAGCCACGGGCAGGCCAGGCTGCTGGGGGCTTTCTAGGTCCCCCAAATTCCTTACCACAAGGATCCCTAAGTGTGATGGGTAACTCCAGGAGAGAAGAGGACCCAGGACACTCCCTGGCCAGGGCAGCTGCCCTTGTGGACTGACACCAGGCACCAGTGCCTTGGGGCCCAAGGACACAGAGGCCCAGGTAGGCAGGCCACCCACGGTGGGCCTGAGGGACGCCAGCCGGAGGGCCACGGTGAGCCCTGTGCGGGAGGCCTGTCTGGTGATTCTTCACCGATTCATCCCTGAAGATAAACTGTCTAGAAAGTGGCAGATGAACGCTCAGTGGCTTGGGAATGTCCAGGAAGACCCTCGGGGAAGGCATAGGGACCAGGGCAGGGCCTGGAGGAGGAGCAACGGTGAAGGTGGGGGGTTCTGGGCAGACAGCCTCTGGGTAGGTCCGAGATGGGCTCCATAGCGGGACAGCAGGCTAGGCCTCCCGGGCCCGTGCATACGGACCAGACAGTGACGATCTGGCTGGAAAGAAAGGGTCCAGGGGACACAGGGCCGCCTGGCTGGCCTGCGGAGGCCCTGAGAGCTCGGAGAGCAGGTGGAGGGCTGTCTGGTGGGAGGAAGAGGCTGGAGCAGAGGACCTTGGGGTCTGAGGAGAGCTGGTCACCAGATGGGGATCTGGGGACACAGGAAAAAGTGGCTTTGTCCTGCAACAGGCAGGAAAGGCCAGGCTGTCCCCAGGGACCAGGGGAGGGGCTAGCAGCGGTGGGGACAGAGAGGCCTCTGTGAGGGGAAGCGCCCAGCTGGCTGGGGCCCACAATCCTCTTGGGGCCCGCCTGTCGCAAGAGAAAGAGGCTCCAGAGTCGGCAGTGTCTGTGCTCAAGACCCTCAGCGAACAGCGCCCAGGGGAGCTAGAGGGGGAAGGTGGGTCCCCAGAGAAGGTGTACTCCTCAGCCTTACCCCAAGAGGCCACCTGGGGACAGGTTTTGTATTGGACGCCAGGCCCCGCCCCTCGGAGGGGTAGGCCCGGCGGCCAATCCGAGAGAGGTTTGAGCTGCGGCGAGAGGATCGGTGTGGTGGCGGCGGAGAGCAGAAGCGGGTCCCCTGGGGTCTCCCCCCTCACCCAACGAGGCCGGGAGGGAGAAGGAGTGGGCGGGCGCCAGCCCTACCAGCTGTGGGCCTCCGCGCGCCCCCGGCTCCTACAGGCACCGCGGCGGGAGTGTCCTAGGAGCTGGCCCCTCGGCCGGAAAATCAAACCCGGCTGGCGGCCTCTCAACCAATCAGGGAGAAGATGGGCCAGCCTTAGCCAATGGCCGCCGCGAATGCTAATGAGCACTGACGCCACGAGGAGGCCCATTCAAAAAGTAGCAGCTATTGTCGCTGCGGGGTGCGTGTGCCTGCCCGGCCCGGCTGTCGAGCTGCGCGGGGACGGGGCCCGGGCCCACGCGGGGACTCAGCCTGGGACGGGCCCAGCACGGAGCCCGGACGGCGGGCCCATGGCAGGAGCCGCGATGGCCGAGCCGGGCCGCCCGCCGCCAGCCGCGCCCCCGGAGCCCAGCACAGAGGGGCTGCCGCGCGCCTTCCTGCAGAGCCTGCGCACCCTCTTTGATATCCTGGACGACCGACGGCGCGGCTACGTGCACCTGCGGGAGATCGAATCCCGTTGGCAGGGCGCCGACGCGCGCGAGCTGCCCTGCGGTGTGCTCGAGGGTCTGCGCCAGGTGGCCCCGGCCAGCGGCTACCTGACCTTCGAACGCTTCGTGGCCGGCCTGCGCACCTCTCTGCTGAGCTCCGACGGAGGCCCTCGAGGCCCGGCGCGCGCCCCGGCCCGGGGAGGCGGTCCAGCGCGCCCGGGGGGTCAGCCGCCGCCGCCGCCTCCGCAGCGCCTAGTGTTCGCGCCCGCGGACGAGCCGCGGACGGTCCTGGAGAGGAAGCCTTTGCCACTGTGTGCGCGCCCCCCAGCGGCGGACCCCGGAGGCACCGCCCGGAGTCTTGAAAAGTTGTGGGGCCTGGCGGAGGCTGCGCCCGGCCTCGCGGAGCCGGAGCGGCCGCAGGGAGCGGCGCTGGAGCGGAGCCCAAGCGCCGACGCTGGTGAGTGCGGGGCAGCTCGCCTCGTAGCTCCCCACCCCGGCCCGGACCTGAGGCGGGAGCCGGAGAAGTGCGGCCCGTGCATCGCCCACCGGGGGTGGGGGCGGGGGCGGGGGCGGGCTGCTCTTCCTGGGCTCCTGAGCCTGGAAGGGAAAGAGGCCTCGTACCTGTCCGTGTACTCCCCCTACCACACTGTGAGGCCACCAGGGCCAAGGGGCTGGTGGGTGACTCCGCAAACCCCACCAGGAACTCGCTGTGTCCCAAACATGCGCTGGGCACTGGGGACACCTTCCGAGTGTGAGGGAGCTTTCCACCCCAAATACCTGCTCTCTACCTGGGGACACCTGGGCCGTGGTTTCCTCCCTGGGCTGCAGGTTGGACACCCCTGGCCGAGGCGGAGGGGTTTCCTTCTAACGGAGACAAGAGGGTCTCCTAGACCGTGGAGGGACCGCTTTGCCTTCTTGGGTCCTTCTCAGTCTGACCGCTGGGCCAAGAGGGTTGGGCCCACCCAGGTCCAGGCAGATGGGGTCTGCTTCTGCAGGAGGACCTGGCCTGTTGGCGGGGAGGGGCTTGGAGGCCTGTGGGGCCGGGGAGGAACAGGGGCCACAGCCCCTGGGGATGTCCAGCCCCTGGGGACGGACCTGGCTTCTGGTCCAGTGGACAGAGACAGGGATGGCTGAAGGCCCCCATGCCTGCCCTGGGAGCGGGACCCGCAGGATGGCAGCTTCCGGCCTTTTCGGTGCTGCCTTCTGCTTGCCAGCCTCCCCGGACCCCTGCCCCAGCCTCTTCCACCCTCCCCAGCCCCTGTCCCTGCCTCCTGGTCATCCAGCTGGACGTTTAGTGAGCTGTTGCGGCGTCACCCGGAATCTGTCTGTGGGCCCCGGCATTCTGGGGTGTCCCTGCCTCGCCCAGCGTCCCTCCCCCTGTACCTTCTCTGCCACACGGCACTGCAGGTTGGAACGTGAACTCTGGGCCTATTCCGAGCCCGTCTGCCGGGGCTGGCTGGCAGCCCACATACCACCATGTGCCAGCCCCCTAGATGTGTCCCTGCCAGGCACACCTGCACCCCCTGCTTGCATCACCCACCCACTCCCACGGCCTCCGAGGATAAGCCTGGTGTGGTGGGTAGGGCGAGGGAGCCAGGGGAGGGGTCCTGCGCACCTGCACCCCATCCCCCCCTCCCGGGAGGCCCTGCACACACTCCCCGGCCTCCAAGGAGCCGGCTGGCCCTCCAGGAGGCTCTCACAGGCGGCCCGGGCTTTCTGGCTGCAGGTGGACGTGTGAGCTGCAGAAGCTCCTGCTCCCTGCTCAGCATGTCTGCACACAGGCGGGAACTAACCGAGCTGCGGCCCCCCCTTGGGGCACGTCAGGTCCCCGCCACCCACGCCCCCACCCGTTGCCTGTAGGAACCCACCCTCGAGGCCCAGTACACGGAGAGGAGCGTCTCTCCCGTCTCACTCAGTACCTCAGCCTCTGAGACCAGAAGTGGGACTGGGGGTGCGGGGACGAGCTGGGTAAGCCCCTGCCCTCAGGGAGCTCACGCCCCGCACATGTGTGTGCGTGCATGCGTGGCTTGTACGGACACGCAGCCACAGGCCCCAGGCCGGTGTGAGGGGAGCTGGTGGGAGTCCAGTGGGGCCCAGACCCCAGCCAGGCACAGAGGCGAGGTGCGGGCGGGCTGGTCCGCTGCCGGAGGCTCTGTGGCTGCACTGAGGTGGGAAGCGCCCAGAGGGGGCCCCAGAGGCCTGCAGGCCTGGGCTGAGCTCTGCTTCGCCGGGGGTGGTGTGAGCGTGGCCCCGGAGGGCCCTGGAAGCCAGCTGTGGGGGTCCCCCTGGCCTAGGCAGACTTGGAGGCAAGCCAGGCCCCCACATCTGCTACAGGTGCGGCGGCCTGCAGGGCCTGGGAGCTAGGCGTGGGGGACGCGCGGCGGGCCACCCGCACCCGAGGCGAACGGCGGAGGCACACCATCACCCACGGAGTGGACTGTGACCTGGTGAGAGGGGTCCTGGGGCTTTGGGGCTCTCCCTGTCTCGCCTAGGGCTGGACTCGACCCCCACGCTTGGTCTCCTGGACCACCCCTCTGCCTGGGAGGGGGCAGCCAGGCCTGGGTTCTGGGGACCACCTGCGACAGGAATGGGGGTCAGTCCTAAATACCTCTCCCCACCCAGGCTCGAATCCACTCGAGGGACAGAATGACCCGAGGTCAGGTCAGGAAGTCCTTCAGGGAGGTGGCAGCGTGGGTGTGCTGTGGCCATGGGCTCGGCCCCTCCCTGGAAGTGCCCCTGGCCCAGCCGCCGCCCGACGCTCCCCTCTGCTCAGGGGCCCAGCTCACCGTGTTCCCTGGGGAGGCGTGTGTCCGGGGGCCGAGAAGGCCGGGCCCCCCAGGAGGGGGAACGGGGCTCTGCTCCCCGGTGTGGAGGCGCGTGCGGGCTCACGTTCAGGTGCGCCCACGGGTAGGTGCGTGCAGGCCCACCCTGCGTGTGTGCTCATCGGCACGTGTGCGTCCCCACATGTGCAGCTGAAGCAGATGGCGGAGCTGGAGCAGGAGAAGGAGGTGCTGCTGCAGGGGCTGCAGATGACGGCCCGGGGCCGCGCCTGGTGCCAGCAGCAGCTGCAGCGCGTGCAGGAGCGCCAGCGCCGCCTGGGCCAGAGCAGGGCCCGCGCCGTGAGTGACACTGCCTGTCCCCACCCCCCAGCGACCACCCCCAGCAGGTGTAGGACCGCCCCCCTCTTCAGGGCACAGCAGCCGTCTCTCCACCCAGGGTGCTGGGACCCCCCATGGAGAGGCCCTCCCACCAGTAACACCCTCAGACTCTCGCCTCCGAGCAGTAACTTTCGGGGCCACCGAGGACAGCCAACGGTGGGGACTCCCTTAAGATATGGTGGCTCTCCCTGGAATGGCCCTGCTCTCTGACCCCCCTTCCCTGCTTCCTCCCAGGACTTTGGGGCTGAGGGGAGCCCCCGCCCGCTGGGGAGACTGCTGCCCAAGGTGCAGGAGGTGGCCCGGTGCCTGGGGGAGCTGCTGGCTGCAGCCTGTGCCGGCTCGGTGAGTGCCCGGCCGCCCCACTCCCCGTCCTGGAGGCCGATCGGGAGCAGCCAGGCCCACCTGACTCTGCCCTCCCGCAGGCTCCGCCCCCCTCTTCCTCAGGGGCCCCGGGCCCCACCCTGGCCCCCACCTCGCCCCCGGCGCCAGGCTGGCAGCAGCAGACCATCCTGATGCTGAAGGAGCAGAACCGGCTGCTCACCCAGGTGAGGTGCGGGAGGGCTGGGGGGCGGCGGCAGCCTGGCCCGCCCTGACCGCCCCCCACCCACTAGGAGGTGACGGACAAGAGCGAGCGGATCACACAGCTGGAGCAAGAGAAGTCCGCCCTCATCAAGCAGCTGTTTGAGGCCCGAGCCCTCAGCCAGCAGGACGCCGGGCCTCTGGACTCCACCTTCATCTAGTGGCCACCGGAACGGCCGTGGGCCTCTCAGCCTGACGCGGGCGTGGGCAGGCGCTGGCCGGCCTGGACAGAGCCCTCCCTCCTGCACAGGGGGGCCGCCCCCAGGATGCCCTTTGGTCCTGGCCTGGGGCTGGAGGGCTGGCCTGGGCAGGGCTCCATTGTGCAGGCACAGCTTGAAGCTGCCGCCGCCACAGTTGCGGGCAGTGGAGACCCCTCCTCGTGTTTACCAGATGTCAGGCCGCCCGGGTCAGGTGGGCTTGTGGCTGCTCTGCCGCATGTTTACAGCGGGCCTGTCTCCGCTCCCACCTGGGGCCTCCAGTGAAAGGTGCTGGTCTCGCTAGGCTGCACTTCTGACAGCAGCCAGCAGAGGGCACCACCTGCATGCTGCTCTTGGGCCCTGGAGCGACCACAGTGGAGTCTCAGAGGGATGGGATATTCAGGGACCTGGTGGTGGCTGGGACACCTGAGGGTGCAGCAGGTGACTGGGCCCGGGGGCCCAAGGGCATCTTCTCCCAACCTAGGGCACCAGGACTAGGGGGCTGTCCCTCACCAGAAACGGAGGGGGTGAGGATGGCTCTGAGTGAGGGGTGGGGTCTACCTGTGCCTGGCTCCAAGGGCCCCCCGGGATGGCTAAGGGTTCCTGGAGTGAGGCTGGAAAGGTGGCCACACAGACTCCGGACCCTACAGGAACCTGGGTTAGCTGTCGGCCCTCCTGGCCGAGCCTCAACCCAGACACGCCCCACATGGCAATCTGTGACCCAGGCTCAGCATCTGGGGTCTGCGGGGGCAACCCGGCTGAGATACCTATGGGGGCCAGCTGGCTCCAGTGCAGTGTGGCCCTCACCACGGGGCAGGCGGTGAGCCTGGGAATCCCAGGCATGCCCCAGGGCACCTGGTGGGCACCGGCACCTGTCATAGCCTCCCCCACCCCGCTCCGGCTCAGCCCCCAGATCTGGGCTGCGAGACAGCACTTTGCTCAGAAAAAGAGGAGCTGCG
Organism: Trachops cirrhosus; assembly: GCA_028533065.1. Lineage (NCBI taxonomy): Eukaryota > Metazoa > Chordata > Mammalia > Chiroptera > Phyllostomidae > Trachops > Trachops cirrhosus. The sequence goes on from CM052540.1 coordinate 540,870, forward strand.
GGACTCAGGGAGAGGCTGGGGGCAGGTCCCTCTGGGAGGGAGGCAGGAAGGGGGCGGGACCAGAAGGCCAGGGTATAGTCTCCAGCACCCAGGTGGACTTGCGGTGCCCTGGTTAGACCAGTGCCAGCCAAGGAGGGGCCCTGGCCATCAGGCTGGGCCTGCCCTCCAGGACCGCCCAGGTCTGCCTCCTGCATGGTTCTGGATCTGCGCTCCCTCTCATTCCATGGACTGTGCCCCAAACCAGCCCCGCTCCTGAGCCCGCACTCACTGAGGGTCGCTCAGCTCCCGGTTTTCCAAATGCAGCCCATGACGTTTGCAGAACTGGGAACCACCGTCCCCTGCTCCTAGTGCTTCCGGGATCCTGTCACTCGAAGACCCAGGCCCCAGTGGCACGGACCTCGAGCCTCGACCCAAGTCCGGTGGCACGCTGTAGCTGCAGGACCCACCTCCCACCTCTGGGCTTTGCACACACTGCTTCCTCTGGAGGTCGAAGCAGCCGGGGGGCTCGGGAGGCCGGAGACAGGACACAGGTCTGCCTGGGGTGACTGTTGTCAGAGACCTCCCACATGAAGCTGACCCATATGCAAAGGAGACGGGGAGAGTGGCCTCCCTTGGCCCTGGTGTTCCTTGCAGGGTGACATCCAGTTACCTGGTGGCCCTAGAGGCCTCAAGGGCAGGATCTGAGGTGGTCCCAGGTCGGCAGGGCCAGGCCACAGGCAGAGTCCCCCGGCCTGGCACGGTGAAGTTTGGGGCGGCAGGGAAATCAGGGCTCCTGTTGCCTGCAGGGCGCTGAGCCGCATTCCCCACTTCTAACTGGATCCCCAGAAACAACCAAAATGGCTGAGACACTGCGGGGCGGGGTACAGATAGCTCTGGGTGGGGACCTCTGCCCCCAAGCAATGCAAGTTCCAAAGGAAAACGAGCATCTTTGGGTTGAAAGCAAACTTTCGCAAACACGAGGAAAGACTCCACCATGACAGGCAGCAGAAACCACAGACGAGAGTTTTCAGAGGCTGGAGTTACCAGAATATAAAGTAACTTTTCTGTGTCTAAGGAAATAAAAGGTCTTTCGAAATGTGAACAAGCAGTAGTCTTCATGGTTTCTTATTCTACCCAGTAAAGGATTAAAAAATCGAGTGGAAGTTCTAGAAACACAAACATGGAGTTGAGATTAAAAACTCCAGTGGCCGGAACTTCAGGGGAAGTTCTCAGCGCGCCCAGGAGAGACTCAGTGGCGTGGATGGCAGGCGCGGGGCAGAGGGGGCGGGTCTTAAAGGGCAGGGAGAGGGCCGTTCCCCGGTGGATGACCTGTTGGGCAAGGAAAGGGGGAGAAATATGGGAATAAACATCTACGTCTTTCCAGAATTGTCTCAAAATGTCGGTCCACAGGTCCAGGCATGTGCCCTGACTGGGAATCGAACTGGCGACCTTCCGGTTTGCAGGCCAGCACTCAATCCACACCAGCCAGGGTTCAAGTTTTTTTTGAAACTGCTGGGGTGAATAAAAAATTGCACATTTTCTGTTACAAGATCCCCAAAAAATTCTGGTGGCAAAACCAATGACCTGCGCAGGAGCTGCCGTGACACCAGCGTCCAGAGAGGTAGGTGACTGTGCCTTTGATGATGAGACGGTGTAACCTTTAACCCAGAGAGCCATCCCAAGAGAAACTAGGTTTCAAGAATGAAGGCAAAATAGAAGTTCAAAAAAATCTGAACCCTGGCTGGTGTGGCTCAGTGGATTGAGGGCTGCCCTGCAAACCGGAAGGTCTCCAGTTCGATTCCCAGTCAGGGCACATGCCTGGGTTGCAGGCCAGGTCCCCGGTTGGGGGTAGGGATAGAGTTCGGGTGCTGAAGGACCCACTGCCAAGACGGCGCACCCACCTGGCTTTTGGCACAGCTCCTTGGTTTCTTGTCCCCACAGGGCTGCGTGGGTGTCCTCACTGGGGTGTGACTGCTGGTTCCCTTGGAGCACATGACCGGGAAGAACCCAGGTGCCTTTTTGGGACTCTGGGTCACTGGTGAGTCACACTGTCACTGTCTTTGCTCCTCACAAGCCTGTCCTTTCTCAAAGGATGTGAAGAGAATCAGGCTCCGCCTTCCCAAGTAATCTGTGCGCACACATATTTCTTACCCCACCTGAGGACTTTTGTTTCCACTGCCTTCAGAAAGAGAAAGGAAGAGGGAAGAACGCCAACGGGCTTCCCGTGCGTGCCCCGCCCATACGTGCCCGGCCCAGGGGCGGTGCGTGCCCGGCCCAGACGTGGGATCGGACCCGCAGCCTTCGGACGCTCCAGCCCGCCGAGCCGCGCCAGCCAGAGCCGTGCACCTGTTTTCAAATCAACGAAAACGTGTCGTTACATGTGCAGGGGAATCTAAGTGAGTGCTGGCTGTAAACATTACAAAAACCGTCACGCTAACTTGTGTGTGGGTGGTGGGGTAGCCCCGGGCACGTGGGCAGGAAGCGGTGACTGGGGGTAAGCCCACAGGGGTTCGCTCACAGGAGGGGAAGGACGATACCTAGCTTTTGTTAAGTGCATCAAAGTAGCTACGAGAAACAGAGTTTTAAAAAAATAGCTGTCCACTGTGTATCTTCTGGGGGCGGAGGGCAGAGGATGAGGAAAGGAAGAAGTCAACCCTAAGAAGAAAAGGGAAAAGTTCAGGAATCACGTAAGACTGTAGAGAAACAGTAGTGATCACCACGCATGTGCATGGATCACACTCTGGTTCAGGTCAAAGTTGTCAGGTTGGGTTTTTAGAAATTCAGATAAAAACTTGTAAGGGACACACCTAAAATATAATAACACACACACACACACACAACTGCCGAGTAGTTGTGTTAATATAAAACAAAGTAGATTTTTAAGGCAAGAGACACTGCTAGCGATGAAGAGAGTAACCACCTAATAATAAAAAGCTTAATTTACCAGGAAAATATAACAGCCATCAGCCACGAACACAGTCCCCAAATACACACGTCACAGCAGGTGTGCAGAGACCTCACCGAAGAGCAGGTGCAGCTGGCGGACAGGATGCTCGGCACCTTAGCCGTTAGGAAAATGCACACTGAGAAAGAAAGAAAGAAAGAAAGAAAGAGAGAGAGAAAGAAAGGAAGGAAGGAAGGAAAGAAGGAAAGAGAGAAAGAAAGAAAGAAAGAAAGAAGAAAGAAAGAAAGAAAGAAAGAAAGAAAGAAAGAAAGAAAGAAAGAAAGAAAGAAGGAAAGAGAGAGGTGGGGGGGAGAGAGAAAGAAAGAGAAAGAAAGAGAGAAAAACGCACACTAAAAAACTACAGCGAGATACTGCTACACCCCAATCAGATTGGCTACAATAAAACTATGATCACACCCTGGCTGGTGTGGCTGGCTTTCCGCCAGCTTGCGGGCGGAAAGGTCGCCGGTTCGATGCCCCGTCAGGGCACATGCCTGGGTTTCGGGCCAGGCCCTGGTTGGGGGGCATGTGAGAGGCAACTGATTGATGTATTTCGTGCACATCGCTGTTTCTCTCCTTCTTTCTCCCTCCTTTCCCCTCTCTCAAAAGTGAATAAATAAAATCCTTGAAAGTAAATAAATAAGAGAATGGCAAAAGTCTCTTTAAAAGAAAACAGGAGGCCACCCCAAGCCATTTGAAGCGGGTGAATTTCACAAAAAACAGGAAACTAAGTCAAGCTGGAGCAGAGGCCCCGCCGACGCCACGCCCACGGGCTGAACGGACGCGGTGGTAAGCCCCGCCCACCGTGAGGACAACGCCAGGCCCGCAGCCGACGTGGCCAGTCGTCCGAGCCCAATGACAGGGACGCAGATCCTGTGCGAGTGTTTCAGAGCAGCACTGACGGCCTTGAATTCATCCCCGCCCCCGTGGGATTTTGCAACAGTGGAAAAACAGAGTGTCATCCCGTTCCAGTAACAAAGGAAGTGAGCGGTCCGTCCCCCGAGGGCTGCCTTGGGGTTCCAAGGCAAGATTAGTTCCATGTTTGAAAACGGGCGGCAACCCAGGGCAGGAGCGGATTCGAGGAGAAAACAGGTGCGGACAGAAGCGTCGGACTGCGCCCAGCGGCAGGTGGGGAGCTAAGAATTTGCAAAAAGCCCTCGGCAAACACCACGGTGAAAGGTGGGATGCTGAAAGCACTCTCTTCTTTGATCCTGAAGAAAACAGTCGTGCGTATTAGGGGCATTGCTCTTTAAGGTTCTACCGACGGCGTATTAGAATTATTGAGAGCTTAACAGGGCTCTGAGGACAAAATGAAGGTGTAAGAGTCCGCTGGATTTCTATACACCAGCACAATGAAGTCTTGAGAAAATGCCATTTAAAACTGTAAAGTAGTGTGTGTGCACCAAGCAGCACACCTAAGAAAGCGTGGGAGAACTTTAAGGAGAAGACTATTTACAACTTTCTTGAAAGGCCTACGAGAAAGCCTAAGGAAACAGAGAAACAAATCACGGCTTCAGATCCAAGACTCGAAAGGCTCTGAAACGTGTTCCCTTTCCCCAGCTGGTGAGTCGGTTCGATGCACTCACCGCTGCAATCACAGCGCAGTTATTCAAGGAATCCGGGCAGGTCGCTCCCAGATTTCCGTGGGAGGTGAAGGGCTCCGGGAAAAGCAGTGGGGCGGGGGCCCTTCCCTCCCCGGGGAGAAGGTTCTGGGGTGGTGAGTAGCGGCCCCAGCTGTGACCTCAGAGCCCACGGGTGCCCTGGTGTGGCGGTGCTGGGACAAGTCCTCCCCCAGGTGGGAGCGCAGGAACTGGAAGCCCCCCCCTTGCAGGAAGCGAGCCCCGGGGCCAGGCGGACCGGAGGCTTGCTGTCAACAAGTCCAGACTCGAGGGAGGAAAGGAAGGGGCAGGGCACAGATCTGTGCGGACTAGCGAGGAGCTTCCGGGACCGCACAGCCAGAGCATTGATGTCGGGGTGCCACCGACCCGTGAACAATGCAGGGTCGGGGTGCTGCACCCCCGCACAGCCATACACTCACATAGAACTCCGACTCCCCCAAAACGTGACTGCTGAGAGCCAGCTGTTGACTCGGAGTCTCACTGAGAACAGAAACAGTCAATGCACATTATTTTGTATGTCATATAACATACCGTACTCTTATAAGAAAGTAATCTAGAGACAAGACGGTGTGATCTAGAAAATCATAAGGATGATTGTGGCTGGTGTGGCTTGATGGACCGAGCACCGGCCTGAGAACCACGAGGTCACAGGTTCAAGTCCCACTCAGGGCACATGCCCGGGTTGCATGTCGGGTCCCCAGTCGGGACAGCACGAGAGGCTACGACGTGTCTCTCTCACATCAATTGTTTCTCTTCCTCTCTGTCTCCCTCCCCTGCTCTCTAAAACTAGATAAATAAAATCTTAAGTGGGCCGTTGACAGCACAGACAGCCCGCAGCCAGCAGGGAGATGTGCCCTCTCCGAGGTCGGCACAGACCAGCCGCACCGGCCGTCACGGCGCAGCCGGGGCCTGAGCAGCAGGCCCATCCAGGGAGTCGGTGGAACGCGGTCGGAGGCTCGGGGAACCCACGCCGTGCTCCGGACAGCCGCACCACAAGGGGCAGGCAGGCAGGCGGGCGGGCGGGCGGGCGAGGGACAGGCGCCTCCCACCCGGTCGGGGTGGAAGCGGCTTCCATGCTGCTGTACTGTCCCTGTGCCCTGCTCTGCTGTGGGCGGGGACATCTGGCAGGCAGCACGGGGCCCCCTCCTGGGAGGGAGCCTCTGACAAGCCTGTTCCCCGAGGACAGTGGGTGGGGGCCCCGGCGTCCACAGCACAGCAGCCACGCGCTTTCTGTGATGGCCAGAGCTGGTCCAGCGACCACACAGGCCCAAGAGCCCTCGCCTGCTGAGGTGTTTCCGCCACCAGACACTGAGGTTCCCGACAGGGAGACTGGGGCACAGGTGGCCAAGACCTCAGTGACCGGCCCCGCCCTGCGTGGGAGGTCTGGCTCCTGGCATGGGCTCCAGGACCCCTCCCCCGAGGGCCCCCAACGCCTCTCTACAGCACATCCACCCTGGAGTCGGGCCTCGCCCCTGTGGTTCCGCAGGCCCGGGGCGCCCGGTCCACGGGCCCCTGCCGGGGCTGGCCTAGCACTCGCACTCCCCCACCCCACCCCCTTCCAGGGCCCTAGCTCCCGAAGGACTTCTCCCCGCCAAGAGGGGGCGTTCCTGTGCTGGTTCCCGGGGACAGAACTCATTCCTGGCCCCCGCCCCAGCCCGGCTGTTCCCTGCTCCCCGCCTCCTTCCCTTCTGTTCCCGGGCTCAGCTGGGCGCTGGGCCATGCACCCGGCTCCCCAAAGGCAGGGTCCAAACCCCATCTCAGGCCGGCAGGAGAGGGGTGCTCCATCCAAGGGCAGCTCAGGACATGAGGGAGCCCTGCTTGGGCCCAGTGGGGCGAGGTGGGGGTTCTGGGGGGCTAGGCCTCCAGCACGCCTGTCTTTCATGCCCTTTTATGGGCTGCTGGGGCTGCTCTGGGCTGCCTTTGTCTCTTCCTTTTCAGCATCCAGTGCAAGCCTCTCCCCCTTCTGGGCTTTCTGGGTGGAAGAAAGGGCCTGGGGGGAGGGGGCTGGAGGGCTGCCGGGAAGCCGGGGCCTGGAGCCTCGAGGGCCCCACCCAGACACTCTCCACTGGGGCCCAGCCTGGCGGGGCTTTTCGGAGGCTGAGCCAACTCCCGGGGTTCCCACCCTTCCCGTCGGGGTCCTGAGGTCCTGAACAGAAAGAAAGTCTCTTTTGCTGGGCCTGTGACCCTGTATCCTCAGCCTGGGCAGCCACCCCAGCACAGTGGTCCCTGCCGGTTCCAATGACCAGGGTGTGGCCCAGCCCCTGCCCCATCACACACCACCCTTCTGGCCCCTGCCGCCCCGCCTCTGGCACTCTAGTGGTCTTGCCACATGGCTTCTGTTTGGCTGGGTTCTTGGTGCTGGAATTCCCACTCTGCCGACGGCACGGAAGGGGATGGCCACTGGCCAGAGAAGGGTGATGCTTGGCCAAGCTGTCACCAGGGTGTGGGGGGTGTCAAAGCACAGGGGCCAGACACTTTGTGGGCTGGAAGGACAGAGCTGGTTCTGGGGCGGGCTGAGCTGTGGCCCATACCAGCCAGTGTCAGGGACACGCACGCTGTCAAGCCTGGCGGGGGGCCGTCTCCCTCGTCTCCAGCACAAGGCCTCCCGTGAGGGCTGAGGACTCCCCTCTGGCTCCCTCCTCGAGAAGCCTCTGGCCGCCCCTGTCCAGGCTTCTGGACCCCACCCCCCAAGCACAGGGGGCAGCCGGGGTGGCCCAGGACCAGGAGGTCACTCGTTTCTGGACTTGGAGTGACTGTAGCCATCCTGCATGTCTCTGCCTGTAGCCTCGCCTGTTACCTTGGTGCTGGGACCCAGGTGACACAGGCCTGCTCAGCGCTGCGTTTTCAGCACCTCCAGGGCAAGCCCCGCCTGGGTCAGCTCAGGGTGCCTGGGACCTGACCCAGGGAAGGTAGGACAGGGAGCCACCGGCCTGGGAGCCAGTCACCCCGCCCCCCATGCCACGCTTCTTGTCCAAAGCCACAGGGACGGGCGTTCTCCGGGTCCAATGTAGGCCAGCCCTTGGGGTCGGAGGGCAGGTCAGAGGATAGGAGTTTCCGGTTGAGGGGTCCGTGGACAGGCGGGAGGATAGGCAACAACCTCAGGGCGCCGGGGCTGCGACCTGGGCGCTTGAAGGTTGGGTGACTCACCTGCGCTTGCTGGAGCGCGCCCAGGGAGGGCAGTGGGCGTTCCCGCAGTCAGTGGGCGTGGCCAGCCGTGGCGGCTGCGGGTGTTCGCCCCGCCCCGGGCGCCTACCCCCTGGGGCCCGGACCTCGGCGTCCCAGCTCCCCGCCGCCCCTCCATCACCGCCGGGTCCGTCCGCCACCCGCCCATGGCCCGGAAGGTGCTGCCGCTGCTGCCGCCGTTGCTGCTGGCCGCCGCGGGCCTCTGCGGCCTCCTGCTGCTGTGCGTCCCTACTCGCAATGTCCAGGAGCCGCCCGCCTTCAAGGTGCCTGCTGGCGCGCGGAGCACCGGTGGGGCGCGGGCGGGGAGGCTCGGTGCCCGCGCAGGGCCACGCTGCTCCCGCGTGGCTGCCCACGGTCCCGCCCGCTCCCGACCAGCGGGGTGGAATCCTGGCTCCGCGCGCTCCGCTCCCGACCAGCGGGGTAGCGTCCGGTTCCCGTGTGCTCCTCTCCCGGCCCGGGTCCGCTGGACCGTGGCGGCGCTTCCGGGGAGACGCGGAGCTGGAGGCTGAAGTCCCGGCTCGCCGAACCTCCGCGGAGCCTGTTATGGGCGCGGCTGAGGAGCTCTCTGCTCCCCGGATGTGCCCCAGGCCCCGGTTGAAACCCGGCAGCCCACAGGGGTGCATTGGTTTGGGGTTCAACCCAGACGGAGTGCGAAGGTCCCGGAGCCTAGGCAACCCTCCTCACCTCCCCGTGGTCCCGACAGTGGCGGCTGCCTTTGAAGGGGGCCTGGTGGGGTGGGGGGGTGGTCAGACAGGGCAGGCCCCGAAAGCCTTGGGGTGAGCCAGGCCAGGCCCAGCCTCCAAGAGCCCAGCTGGCTCCCTTAACCCCTTCGTGGACTTGGGGGTGGGGAAGGCTTGGGGTGCGCGCGTGTGCATGTGAGGGGCAGGCCCCAGCAGCCCAGGATGGGCCTTGGCAGGGTGGGTGCTCTGCAGCCGAGGATCACCACCAGATGGAGTTGGGGTGGGTGGATGGGTTGTTCTGAGACTGGCTGGAGTTCCCTGGAGGGGGGCGGTGACTGGAGTACCCCTTTCCCTGTCTGGGAGGGCGTGTTCCCCAGTCTGGCTCTGCCTGCTGGAATCCAGGCCCTTGGGGGCAGGTTCCGGGAAGCCGCTGATGCCGGCTGGGTGCTTCTGTCCCACCTGCCCGGCCGGCGTCGCCTCCAAAGCCCTGCAGCCCAGCCCTCGGTGGCTGTGGCCCAGGGGCCCGGGGCGGGGTGTCTTCAGGCTGGGCTGGCAGGGAAGGAGCCCTCCCAGCCTCCCTGGGCCCCGGCTTCCACGTCCTCAGGTTGGGCCTGGGTCCGAGGGCCCAGGATGTGAGGAAGGAACAGCTGGCCCCAGAGTGTCCTTCCTGCAGCTGGGCTTCCCTCCCAGAGCCTGCGGGCCTCGTGTCCCTGGGACAAGATCCCAGAGGTGGTCCTGGGACCCGCTGACCCTCAGCGTGTCCCTGCCGGGATGGCTCCTGCCCTCAGAGGGGAAGAGGCTCCTGGCCCCATTCTCCCGTGTCCCATCTGTGTCCCTGGCCTTCTCTGAGCCTCAGAACATTCAAGCTCGACACAGGGCGGGGTGGGGCGGAGAGCAGGAGTGGAGGCGGAGGGCACGGCCTTCAGGCCCCCTCCCCAGGCTGACGGCCCACACCCCTGCCCTCAGTACGGCATCGTCCTGGACGCCGGCTCCTCCCACACGTCCATGTTCATCTACAAGTGGCCGGCGGACAAGGAGAACGACACAGGCATCGTGGGCCAGCACAGCTCCTGCCACGTGCGCGGTGAGGGTCCCCCGGCACCGGGCGCACCCTGGCCTGGACGCTCGCTCGCTGTGCAGCCTCAGGGACCCTGTCTGGCCTTAGCCTCTGCAGACGGGCCCCTCTGCTCCTGCTGCTTAGGGCCCGCCCCACACAGGAGCTGCAGGAGACCCCGAAACGCAGGGAGGGCCCTGGGCCTCCTGGGAGCTGCAGGCACTTCCACTCTACAAGGGAAGCGGGTAGGGGTCAGAGGGTCAGGGCCATGCCTGGCCCGAGACCAGCCTTTACTCCCCAGACGGAGCAAAAGGGGCTCCGAGGGGCTGGTGGGCACCCCAGGCAGGCCTCGTGAGAGGCCAGGCCTAGTGACAGTGCCCAGGGCTTTGTCCTGGCACCTGTGCACACACCCACTGCTGCGGCGGCAGCCTCAGAGACTCTGGGTGGCGCACAGGCGGGCCCCTTTGCCTGTGGACGTCTCTGAGGGCTTCAGCCTCCACCCTGTTTGGGAGCCCAAGGCCCCCAGCCACCCCGGGGCTGACCACCCTGCTTCGACCCCTCTCACGCCCTCCCTGTAGGTGGGGGCATCTCCAGCTATGCACATAACCCCGATGGGGCTGGCCGGAGTCTTGTTGAGTGCCTGGACCGGGCGCTCCGGGACGTGCCCAAGGAGAGACACAGGGGCACGCCCCTCTACCTGGGAGCCACGGCGGGCATGCGTCTGCTCAAGTGAGTGTGCCCTCCCCTGACCTTCCCGGCCCCGGGCCCCCCATGACAGCCTCGGCATGGGGTGGGCCCCACAGACCCTCAGCCGCAGCAGCCCTCGGCCAGACCCCTCTTGGCTGGCGGGGGGCCGCCAGGTACCTCGGCAGCAGAGCCACAGGCCCCTACCCCCGGAAAAACGCCTCTCAGAGACCTCCCCGTGTCCCAGCCTGACCAGTCCTAAGGCCTCAGCCGAGGTGCTCGAGGCCGTGACGCGGACGCTGACCCAGTACCCCTTCGACTTCCGTGGTGCCCGCATCCTCTCTGGCCAGGACGAGGGGGTGTTTGGCTGGGTGACCGCCAACTACCTGCTGGAGAACTTCATCAAGGTGGGCCTGCCAGCCAGCCCAGTGAGCCGGGGGGTGTGGGCGCCCAGTCCCTGGCTGACCCCAGCCTTCTCTCCACGCTTCACAGTACAGCTGGTCAGGCCAGTGGTACCGGCCAAGGAAGGGGACGCTGGGGGCCATGGACCTGGGAGGTGCCTCCACACAGATCACCTTCGAGACGGACAGCCCGGCAGAGGATCCGGCTGACGAGGTCCAGCTGCGGCTCTACGGCCAGCAGCACCGCGTCTACACCCACAGCTTCCTCTGCTATGGCCGCGACCAGGTCCTTCAGAAGCTGCTGGCCAGCGCACTCCAGGTGCCCCGCCAGCCCTGCCCACCGGCACCACTGTGCCCTGCGAGGGGGGAGGGCCGGGGAGGGGTCGAGGGCACAGGGAAGAGCCCGGGGGGTAGCGGTGCCCAGGGCGGCTTCTCCAGGCAGCAGGAGCCAGCGAGCTGTAACTGGCTGGAAGGACAGGAGGGGAGGGATCCTGCCGGGCGGAGGCTCAGTGGCTGGGGGTGGACCTGGCGAGTGCCAGCTGAGGGGTGAGGAGGGCCAGGGCCAGGCCTCAGAGGGCCTGGGCTGCCTGGCTGAGGGGTTTGGTTTTTGTCCGGCAGCAGTGGGGAGCCAAGGGTTGCCCCTGAGTGCAGTAGTGATGTCACCGAGTACGTTTTGGGGGACGCCATCAGGCTGGTCCTCTGGGGAGGCCCTCCGAGGGCCCTGGGGGGGCAGTGCCTGAGGTGGGGGTGGCGTGACCCACACCCTCATCGTCCCCCAGACCCACGGCACCCACCCCTGCTGGCCTCGAGGCTACTCCAGGCAAGTGCCACTCCAGGAGGTGTATGCGTCCCCGTGCACCGAGGCTCTGCGGCCCCAGGCCTTTGACAACAGCAGCAGGGTCAGCCTGTTGGGCACCAGCAACCCCGCCCTCTGCCGTGGCCTCGTCGAGGGGCTGTTCGACTTCTCGTCCTGCCCCTTCTCTCGATGCTCCTTCAATGGCATCTTCCAGCCCCCTGTGGCTGGGGACTTTATCGTGAGTCCAGGGGATGGGGAGGGGGCCAACGCCCTGTGACGCCTGGGGCCTGGGCTCAGCGCGGACGCACTCTCCCCGGGCAGGCCTTCTCTGCTTTCTTCTACACCATGGACTTCCTGAGCTCGGTGATGCGGCTGCCCGTGGCCACCCCGCAGCAGCTGGAGACCGCCGTGGTCACCGTCTGCAACCAGACGTGGAGTGAGGTGAGGCCTGCACCTTCCTCCAGGGCCTGAGGGAGGGCTCAGCCAGCCGCCTAGCTTCCCAAGCGTTCATTGCCTGAAAAATGGGGGGGTTTTGGCCTCTCAGAGGGCCCTGTGTGGTGAAGGACACACCGCTGGTTGGACTCGGAAAGTGGCCGGGTGGCAGCAGGGTGGCAGGGAACCAGAAGGGACGGGGCTGCTGAAGCCTCCCGGAGGCTTCCCCCCAGAACCACGACCTGGGGGGCAGCAGGGACAGCCGGCAGGCAGTGTGTGTGGCTGTGGGAGCCGGGCCCGGCCGGCCGGGGCAGGGGGTGCAGGCGTAGGCCTCCAGTGAGACTTAGCAGGTGGGACAGGCAGGCCTCAGGTCAGGAGTGGGAGTTGAAGACAACCTCCAGGATTCTGGCTTCTGCTCCTAGCCAGACACAGGTGCCAAGTAGAGGCTCAGGGGGGGTCAGGGCCCGTGAGCCATAAGCTGCTCACCAGGGACTCTGGAAGAAACACTTGAGTGTCTGTGGGCCCGGTGCAGGGGGAGGTCCCTGTCCTCTCTGTATATGGTGGCAGACAGACTGGGGAGACTGGGGAACGGGGGTGAGGGAGGGGGGCCAGAGGCAAGCCCAGGGTCTGGGCTGGGGCTCAAGCCTGGAGCTTCCTCTGTTCCCCCGACCGCATGCTGAGGTTGCATCAGCCCTCAGCTCTCTGGTGGCCATCCCTGCTGTCCCCTTCTTGTCCACCTCCCAAGCATGGGGCTCCCCGCCATCCCAAAGTCACACTTTTCTTCCTCGAAGAAGGGCTTGCCTGGTAGTGGTCCCTCCGCCTCTTTCTGCCCAACATTGTCCGTGTGTGTGTGTGTGTGTGTGTGTGTGTGTGTCTGTGTGTGCGCGCGCGTGTATTGGTGGTGCAGCACCTGGCTGGCCACCCTCCTACTGCGTCCCAGACCTCCTGGTAGCCCAGGGCCCGACACTGCCCCACCTGCGTCTCAGCTGCAGGCTCGGGCGCCGGGGGAAGTGGCCCACCTGCCCAGCTACTGCGCCGGGGCCATGTTCGTGCAGCAGCTCCTGAGCAGGGGCTACCGCTTCGACGAGCGCGCCTTCAGCCGGGTGACCTTCCAGAAGAAGGTGGGGACCAACGGGAGGGCGGGGCCTCTGGGTGGAGGTGGGGCCTCCGGGGCTGCGTAAAGGCTGAGTCCGCGCTCCTCACCCGCAGGCCGGGGACACTGCGGTCGGCTGGGCGCTCGGCTACATGCTGAACCTGACCAACATGATCCCCGCCGACCCGCCGGGGCTGCGCAAGGGCATCGACTTCAGCTCCTGGGTGGTCCTCCTCCTGCTCTTCGCCGTCTTGCTCCTGGCGGCGCTGGTCCTGCTGGTGCGCCAGGCGCGTTCCGCCAAGTCGCCGAGCGCCATCTAGCGACTGGCTGGGGGCAGCTGCCCCAGACCCGCATCGCCCAGATCCCTCACCCCACCGCCCTCCACACTTCTGCTCCTAATGCGGCCCGGAAACTGAGACGGAGACTCTAGCACCCGCTCCCACGGGGGGCCGGGAGCGCGAAGTGAACCGAACCTAGCCCCTTGAGCCTGTCCAGCCTTGTCTCCGTCTCCAGGCCTCGTGCCCCTCCTCCTGCAGAGGGTGGGTGAGGCAGACACGCCACAGCCCTCAGCCTGTTACTACAGGGTGGGTCTCCAGGAAGTGGAGCCTTTATTCTGATAATCACGGTCCTCCGAGACACCACCCCTCCACTCGGGTCTGTATTAGGGGGAGAGTCAGAGCCCACAGGCTAGGGGCGAGCCCAGTGCCTGCTTGTAAAACTTTGTAATAAAACGTTTTTCCTGGAGCGGTGGACAGGCTGCTGCTGCCCGTCTGCCCACCGGCCACGCGGGCCCGCCCCTTCCCGGTGCTCAGGACGGACCGCCGCCCCTCCTGCCTCCTCTCTGGGTCCAGCCCTGGGGCGGTGCTGACCTCGGCCCCTGCGCCACCCTCGTGGCCTGGAGTGGCTGCTGGGTGGCCGGCGGGGGAGTCCCTGCGCCCCCGTGTCTTCTCTGGCCATGAGAGCCCCTGCAGCCCCCCCAGCCTTGCCTAGGCCAGACAGGAAGCCAGGCCCTTGCGGAGAGCGGGCCTGGGGTGCGGGTGCGGGTGCGGGGAGCGGAGAGGTGGGCAGTGAGCAAGCCGGGTGCCTGGGGTCCGCTCGCTGCTCGAAGAGCCGGGTGGAGGGCGCAAAGGCGGTGCCGCGCAGGGACGCCGAGACTAGGGCCAGGAGGGACGCAGGCTCCATCTCTGGGAGGGATGAGCCTTGAGGAGAGCCTGGCTCCAGAGCCGAGCTTGGCCAGCGCGCGGGGAGACAGAGAGCTCCCCTCCTGCTTGGGTGGTTTTCTACGCCCCGGGGAGACATCAGCCGGCCCCCACCTGCGGCCCCTCCCCTCAGCCTGGCTTTCTCCCGCTAGGGCCGCGGTGCGAGGGCGTGGTCTTCGCTGCACCTCCCACCTGCGCCGACCTTTCTGGGACGTGAGCTCAGACCCTTTTTCTGCCCGGTCAGTGCCCTGTGGGGCATCGCTGTTTTGCTCCCCCCGCCCCACCCCACGCCGCGCCGCTTGTGCCGGCGTGTGAGCCAATCGACAAACCTGCGAGCAGCCAGCCCTATCGTCTGAGTTCCGAGGGCAAAGGCCCGAGAGGGAGCACCGGGTTGGGGGCTCATCCTGGCTCCGCGGCTTGAGCCGGAGGGAGGGTTCCCGGTGAGACCGGGTGAGTGTGCTCTCAGGAGGCCACTAGCGGAGTGCAAGCGGGGGCGCCACAACTGCTTTGTTGTCCCTCGGCCCCAGGGCACTGAAAGGCTGCCCGTCACCTGGGGACCGTGGACAGCTCCCAGCTGAGTCTCATCAACAGCTCCAGGCCACTCTTGCCCCCTGGTGGCTTCACTTGAGAGCAGCCGCCCCATTCCAACCCCAGTGGCCACCGACGCCGGCCTAGTTCCGCGTGTGTGTTTGCTTGTAGCCGTGTCTCTGAGTGCCCGCTGCATCCTCGGGGCACGCCTGTGCGTTCCTGTGCACCAGTCCACCCCGCGCGCGCCTGGCGTCCCCGTGTTCCCCGGGGCTGCGCCTCCAGACCCGGCCAGGTCTCCCGTTCCAGCGGGTGGGGTGGGAGGTGGCAGCCCCACAGGGGCCGGGGGAGGGCGGGAGAAGCGCATCCGGGGAAGTCTCCCCCCCGCCAGTCCCTACCCGGGTTTGTGGAGAACAGAGAAGGTCCCCGGGTGCAGAGGCCGCGGAGGCTGAGGCACCCAGAGACCCGGAGAATCGGGGGTCTGTCAGAGCTCGAGAGGGGGGAGGGGCTCAAGCTGGAGGCGCGGTCCCGCCCCCGCAGGTGGAGCACGCAGGCGCACTCCCAGCGCGCAGCCTCTTCGCCGCGCCTGCATCCCGGATCCTTTGCCGCAGCGTCAACGCCGCCGCCACCTCCTCTTTTCCTCCTCCTCCTCCTCGGCCTCCACCTCCTCTTCCTCCTTTGCTCCCTCCTCCGCAGCTTCAGCCGACGCGGCGCCGGGAGCCCGCGCCCATCCCCGGGCCTCGCGGTGCCATGCTTCCCCGGCGGCGGCCCTGAAGGATGGCGACGCCCGTCCCTCCGCCCTCCCCGCGGCACCTACGGCTGTTGCGGCTGCTGCTCTCCGGCCTAGTCCTCGGCGTCGCCCTGCGCGGTGCCACTGCCGGCCGCCCGGGTGAGCGACAGCGCTCGGCGCAGGTCGCAGGGCGCCCCGGGGCCGGGTGCGCCGGGCGGGGGTCGTGCTGCGCGGCGCCGCCGCCTACGCTTGGGCCCGCAGGCCGCGCAGGCCAGGCCGGCTGACAGCCGCGCGGGCCCCGCCTCGTGCGGGATGGGGGCAACAGGCCCCGGGGGCCCTGAAGGGCGCCGCTGGTTAGGGCTTCTCCGGGGTTCCTGGTGGCGAACCCGAGGTTCACGCTCTTCTTGGCTTTGTCTCTGAGTCCGTGAGCCTGTCTGTGTCTGTGTCTCGGGAGGGCTCTGCGCGTGGGCCTGCCGCCGGCGGCCTGTCTGTGTGCGTTTCCCTGGTGCTGCGCTGGGTGGGCCTGGCCCCGGGTGCCTCGCTACCCGTGCCTGTCCTGGGTCGGGGTGCCAGTGCTGATCTGCCTGTCCCCGTGCCTCGGGCGGTGTGGGACGTGTCCCTTGCTTTGCTGCCACAGTCGCGGTCTCAAGGTTTCTAGGGCGCGTGACAGCTTGCCTCAGGCTTAGGGTCTGGTTTTCTGCCTTCGGCGGAGACGGGAGCAGCTTCCAGTCTCAGGCTCCCTCCTGCACCCTTTGCCACGGAGGCCCCGCCGCGGCCACTCCACCCTCTGTGGTCGCGGCTGAGGAGTGTCTCCCAGGGTGGACTCCAGTGAGCCCCGGGGGTCTGGGAGACTGCCCTGCCTCCCACATGGACACCGAGGTTCCAGGCAGCGACGGTCTGCGGGACCTGGAGCCCCAGGGGGCTGAGCTGGGACACTGTGCCCACACATTTGCTCCGTTTTCCTGGCAGCCCCACAGGGAGGTGCTGTTTTCAGCCCATTTTACAGATGAGAAAGCTGAGGCACCGAGAAGTTAAGGGACTGGTATGCTGGAATGCTCAGCTGGGTAACGGGGTTGTCAGTGTGTGGTCTCGGGGCCAGAGCAGGGCAGGCTTCCTGGGCACAGCCCCTCTAGGTGGGAGGCTGGCATGACCAGGGGAGGGGCCTAAGGGCCAGAGCTTGGCGGGCCAGGGATGGCACAGGCTGCCCACTGACGGCCGGGCTCCAGGGCCTTTGGGTGGGGCCTCCCGAGGAGATGGGCTGAGGCCGCGCAGTGCTGAGCCGCGGGGTGGGCAGGTGCCACGCCAGCTGCTCTTCGGCTTTATGCTCACCCAGATGTGGGGTGGGGTGCCAGCCACTCTTCAGCTGCCACTGTCCCTGGAACCTCCTCCTGCACCCCGAGGCTGGAGTGGGGACCTTTCCAGCAGCCTCCACAGCAGCAGCCACATCTTCCTGGGCTGGGGGGCTGGCAGTGCAGGCCCCTGGAAACCAGAGCCTGCAGCCAGCGCTGGGCCTCAGGCCCCTGCCCTTGGTTGATACACTCTGGGTCCTCAGCGCCAGGGGCAGGGAGCGCCCGGCTCCCCAGGCGCCCAGCTGGTGGGTGCGGTCCGGACAGACCTGCTGGCACAGGCTTAATATTTAACAAGCCCAAACCCCGGGCCCCGCTCCCTGATACTGGCGCCCGCTGGTCCTGGCTGTGCAGGACAGAGGCTGCTGGAGCCCCTGGAAGGGACGCCTATGGCCGAGTGCTGCGTGTGTCTGGCCAGCACAGAAACTGAGCCAGGCCTGCCCGGGGCTGGGGAAGCGGGGAGCTGGGCATCCCCTGATCCCCCAAGTCGCCCTGGAGGTGAGGGCCTTGGCTGAGAGGGGTCCTGCTCCTCCAGAGACGCCGACACCCGAGCCTCCCCCAGCAGGGTTGACTGTCCTGGGGGCTGTCCCCTGGCTCTGCTGTCCCGTGACCCGTCCCAGTGCTCAAGACATTCCTCAGCTTGGAGGCCATTTGCCTTCTGTACCAGAGGGGAAACTGAGGCAGAGGGGACCCCTGCCCTCTCTCCCCCAGCATCGGGATGAGATCCATTGGCCGTGTGTATAGGACACTGGTCTGGGCCCGGAACCAGGACCTGGGCTTGGCGGAAGTCCCAGGTGTGCCCTGTGTCAGAAGCGGGTGAGACTGGCCGACTCCATCCCAGGCCTCCCCAGCCCCAGCAGCCCCTGCGCCCTGGGGACAAGTGGGAGGTGGGACACGAGGGGAGCTCTGCCACCCAGGCCAGGTGCTGCTTCTGCCCTGCCCCCTGGCTGCGCTCTCTAGGGCTGGAGAAGGGCAGGACTGGTCAGCAGTGTGCCCCTCAGGGCGGGGAGAGGGGAGGCCAGCATCCTTGGCTGCCCCTGAACCAGAGAGAGGCCTGTACCCCGGGGAGCCCAGACCAGAGGCGGGAAGTGGAGGGCGGCCCAGCCTTGCTCGGGGGAGCTCAGTGCGGTGCTGTGTGGACAGTGAGGGGCAGTTTCCACGCAGAGGGCTGGCGCAGGCTGGGAAATGGACTCTGGGGAGTGGGTGGGGCGGGCAGTTCTGATAAGTGTTAGCACTGTTTGTCTTCCTGGTTCTGGTCCCTGGCCACGGGGAGGAAGGGCCTGCCCAGAACAATGGCCGGAGCCAGGACCGGCCAACTCTGTGGGGTGGGGGAGGGGTGCCTGGGACAGTGCTGCCTCTGTGCAGGGCTGTGACCTCAGCCCGCCTCTGCTTCCTTCCCAGATGCAGCCGCCTGCCCCGGGAGCCTGGACTGTGCCCTGCAGAGGCGGGCTCGGTGCCCCCCGGGCGCTCACGTCTGTGGGCCCTGCCTTCAGCCCTTCCGGGAGGACCGACGGGGGCTCTGTATGCCCAGGGCTCGCCGGCCTCCGGGTACTTCAGAGGACACCCCCCCCACCTTGACCACCGCCCCCAGCCTCAGCTCCCAGGCCCCCTGAGCCTGGTGGCCTGCTGGTCCTTTCCAGATGGCTCCGGCCCAGAGCCAGTGGTGGGCTGAGGCAGGGATGTCCGATGTGACATACTGGGGGACTCTGGGAGAGGCAGTGTCCCCCGAGTTCTGTCCCACCCCCCAGTCGCCCACTTCCCCTGCCACACCCCCACCAGCGCCCACTTCTTCCCTCCCTGCGCACTGGGGTGCCCGCCCACCACCCGGAGCCCGGATGAGGCTGAGTGACTTTGGGCAGTGGCAATACCAAGGGTTCTGGGGGGGTGCCTAAGAGTCTGGGCCCGTGGGAGGGGCTCCCCCAAGAGCCTGTTCCTGGCGGTGAGTGGGGCAGGGGTCGGGACGGGTAGGCGAGCTCCGAAGGTGGCGTGCTGCTGGGCGGGGCGCCCACCTGGATCCTTGGTCTGGCCTACAGAGCCCGCCATGGGGAGGAGGGGGCCTGTCACCCCCTTCACCGGTGTCACCCAGAGGGCTGCCCTCCTGGTGGAGATGGGGGGACAGAAAGGGGCCTCTCCCCACTCTTCAGGGAGCCACTGCCCTTCCTGGCACAGAAGGTGATGGGGTGCAGGTTAGGTGGTCCCAGCGCTCCGTCCACTCCTTTGTGGGGAACGGGGGAGGGCAAGGGGCACCCTGCCCTTCTCCCGGCTGGTGCCCTAGCACCTCCACTTCTTTTTTTAAATTTATTTTTATTTTAATCATTATTCAAGTACAGTTCCTATTCTTTACTCCCATTCCAGCCAACCCACCCATCCCTCCCCTCCTCCCTCCCATTTCCAATCCCCCTACACCTCCACTTCCTGATCCACCCCCACTTTCCCTGGGAATGCTGCTGCTCCCACAGAGCTCCCCCACCTAGTTGGTCACCATGGCAACACAGGATGGCCAGGGCCTGCAGGCTAGTACCTGGTCCTCAGGCCACCAGTGCCTCGGAGAAGCGTGGAGAGAGAAGCCAGGAGTCGTGGGCCTGGGGACTGGCTCCAGGATGGGTCCCTCCGCATCTGGAGGCCACCTGCAGCCTGTGTTGTCAGGCAGTGGCTGGGGGCCTCCCATCTGATGGCCCCTCATTGTCCCCAGAGGAGGGCCCACCCCAGCCCAGACTAGAAGATGAGATTGACCTCCTGGCCCAGGAGCTGGCCCGGCAGGAGGCAGGGCGGTGGAAGCTCACGGCCCTACCCCAGCCTGAGGCGCCCCATCGGCTCCTGGAGGCTGGTGAGTCCCCTGCCCCATCCCGGCACCCTGCCTGGCTCCCTGCAACCCCTGTCTAGCCTAGCCCTGCGCTGATAACTCTCCTCTCTGCAGCGGCCACCCTGGGGCTCTCAGACCGAGGCCAGGGCCCCGACCTGGGCCTCCCCTCCACTCGGGGAGCCCCTGCGCCCACGACCCACACCTCCTTGGGTTCTTCTGTGTCGTCTGGGCCTGTGCACATGTCCCCCCTGGACCCCGGGGACGCACGCGGTGACGGCTTCGCCCTCGGTAGGTCCGGGCGGGCGGGGCGCAGGGTCCCGCCGGGAGGCAGGCCGCCCTCACCGCCCGCCCCGCCCGCCCGCAGTGCTCATCCTGGCGTGCTCCGTGGCCGGTGCAGCGGCCCTCGCTGTGGCTGCTCTCTGCTGGTGCAGGTGAGCGGGGGCAGCCGGGCGGGGGGCGGGCGGGCGGCGACCCTGCGGGTCTCAGCCTCCGCTCTGCCCCCGCAGGCTGCAGCGGGACATCCGCCTGACCCAGAAGGCCGACTACGCTGCCCCGCAGGCGCCGAGCTCCCCCGCAACGCCCAAGATCTCGGTGCGTGCTCCCGTCCTGCCCGGCTCCCGGCTCCGGGCCCCTCCTCCGCACCTTGACCCTCCCTCCCGCCCCCGCAGCCCGGGGACCAGCGGCTGGCGCACAGCGCGGAGGTGTACCATTACCAGCACCAGCGGCAGCAAATGCGGTGCCTGGAGCGGTGAGATGCCCCACCCGACGGCCCCCACCTCAACCCCCTGCCCCGACCCCCATCCCAGGCCCCGCCGCCCCCATCCCTGTACTGCGGCGGAGGTGGCTGAGCGCCCGCTTCCAATGTGGGCCCCTGCACCTGGAAGGTGTGGGCGGACCCGGCCATCCCGCCCCCACCAGGCATAAAGAACCCCCCAAGGAGCTGGACTCAGCCTCCTCGGACGAGGAGAACGAAGATGGCGACTTCACGGTGTACGAGTGCCCAGGCCTGGCCCCGGTGAGTGCGGCGTGGGGTGGGGGCTTACCGGCTCCTGGGGGGCCTTTCCTCCAGCCTGGCCGCTCCCACCCAGTCCCCCCTGAGTCCGCCTAACGCCCGCCTTTGCAGACCGGGGAGATGGAGGTGCGGAACCCGCTGTTCGACCACTCCTCGCTGTCCGCGCCCCTGCCACCCCCGCCGCAGTGACGTGAAGATCGACGCCCCCTCTCTGGAGGACCAACCGGTCCGCGGGTGGGGGACCAAGGACCCACGTTTCCCAATAAAGAAACGGCGTTCTGACATCTGGCTGTTTGTGTGGCTGGGCCAGGGTACAGCCGGAAACCCCCGGGGGGCAGGGCGCCTTCTGTTTCCCCTGCATCTGCGCTCTAGGGTCTGCACCCAAAGGGGGGCGGGGTGAGCCCTGCAGACCACGCACGGCGGGAATGCTGCCGGCAAGCCCATTCACGTGCATCTCAGACCTGGGCTTGGGTGCTGGAGACCTAGCCCTAGCTTTCGGGGCCTCGGTGGGGGGGCCCTGGAGTGGGGTCTTGTGGCTTTCAGCCCCACCAGTGAGAGAGGGGCACCTCTGCGCCCTGCTGGGAAGCACAGGCTTCAGCTGTCCTCGGACTCAGAGGGTCACGCCCACCCTCCCCCGCTTCCAGGCCTCACCCCCCAGCACTTCTGCCCCAAATGGGAAGGGAGGTGCAGTGCAGGGCCAGGCCCATCTGGACTCGGTGCCACTCCCCGAAGTACCCTGTCCCGTGTGGGATGAGAAGGGCGAGTAGCGGGGGCCCACAGACACCTGGCAGTGGGCACCCAGCGCCTCCATTCCTGCTGGTTGCCCACCTGGGCCGGAAGGCAGGAGGAACAGGATGCAGGCCTTGCGTGTGGCTTCGCCCCAGCCACCAGCCCGGGCCCCTGCAGCAGACAGGGTGTGGGACAGGGGAGGGGGAGGTGCAGGGGCTGGGAACCGTGTGGGATGGGGGCGGGGCAACGCGGACCCTGCGTCCACTGTCGTTTTCCCTGCGCCTTTAGGGGAGACAGCTACAGAGAAAACGGGGTGCAGAGGTGAAGGCCGCCAGGTCTGGCCCGGGCCAGCCTGTCTCGCCCAGCCGGGGCCGGGAGGTCCCTCCAGAGCTCTGGGCTCAGGCCCTGGGGTCCTGAGACTGGCCTCTCCAAACCCCTGCTGCCCTGACTCGGGCAGAGAGCGGCCACCCGTTGTGTACTGTCCTCCCTCCTCGGGGTCCCCAACCCATCCCCAGTATCCCTGCCACCCACTCCCTGGGACCCCAGCCAAGGGGACACCTCTTCCAGTGGTAGCAGCAGTTGGAGGGAGCCGGCGGGCCTGGGCCCGAGGAGTGCAGGCAGGGGCTGGGTCCTCCAGGAAGGGAGGGCCCCCCCAGCGCCCTGCTGCCCACCCGGTTTTCAGGGCTTCCGCCGGCCTCGGGCTCCACCAGACAGAGCCAGCCCCACTTTGTCCAGACTCCCCCAGCCCCTTCCACGAACCCCAGGGTGGGCCAGGTTTAGGGCTCGAGGAGGCCCTGGTTCCTCGGGGAGTCTGGGGACCTCAGTTCTGGGCAGGTGTGGATTCTGAATCCCCGAGCTGCAAACCTGCCTCTGACCCCTGCCGTGCAGCACGGAGGGGCGGGGCCATGGGCCTGAGTGTGGAGCAGCAGAGTGCAGCACCGCCAGCTGCTGGAGGAGCCCCCAGCAGGTCCTGGAGCTCCTCCTGGACCGGGACGCGGCCGGGCTCCGAGCCTGGGTGGCGAGGACAGGGCGTCGGAGAGGAGGGGCTGGCGCCTGCAGGGCACCCCTGGGCTCAGGGGTCCCACTCCGGGCAGAAGGAACACACCTGCCCTGCCTGCTGACACCGGCCCCCGGCACCACCCTGGCGGTGTCCCCTTGGCTGCACCCTGCCCTGGGGGCCCCTGGGCCACCTGCCAACCTCAGTGCACCCACCTCCCCTAAGGGGCACCCTGAACTACGCTCCGCCCACCCTCTGGTTGGGAATAAATTGCACTCTGGCTCCCTCTGCCGCCTTCACTCCCAGGAGCCAGGTGGCTCTGGAGCACGGCCACCAGGGGGCCTCGGGGCACCTGGCTGCTCTCTGCCCTGCACAGGCCCACCCTGGGAGCGGGCAGGTGGGCAACAAGGCCCTGGCCCTGGCCCCCTCTGAGGAGTCCCTTGGTCGGGGGCTGGGCAGCTTATTGTCTGTGGGGGGCGGTGACCAGGAGGCTAGCTGCCTGCTCTCTGGAGACACGCCAACCGCACCCCCACCCCCAGCCAGTTTCGGCACTCACTGGGCGGTCAGCCCCGCAGCCGGCCAGGGGCTCAGCCACAGAGCGAAGCTGTGGGCTCAGTTCCCAGCTGCTCACGGGCTGGAAGCTGGAACTGGGTCCCGTCTGCATCCCAGCGAGGCACGGGCCGGGGGAGGAGGTGGCAGGACGAGGCCCCCACTTCCCCTCTGACTCAGCTCTCTCACCTTCTCCTCTCTCCTCTGAGAGCCTCTCGCTCTGACCCGTTTCTGGGCCAAACCTCGGAGCCCCATTTCCCAGTCAGCGGGTTCCCACAACGGGGCCCCACGGCAGGAGCCCGGGGGGCAGGCTGCGTCAGGGGAGCGGGCTCTTTCGCATCCACCCAGGAAGGGAGCAGGCTGGGGTGCGGTCAGGCCCACGGCAAGGGTCCCGGCCAGCCCGGCCTCGCAAACAGGAAGGGCAGAGCGCCAGCAGCCAGAAGGCAGGGCGCTCGCAGCAGGGCGCTCGCAGGCTGTGACAGGATCAGCCCCTTCCTGTGTGCCAGCGCCCTCGAGGTGCCCGCCACCACAGGGAGGTGCAGTGGGCTGATTCAAGGCCTGGGGCAGGGCGTGGCTCCCCTGGGGTCCCCTGCCAGGGGACGGATGCCAGGCAGCACCGAAGGCTTGGTGCCACTGCGGTCATCTCCCTGAACACCAGGGCGACTGGCAGGGCAGGGCCGGTGGCGGCCGTGTGCCCTGTGCAGGCGCTGGTGCTGGCCAGCAGGGAGCCAGGCCCTCGGGCGCCAGCACCTCGGGTCGGCCGCTTGGTTCCAAGAGGTCCCACAGCCCACCCTCCCCTCCTCGGACGTTGCGCAAGGCGCCACCGCAGCTCTGAGGCTCTGCGGGGGGCGGGGAGCCTCTGAGGGGCCAAACCGCCCCCTTCTGGAGCTGCCTGTGTCCCCCATGGGTCTGCCAGCAGCTCCCGGTTCCTCCCTGAGAGCAGTGGGGGAGGGCAGACGACAGGAGAGGGGCGGGCGGAGGCCCCCAGCAGGCATGGGGTGGCAGTCCCCGGGACAGTTGCCGGTTGCTCTTTTTGCAACATCTGGCCCCAGTCTCCAAGATCCTGCCAGGCCTGAGGCCTCCAGAACGCGAGGCCGGGGGGCCCCCCCGACCTGCCCTCCCACGCCCAGGACAGGACGAGAGAGTCTGGCTGAGGCGGACAGAGCTAACGGGCACCACCCAGGCAGAGGGTGAGGAGCAGGAGGGGCTCGGGGGCGTCGCACCGTGCCGGCCGGCCGTGCCTCCAGCTCAGAGGAACCAGAGCAAAAGGGGAAGGAACTGGACCTCCAGGTTGGGACCCAGGCCGGCTGGGGGATGGGGGAGGAGAAGGGCCCTGGATGCGGGCCTTCCTCTTCCTGGCACAGGCGCCAGCCCCCTGCCCCCCATGTCAGGGACGCAAGGACCGCTTCCCTTTCCAGCCTGGAAAGCCCCCTCCCTGCCCCCACCCTCATCCTGAGCTGGGGGCCGGGAGGATGGGAGCTGGAGCCCCCAAGGGAAGTGCTCCCACCCCCCAGACCTGCTGGCAGAAGCTCTGTCCCTCCCATCCAGGACCCTGGGCCTGCCCCCAGCCTGGGGTTTCTTCGGATACGTGTCCTGGGGCGGGAAAAAAGGCCCCGCAGCCCACAGGGGCCAGGCCCAGCCCGACAGCTGCCCACTGCGGGCACGTCCAGGGCCTTGTGTGGACAGACACTCCTCGGCTTCAGGACGGACTCCCCTCTCTGGGAATCTGAATTCTGGCACCAGATGTTCTAGAAGGGCAGGGGTGGGCGGGGTGGCCCCAGGAGGAGCAACGGTAGAAACCTCGGCCGCCTGGCGAAGAGCTGCGCGCGGTGGGCCGGCGGCGCGGCGGGCCCGGGGCCCACGCAGAGCCCAGCAGGTTGTGAGCAGGGGAAGTGGGTGACACCGCAGCCTCGGGGGGCGGCGCTGGCAGGGGCTCGGTGCGGTCTCGAGGGAAGTGTGCCCGCCTTCCCCGGGGGCCCCAGGCCTGGGTGCTGGGCAGGGACCGCGTCCACGGTTTCTGGAGAGTCCTTCCAGGGCGGGGTCACCCGCACCCAGGATGGCTTCCCCTTCCCCAAGGCTGAGCGGCACCCCCGCACCTGCCTCCTGTGCCCACCCAGAGGTCAGCAGCATCGGGGGCCATGGCACTGGGTCCAGCTTGGCGCCCCTCCTGTGACCGCCCCCTTCCAGCAGCCAGAGGACCGGAGGGGGGGCAGGGTGAGGCCCGCAGTTCGTGCCAAAGGTCACCTTCGGGGCGGGGTGGGGCAGGGCGGGGGCGCGTGGGAGGCACCCCGGCTTCCTTCATCCAGGGCAGATGAAAGGCGCTCACTTCCAGGTGCGGCTGAGCGCAGCGCACAGCTGTGATTGCAGGCCTCTGCCTGGTGGCTGCTGTGATTTGAGAGCCCCGGGTTTCTCGGGCGACTGATTCCGGGAGCCGTGGACGAGCCATGCCGGTGAGTGTCTGGTCCTCGGGGAGGCCAGGGCTGGGAGACAGGGCCGTGAGCGAGCTCGGCGAGACAGCCTCTCTTCCTGCGTCCTGCACAGGGTGCGCCTCTGCCCAGAAGCGTCGGGCCGTGGGGGGCCTGGCCCGGGGCGGCCCTGCTCACGGCGCTCTGGATCCTGTGGCTGCTCCGATGGGCCCCCGGGGGTGTCCCGGCACCACAGCGCACTCTCACCATCCTGATCTGGCACTGGCCCTTTGCCAGCCGGCCCCCGGAGCTGCCCAGCAACACCTGTGCCAGCTACGGCGTGGCCCACTGCTGCCTGAGCACCAACCGCAGCCTGCTGCCCAGCGCCGACGCCGTGGTCTTCCACCACCGAGAGCTGCAGACCCGGCGGGCCCGCCTGCCCCTGGCCGAGCGGCCACACGGGCAGCCCTGGGTGTGGGCTTCCATGGAGTCGCCCAGCCACACGCACGGCCTCGGCCGTCTCCGTGGCATCTTCAACTGGGTGCTGAGCTACCGGCGGGACTCGGACATCTTCGTGCCCTACGGACGCCTGGAGCCCCGCCAGGGACCCGTGCCCCCACTGCCGGCCAAGAAGGGGGTGGCCACCTGGGTGGTCAGCAACTTCCAGGCGCGGCAGCGGCGTGTGCAGCTGTACCGGCAGCTGGCGCCTCACCTGCCGGTGGACGTGTTCGGCCGAGCCAGCCGGCGGCCGCTGTGCGCCGACTGCCTGCTGCCCACCGTGGCCCGGTACCTCTTCTACCTGGCCTTCGAGAACTCGCAGCACCCGGACTACATCACCGAGAAGTTCTGGCGCAACGCCCTGGCGGCCGGCGCTGTGCCCGTGGTGCTGGGGCCCCCGAGGGCCACGTACGAGGCCTTCGCGCCGCCCGACGCCTTCGTGCACGTGGACGACTTCGGCTCAGCCCGAGAGCTGGCCGCCTTCCTCCTGGGCATGAATGACAGCCAGTACCAGCGCTACTTCGCCTGGCGGGACCGGTTCCGAGTGCGGCTGTTCGACGACTGGCGGGAGCGCTTCTGTGCCGTCTGCACCCGCTACCCCCACCTGCCCCGTGACCGGGTCTACCAGGACCTCCAGGGCTGGTTCCAAGGCTGGTCCCAGGCCTGAGCTCCGGCGGGCAGAGGCGGCAGGGGAGGACGGCTGGGGGCGGGCAGCTTGGGGGGACAGCTGGGCGTTCAGATCAAGCCACTGGGCATCGGCCCCCACAGGCAACCATCAGGCTGACCTGAGACTGGAGTCAGAGGCCAGGGTGCAAGGATGAGGGAAGAGTGGGCCAGTCTGGGCGGGCTGCCTGGAGGAGGAGGCTGGTGGGTATTAGAGCAGGCATTTGGGGCAGAGGTGAGAACGGCGAGGGATTAATGGAGGTGTTAGTCCTTCAGGTGGATCAGAGAAGAGGTTGCTAAGGCCCTCCTTCCCTACCCGGCCAGATCTTGGGCAGATCAAGGCTGCCATACCTTGACCTGGGGATGTGGGGATGTGAGGCTGAGACAGGCTGGAGGCAGGGCCCGGGGCCCTGGGAACCTGCCACCCTGTGGGTTTTCGGGGGGAAAACCTGCCCCCCAAGCCTCCTCTGTACCCGAGGCCCCCGGCCCAGGATGCACGGCTGCACTGCCCACTCGGACCGGCTCTGTGCAGGCCTGGGCAAGACGTGGACAAGCCGGGCGGCTCTGGGCTCTTTGCAGCCCACTCAGCGAGGGGCCGTTGATCAATAAAGAAACAAAGGCCAAGAACGCCGCGTGTCAGGTCTGGGAGGCACGGGGCCCCATACAGTCCCCACATGTCTGCCACCCTGGCCGGCCCACAGCTCCCCTTGGCCCTCCCCGACCTCCGACTGCTCTACCTTAAGGTCTCTGCCCTCCCTCTGCCTCAGATGCCCTGCCCTGTGTGGCTCCACCCCCTCCCCTCCCCCCACTTCCTTCAGTACCCCGCTAAATGGCCCCCAATCAGAGAGCCTTCCCTGACCCCCAAAAGACCAAGTGGTTGGACAGCAGGGGCGAAGTCAGGAACCTGCTGGGGGTCGAAGGTGCCCCATCTGGGAGGCCCTGGGGTTTCAGGCTTGGCGGGGGGGCTGAGGCTCCCTCGGCCAGGTGGCGGGGGGCCGCGTGGCAGGGAGGGGCCCGGAGGGCGCTGCTCCAGGCAGGTAGCCACTGAGTGAGAAGAGAGGCTAGTGCCGAGACTCTGGGGGTGCTGACAGGGGCTCCAACGGGCCAAGCCTCTGTGACAGGGGCTCAGGACGTGTCCCTGCCCTAGGTGGGGGAGGACAGCGGGTGGAGGAGGCAGGAAGCTGCCCTCCTCCTTGGCAGGGGCTTGTGGGAAAGGCCTGCCAGAGACTTCCGGCCCTGACCTAACCCCACATGCTGACCAGGGAGGAGGAAGTGTCCTCAGCTGCGTCGTGGGGTGGGTGGGGGGTTGTACCTGCCCACCTGCCCCGGCTGCCCCTCTTCCCACTTCAGAGGAGGAGGTGGGAGGGGTGGGGAGCTTCAGCCCCCGAGGTCTGCCATTCAGTGTAGGGTGTGACATCTATCTGCACCCCCCAACACTGGCCATCACATGACTCACTGCTCCCATTCACAAGTGGGGAAACTGAGGCAGGGGAGGAGGCATCAGAGCCACCCACCTGGCTTCCTCTGGTGAAGGGGCCCGCCTGCCCCCCTGCTGGCCACCTCGGGAATTGACCCTGCGACCTTCCTGGCCATGCTGGCCGGGGCAGCAGGCAAGGACACCCTCCTCCAGCAGGTACCACCCCACCCCCGCAGAACTTACTCACCCTCGGCAGGGGGATAAAAGCGAGCTGCTCACAGAGGGGCAGCTCAGCCCCCCCAGGGACCCTGCCTGCCCTGCCGCACAGGGCGGTTCTGGGGCCAGCAGGTCCCTTCCCTTCCTCCTGGCAGAGCCCAGCCAGGCTCACCCTGCCGCCGAGTCACCATGTGGCTCACCCCCCCACCCCCCGGGGACAGGGGAAACTCGCAGGGGCGGAAAGCTCACCTGCAGCCGCACCCCCGCTGTGGGGGCAGGTCTGGAAGCGCCAGGTTGGGTGGATGTTGACTCCTGGAAGTCTGGAGGGCAGTGGTCCACCTTCCCAGGTGGCCTCTGCATCCAGGGCGCCAGGCCGCCTCCCCTCCCCAAGTGGGCCGGCTCTTACACGTGCAGCCCAAGTTCCCGCCACCAGTACTGAGACCTGGTGGGGGCTGAACCTCCCCCAGCGACCGCTCAGAGCGCCCTCGGGGGCCAGTAACCACCGTGGGGTGCCCCTGTGGGAGGGTCCAGCGAGAACGGGCTTGCGCGTGGGCCTGACTGCTCCGGGAGAAGAGCACCCTGGAAGGAAGGGGTGAGTCGGGGGTCTGGGTTTACATGTGGGCGCTTGGGCCGTCATTTCAACGCCTGGCGAGATGAGGGAGACCAAGAAGGCCCCCGTGGCAGGACAGCGCCCCAGGAACTGCCCGGGTGGGGGGCGGGTCCGGTGCAGGAGGTACCGCGCCGGGGGTGGGGCAGCGGCCTCAGCGCGGCGCCTTTAAGTGGGGGCGACGCGGGCGGGAGGCTGGCGCGAGTGGCTGTCGCCGCGCCGCCGGGGCGGAGCCAGAGCGGAACCGGTCCCGGGCGCTGAGACCCCGCCCCCGCGCGGGCGATGCCGAGCGGCGAGGCGGGCGGCCGGGCCGGCGGGGCGCGCAGAGGAGCTGGCCCCGGCGCGGAGGCGGTCGGGGCGCGGCCCCGCCATGGGCTTCCTGCACCAGCTGCAGCTGCTGCTCTGGAAGAATGTGACGCTAAAACGCCGGAGCCCGGTGAGAGACCCCGCGCCCCGGGCCTGCCGGTCGCCGAGGCCGCGCGCACCGGGGCCAGTGGCGCGCTCCCCACGCGCACGTGCGGCAAGCCGGGAGCGCGCAGACCCCAGGCTGGCGCGGGGGATGGCGCGAGAGGGACGATGGGCCACAATCCCTTTCCAGTCGGGCCCCGCGCGCCCCTGCCTGAGCTCTGGCCTCCAGGGAAGGGGATCTGCCGTGCCCAGACCGCCGCCCGCGCCCGCTGACATTCGCGGTGCTCGGCTGAGTCACGAGCTCCCTCCGCAGCGCGCTATCCAGGGCCAGCCTCAGAGGTGGGGGGACAGGCGGCCTGGGTACCCGGGGGTCACAGGAGTCCCTGGTCCCCAGGACAGAGGGCTGGCCCGGGGTACTTGATCCAGGCTCCGCAGTCTCTGGGCCCAGCCCCTGCAGGGACCCTGCCCCTTCCCCGCCAGCACCACTCCTCTGCCCTTGGGCCGGCCCTCCCTCTGCCCCTCCCCCCATGTCCACGAGCCCGGACTGTGACTGCTTTCTCACCACTGGGAATGTCCTTGCTGTGCCAGCCTCGGCTGCCCGAGTCCCTGCACCCCTTTGTCCTTTGGGGCCGCCCTCCCTGAGGTTGATCCACTCTGTGGCCCCCCTGAGCCAGCCCCCCTCCGGGGGCCAGGGTCTGCTGTGGGATCGCTGTCTGAGAGCTCGGGGCACAGCTGCTGTCAGGGACAGAAGCCTCGCGTGAGGAGCAGGCCCGGGCAGTGGGGATGTCGTCACGCCGGCCCTCGGGATCCGGCCCCGGGAAGGCGGCAGCCTGCCTCCGAGAGGCCTGGGCAGCTCGGGTTCCCTAGTGGGGATTTTCCAGGATGGGTCCAGAGCAGGCCAGGGTCCCACGAGGGGCCCTGAGGGGGAGGCACGGTGCTGCCCACCGAGACCCAGGAGGCTCCCGTCCCGCCTGGCCCTGGGGTCCTCTGGCTCCCGCCTGGGTCTCCTAGACCGACCTCGAAGTGCACAATGAGAAAGCCGGTGCTGCGGCCAGGGCAGGGTGGCCGTCATCACCATGGCCTGGCAGGGTTCCCCTGGGCACCTGGCCCTGGCGGGGAGCCAGGGCTGGGGACACTGGCTGCCTAGGGCGCCCGGAGCTGGCTGGTGCTAGGTCAGGCCTGCAGCCCTGGGGCCACTTCTGATGCAGCTTCCCCCACCTCAGGCTTTGGGCCTCGGGGGGCAGCAGAGTAGGTCTCAGGAGAAGAACAGGGATTGGGGTGTGGGCACGCATTAGTATTAGCCCCTGTCCCCCCACCCCCGGTCTTGCAGGAAGGGCTCCCCAGGAGCTGGGGGCAGAGGCTGGAATGATGGCCCCTGTGTCCACTGGGGACCCCAAGGCTCAGGGAGCGGTGGCTGGCTTGCTCCCTCGCAAGCTGGTGGGAGGTGCCCGTGGTCCTACACCCAGGAGTGGCCCTGACCTGCTAGGCTGGGCCTCCCCCAGAGCCTTCCTCTGCCTCTGCCCCGCCGTGGCCGCAGGCGCTGGGCGGGCCACCTGGAGGTCCCGGGCCTGCCGCTGCTGGTGGAGCCCTCACTGGCTGGTGCTCTGGGGCTGGGGCTGGCCAGGTTCAGGGCACGACCCTGCTTTGCCCTCACTGCCCAGGAGGGTCTTGGGCTTCAGTGTTGGACGCGAGTACCTGGCCAGCAGAGGTTTTGCCCCCCGGGCTGAGTGCCTCGCCGGGGCACACTCCCTGGGCCAAGCTGGGTCTGCAGACCAGGGGCCAAGGGCCCCTGGGCCTTGCCTGCTTCTTCTTCCCAAGCTCTGGGCCTCAGTTTCTCCACTTGTGGGTGTGACCTGCCTCTGCCCAGTGGGACATGGGCCTAGCCTGGTGCCACAGGCAGCTTCTGGCAGGGGGACTGGATGACTGTCCCCAAGTCACTGGGGTGGGAGGCAGCAGCTCCATCCTGAGGTCTCATCTGTTCTGCCCTTGATCCAGCAGGAGAGGGCTCAGGGCCAGGGCGGGCACCCAGGCCCCAGGGACAACATGGGTGCACTGGGCTGGTTTCACGGACAGGGCTTGACCCCCCTTGCAGGCCTCTGGGTGGGACACCCAGGTGGGGCCGGACCAGCGCTGCCTGCCTGTAACCAGATGCCCCTCTGGCCACCCGCCCTCTGCCCGCCCAGCAGGCCTCTCCTCCCAGCAGCTCTTGTGCAGCCGTTGCTATGGTGATGAGGAGGCAGAGGCCTGTTGCTGCAGTTACTTGGTGGAGGTGCCCGGTGGCAGGCGGGTGTGGGTGGGGCTGGCAGGTCGTGACCCAGGCTTCCTGAGGGGCCGCTTGCACACAGCCACCCTCACTGGTGTGTGGCGTGCGCCTGTCCCCGGCCTTGTGGGTGCCCACGATGCCTCCCGGGCCAGCCCGGGGCTGGATCCTGGCTCGGGGAGCGGGTGGAGGCTGGCACAGGCTGGGGCGGGCGTTCCAGACCACAGAGCACCATTGTCAGTCAAAGCGCAGCACACACAGCAGCAGCTGCCCCGCCCGGGGCTGGGGCTCACCCCCCGGGCCTGATGGAGCCTGCTGGGAAGGGGCTCTGGAGTCTGCGTTTGGTCTGGGGGTGAGAAGGGCTGGGCAGGGGCTCCCCCTAGAGCAGCTGGCCCAAGGCCCCCCCTTGCCCTCCCCCTTGCCTTCCCCCACCCCCTCCCTGGGCTGAGAGGGGGGTGGTGCCGTGGAACCCTTCCACTGTCCAGGTGACACGGAGACCTGGGGCCCTGGCAGCTCTTTCCCACTCAGAGCAGGTCCCAGCAGGGCGCCCCCTGGTGCCCCGCCTGGGGTGGCCATCCTAGGAACGCTAAGCAGTGGCCGGGCTGGGCAGGGCTCCTGCACCCGGCCAAGCAGCCCGGGGTGAGGGCCAGGGGCCGGGACTGGGGGCGGGGCCTCACAGACCCCCTCGCAGGTCTTCCAAGAAGCCCAGGTGCCTGGGCTAGAGCCAGGCTTCGTCCCTCTACGCCCTGCAGGCAGGGGAGAAGATGAGCCGGGCACCCGCAGGGGTCAGAGCGGCCTGCCAGCTGGCTGGTTGTCCCTGCCGGCCCTCGGTGTGGCAAGCAGAACAAGAGCCGGGTGGGGCAGAGGCCTGCTTCTTCCTTGGGCCAGACAATCGGGCCCCTCTGGCCCTTTGAAAGGCCCTCTAAGGAAGGGTTGGCCTTCTGTGGCGCCCGGAGGAGCCTGTGGGGGCAGGGCCGGTCCTTGGGGAGGGTGTCTGCCCGCAGAGGGAGGCGCAGGCCTCTCCTGGCCCGCCCTGGGCAGGCGGCCTCACTGCACCTGCCCTTTCTAGTGGGTCTTGGCCTTCGAGATCTTCATCCCCCTGGTCCTCTTCTTCATCCTGCTGGGGCTTCGGCAGAAGAAGCCCACCATCTCTGTGAAGGAAGGTGAGGGTCCGGGGGCCCAGGGCACAGTTGGGGGGTGGGGCAGGAAGCCCTCCGGCACCGTGCACGCCTGTCCTGTGTGCCCGTGACCACACGTGTGCGTCCCAGATCCCACGGCCCGCCACCCCGGACAGTCTGTGAGCCTGTCCCGGAGGGGCCCCTGGCCACGCCTCCTGGCTGGACTGGAGGGAGCGGCCGGCCGTGGTGACCGCCAGTGCCCGGTCCTCACTGTTCTCCTCTGTTCTGTTCTGCCCACCCCCCTGCATGGTCTCTTGTCCTCCTCCACCGCCTGCATGCAGTCTGTAAGTGAGCGGCCGCCTCCTCCTTGCTGGCCCAGGCGCAGCTGCAGGAGGGTCCTGGGGGGCCTCCTGGTGCGGCTTAAGCACTCCCCCACCCCGACCCCTGCTTGCATTAACAGCCCTTCCCTGCCCTACCCACTGTCAGGGACAGCCGGATCCGGGGAGGGGAAGGAGGTGCTGGGAGTGAGGGCTGGGCCACCTGGGCCTCCAGGCTCCAGGCTCAGCTCCCAGGGCAGCCCCTCTCTGGGGGGTTGCTGGCCCTGCCTTGCAGCACTGGGGCACCTGGGCTGGCCTGGGCTGATGCTCCCTCGTGAGAGCCTTGTGGGCACCCGCGTTCACTTGGCTAACGGCTGGCCAGAGGGGTCAGAGGTCGCTGCCCAGCGGGAGGGCCCGCAGACTCCCCTGGGCTCTGAGGGCCACGCCACACCTGGAGGGGGGGCAGGGTGGCAGGGTGTCCTGGCTTTGGCTGGCTGACGGAAGAGGGAGGCTCTGGGAATTGTGGGGCAGGGGTGGCGAGATGCCTTTCGACCTCTGACCCGCCGGGGTCATTCGCACTAGAGCTCTTGGGCCTCTATTCCCCGTCTGCTGCCTGAAGCTGCTTTTCCTTCCCGACTTTCTGTAAACTTCTCTTCTCGGCCTCTGTTTTCCTCCTGCTCTCTCCTCTCTGTCCCTGTCCTCGGCTCTCTCGCCCGCCCCGCCCCCGCCAGCCTTCTACACGGCGGCGCCCCTCACCTCCGCCGGGATCCTGCCCGTCATGCAGTCGCTGTGCCCCGACGGCCAGCGGGACGAGTTCGGCTTCCTGCAGTACGCCAACTCCACGTGAGCGCCCCCCAGACGCTGCCCCGCCCCCTCCCCTCCCCCCTCCCCCCTCCCCCCCAGCAGCCAGCGGCCCACCTCCCACGGCGTTCCCCACAGGGTCACCCAGCTGCTGGACCGCCTCGACCGCGTGGTGCAGGAGGGCAACCTGTTCGACCCAGAGCGGCCCAGCCTGGGCTCGGAGCTGGAGGCCCTGCGCCAGCACCTGGAGGCCCTCAGCTCGGGCCCCGACACCTGGGACCGCCGCTCGGACAGCCCCGCAGGTGTGTCCCGGGAGGGCCGGGCCGTGCCCGCGTGCGCGTGGTGGGGACCGGGCTCTGGGTCGAAGCCCCAGTGGGTGGCGCCCTGCCACAGGCCGGGTCTGTGCCTCAGGCCCTCCGTCTGAACCAGAGATTTTCTACCGGTGCGCCACGAGAGCTGTTGAAACGCACCATAGCTGACAATTTAGTCAGGGGTACTGCCCTCTCTTTCCTTAGATTGTCAAATAAAAAATGACAGCTGCCCTTCGCGGGCAGCTCCCTGGTTAGAGCGGCGTCCCGATGCACCCAGGGTGCGGGTTCGAGCCCCCGTCAGGGCGCACACAGGAAGCCACCGATGCGTGCGCCAGTGAGAGGGACAACGGTCGGTGTTTCCCTGTCTCTTCCTCTCCTTTCTCTCTCTTGAATCAGCCAATAAAATTCTTTTAAAATGACAACAGCCAACACAACAAGAACCGTCTGGTATGAGTGAATCAAAATTACACCAATTTTTTCATTGTTAGATCAACAAAAAACACCTTTTCTGGTGTGCCGCAGAATCTCAGTCCTTAGCAAACATGTGCCGTGGGATGACAAAGGCTGAAAATCGCCGGCGCCCACGGTGGCTCTGAGTCCCCCGCGTGCGCGCACTCGGGCGGGCCTGCCGAGCTGCCCACCGCGGTGGCTGGGCCGTGGGGCCGGGAGCTTGGCTCCGAACCTCTTCAGAGCTGGCCCTCAGCCCCGACCTTCTGCCTGTCCAGCGTCCTCCTTCTCTCTGGATTCGGTGGCCAGGGACCCGAGGGAGCTGTGGCGCTTCCTGACGCAGAACCTGTCACTGCCGAACAGCACGGCCCAGGCCCTGCTGGCTGCCCAGGTGCAGGTGCCTGAGGTGAGTGGGGGTGGCAGCGGCCCCCAGCACTCTGCTCTCCGGGGCGGTCGGCTCCCAGACCTGGCCACTCCCTCTGCCCTCCCCGGTCGCAGGGCTCTGGTGAGGGGCGTGCGGGGCTCTGAGCTGTGCCCCCTCGCACCCCAGGTCTATCACCTGCTCTTTGGCCCTTCGCCTACCCTGGATGTGGAGTCAGGCCTCCCCAGAGGTCAAGAACCCTGGGGCCCCCCACGTACCAGTTCCCTCTTTCGGTTGGAGGTGAGGGGGCCTGGTAGTGGGAAAGGGGGCTGCCCCCTGTCTCTGGGTGGGTGTTTCTGCCTGGCGGGTACAGAAAGGGGCACCCCTGGTAATTCCTAGCTCCTTCTGGGGGTGAGGGAGGGTCCTGAGGGTTTGTGGCTAGGATGGGGAGGGCAGGATAGTGATGTCTATCCACCCCCACCCCAGACCTGGCACAGCGGCTGGGGCAGTGAGGTCTGAGACCGTCTTGGGCCAGGACCTGGGTCCCCTGGGTTGGGGCTCCTTCCCAACTGCTTCCCTGCACCTGCCCCCAGGAGCTGCTGGTGGCCCCCACCCTCCTAGAGCAGCTCACGTGCGCACCGGGCTCCGGGGAGCTGGGCCGCATCCTCACGGTGCCCCGGGGGCAGCTGCCAGCCCTGCGGGGCTATCGGGATGCCGTCTGCGGTGGGCAGGCCACAGCCCGCGCCCGGCGCTTTTCTGGGCTGGCTGCGGAGCTCCAGAACCAGTTGGATGTGGCCAAGATCGCCTGGCAGGTGAGGAGGCGCTGCCTGCCCGCTGGCCCACTGTCCGATGTCCAGGCTGGAGGAGGTGCTGGAGCTCCTGGGGGCCTGTGGCTGTGCGGGGGCAGCAGGGGGAGTGGCTTGGCACCTGTGGCGGGCCACCCTGCACCCTCCAACGATGCCAGGCCTCCCACCCCGCCCCGCCCCGCCCCGCTTCCTCGCCCCAGTCTGTCTCTCCCAGCCCCTGGCCCACGCTCCGCTTACCACTGGGCTGCAGACTCTCCCTCAGCCCCTCCTCCCAGCCAGGGTCCCTTTGCTAGTACCTTCCCAGTTCCACCCTGACTCAGTCCCCAACTTGTCCACCAGCCCCAAGCCCCGGTCCCTCCCCTGGGTCTGCATGTCCCCACCTGCCCATCTCCCCTCAGCTGGGCCTGGACACCCCCAACGGCTCCGCGCCCCAGCCGCAGCCGCCACCCCCGCGGCGGCTGCAGGCCCTGCTGGAGGACCTGCTGGACGCCCAGAAGGCCCTGCGGGACGTGGACGTCCTGTCAGCCCTGGCCCTGCTGCTGCCCCAGGGCGCCTGCACCCACCGGGCTCCTGGAGCCCCGGCCAGCGGTCCCGGCGGGGCGACCAACAGCACAGGGGGCGGGGCGGGGGCGGGCTCCAATGCCACCGCGGAGGAGGGGGCCTCGCCCGCCGCGGCCCCTGCCTCCGCGGACGGCCTGCAGGGCCAGTGCTCCGCCTTCGTGCAGCTCTGGGCCGCCCTGCAGCCCATCCTGTGTGGTAACAACCGGTAGGTGCCAGGCAGGGGAAGGGTGGCGGTGGGGCTGCACAGGCGGATGGGGTGGCGCCTGGTCCCAAGGCATGCTCCGAATCCTCCACACCCCCTGCCTGCTGTCCACCGGGACACCAGGCCTCCACGCAGCACCCCCTCTGAAGCCCCGCCCCATGCTCCGCCCCACCCGCCCCTCCCTATCCTGAGTGCCTGCTCCCACCCTTGAGGCCACGCCCACACCACACCCACCCTGAAGCCCCACCCCCACCGCTGTCCCGCCCCAGCACCATCGAGCCCGAGGCCCTGCGCCGGGGCAACATGAGCTCCCTGGGCTTCACGAGCAAGGAACAGCGGAACCTGGGCCTCCTAGTGCACCTCATGACCAGCAACCCCAAGATCCTGTACGCTCCCGCGGGTTCTGAGGCCGACCGCGTCATCCTCAAGGTGCGCGAGTCTGTGAGCAGGGGTTCTAGCCCCACGAGTCTTCTGGGGCAGCAGCTGGAGGAGCTGGGGGAGGGCTCTGCAGGCCGAGACTGCTGCGCAGAGGGGTGCAGCCCTGGCCCCCGAGCTCTGATGTGATCCTGCGGGATCGAGGTGCAGGCGTACCTGGGGGCTGCCGTGGGGGTGCACTAGAATGGCTGTTGTGGTACCAGGTCCTGGCCTGGCTCTGTGTGGCCAGGGCCGGTCTGCGCTGGCGGGCGTGGAAGAGAGACAGCATGCATTCACCTCCCAGAGTAGTATCCAGTGGGCGAAATGTGGGCACGGTGGCTTGGGGCCAGCCGAGGGCGCAGTGTCCAAGGCCCTTCTCAGGGAGAAGTCCTGTCTGGGACAAGTAGAAAGCAGGGCCAGAAATGGCCTAGGGAGGGGAGAGGCCGAGTGTGGGGAGACATGAAGATCAGGTGTCGGGGCTGCCGAGGGGTGCACAGACAGGGGTCTGAGGGAGGAGCTGGGAGGGCACAGCTGGTGAGGCAGAGGAACCGGCACCACGCCACCCTGGAAGGGCTGCAGAGCGAGATTCAGGGGGAGCTGCAGAACGGCGGGGCTGGAGGGGTGCTTGGAGCTACCAGGGAAAGCTTGGCCAGACCAAGAGTGTTTGTTAGGAGGTGTTGGCCGGTGGCTGGTGCCCACCGTGGGGGGCGCCAGCGGGTGGAGAACCCCCCGCTGGCCAGGGTCCTTGCGTGAGCCCATGCCCTCACCCTCTGCAGGCCAACGAGACCTTTGCCCTTGTAGGCAACGTGACCCACTACGCCCAGGTGTGGCTCAACATCTCGGCCGAGATCCGGAGCTTCCTGGAGCAGGGCAGGCTTCAGCAGCACCTGCACTGGCTGCAGCAGGTGCTGGGGGCGGCGGGGAGCCCACGCTGTCCTGGGTGGCGGGCAGCGCAGGCCACCCTCTGAGCCCCTCTTATACCCCCAGTACGTGGCGGAGCTGCGGCTGCACCCCGAAGCGCTGAACCTGTCGCTGGAGGACCTTCCGCCCGCCCTGCGACAGAGCAACTTCTCCCTGCCCAACGGCTCGGTCCTCCTGCAGCAGCTGGACACCATCGACAACGCAGCGTGCGGCTGGATCCAGTTCATGTCCAAGGTGGGGTGGACGTCCCCCGGGGCCCCGTGGGGGCCCAGGGCCCGCTCCAACGGTGCCCCTCCCCCCAGGTCAGCGTGGACATCTTCAAGGGCTTCCCAGATGAGGAGAGCATCGTCAACTACACTCTCAACCAAGCCTACCAGGATAATGTCACCGTGTTTGCCAGTGAGTCCCCGCCGCTGGGGAGGGGTGGGGGGGAGGCCCCAATCCCTCCTCCTCCTCCTCCTCCCCCCTACCTACCTGCATCCCCAGTCAGCTCCAACCTGCCCCTCCTCCTCCAGTCCCAGCCCCTCCCCGTATCCCTGACCTCCCCCCACGTGACCCCGCCCACCTTGGCCCCGCCCCTCTTATCCCCCAGGGCTTCCTTATCTACTCCAGACCCTCCCGCTTCCCGCTGCTGCCCCTCTCACACCCCGCCCCCTTCACACTCCCACTGCGCCCCTCCTCCTGTCCCAGGCGTGATCTTCCAGACGCGCAAGGATGGCTCCCTGCCGCCCCATGTACTCTACAAGATCCGCCAGAACTCCAGCTTCACGGAGAAAACCAACGAGATCCGCCGGGCCTACTGGCGGCCTGGGCCCAACACCGGCGGGCGCTTCTACTTCCTTTACGGCTTCGTCTGGATCCAGGGTGAGGACCGCCCCTGGGGCCCCGGGGTCGGAGAGGCCGGGCGGCACCGCTGACGGCTGACTCCGCCCACAGACATGATAGAGCGCGCCATCATCAACACCTTCGTGGGGCACGACGTGGTGGAGCCGGGCAGCTACGTTCAGATGTTCCCCTACCCCTGCTACACCCGAGATGAGTGAGTGCAGTGTGGGGTACCCGGGGGCGGGGCTGGGGCGGACCAGCCCACCCCTCATGCCCGCCTCCCACCCCAGCTTCCTCTTCGTCATCGAGCACATGATGCCGCTGTGCATGGTGATCTCCTGGGTATACTCGGTGGCCATGACCATCCAGCACATTGTGGCAGAGAAGGAGCACCGGCTGAAGGAGGTGGGGGCCGCGGCCCGCGGAGGGGTGGGGGCGGGGGCCGCCGCGCACTCCCGTTCTTCCCCAGCCCATGCCCAAGCCCCCCGCGCCTGCCCTCCGGCCGCAGGTGATGAAGACCATGGGCCTGGACAATGCCGTGCACTGGGTGGCCTGGTTCATCACGGGCTTCGTGCAGCTGTCCATCTCGGTGACCGCCCTCACCGCCATCCTCAAGTACGGCCAGGTGCTCATGCACAGCCACGTGCTCATCATCTGGCTCTTCCTGGCTGTCTACGCCGTGGCCACCATCATGTTCTGGTGAGAGCCCCGTGGCTGCCCTGGGCCGGGGGGAGTGGCCCGCTGGTGTTCTCCGAGCTCCCAGGGGCAGCTGAGGCGGCCTGGGGCCCAGCGCTGGGACCGGCGTGGCTGACAGCCCATGGCCGTGTCTGCCCCAGCTTCCTGGTGTCTGTGCTGTACTCCAAGGCCAAGCTGGCCTCGGCCTGCGGCGGCATCATCTACTTCCTGAGCTACGTGCCCTACATGTACGTGGCGATCCGAGAGGAGGTGGCCCATGACAAGATCACTGCCTTCGAGAAGTGCATCGCGGTGAGGGTCACGGGGGCGGGGCGGGGCAGGAGCAGGGGCGGGCCCACCTCCGTCCCTGCGCTGACACCACTGTCCCCTCCCTCAGTCCCTGATGTCCACCACAGCCTTTGGCCTGGGCTCCAAGTACTTCGCCCTGTACGAGGTGGCGGGCGTGGGCATCCAGTGGCACACATTCAGCCAGTCACCTGTGGAAGGGGACGATTTTAACCTGCTCCTGGCGGTCACGATGCTGATGGTGGACGCCGTGGTCTACGGCGTGCTCACGTGGTACATCGAGGCCGTGCACCCAGGTGCCAGCCAACCCTTTCGAGGGGGTGGGGTGAGGGTGGGCTGCGGCTCCTTGGGGGAGACATGGCCACTAGCCCGAGGCCCTGGGTCAGCCGTCCCCCTTCTCCCCAACCCCCAGGCATGTACGGCCTGCCCCGGCCCTGGTACTTCCCACTGCAGAAGTCCTACTGGCTGGGCAGCGGGCGGGCGGAGGCGTGGGAGTGGAGCTGGCCCTGGGCGCACGCCCCTCGCCTCAGCGTCATGGAGGAGGACCAGGCCTGTGCCATGGAGAACCGGCGCTTGGGTGAGGCGGACACCAGGGTGGTGGCCGGGGCAGTCCCTGGGCTTCGGGGCCCTGGGGCAGCCCCCGCGCTGACCCACGGCCCTGGTGCAGAGGAGACTCGAGGCATGGAGGAAGAGCCCACCCACTTGCCACTGGTGGTCTGCGTGGACAAGCTCACCAAGATCTACAAAAACGACAAGAAGCTGGCCTTGAACAAGCTGAGCCTGAACCTCTACGAGAACCAGGTGGTGTCCTTCCTGGGCCACAATGGGGCCGGCAAGACCACCACCATGTGAGTGTCTGGGGGCAGGCCGGGGGCCCTGACCATGTGGGTGGCCGGCGGGCTTCCTGTAGGAGGTGGGGGTTGTGACCCTGCCCACCCGCCAGGTCTATC
This sequence comes from Trachops cirrhosus, assembly GCA_028533065.1. Lineage (NCBI taxonomy): Eukaryota > Metazoa > Chordata > Mammalia > Chiroptera > Phyllostomidae > Trachops > Trachops cirrhosus. The sequence goes on from CM052540.1 coordinate 581,114, forward strand.
CTCACGGGCCTGTTCCCGCCCACGTCTGGTTCGGCCACCATCTACGGGCACGACATCCGAACAGAGATGGACGAGATCCGCAAGAACCTGGGCATGTGTCCCCAGCACAACGTGCTCTTCGACCGGCTCACGGTGGAGGAGCACCTCTGGTTCTACTCCCGGCTGAAGAGCATGGACCAGGCGGAGATCCGCAAGGAGATGGACAAGTGCGTGGGGCGGGGCTCCGGGCCTGGGGCGGGGTCTGAGGCGGGGCTCAGGCCGCGGAGGCGGCCCCCACAGCCCTGGCCCCTAGCTCTCTGCCCCACCCTCAGAATGATCGAAGACCTGGAGCTCTCCAACAAGCGGCACTCGCTGGTGCAGACGCTGTCTGGCGGCATGAAGCGCAAGCTCTCCGTGGCCATCGCCTTCGTGGGCGGGTCCCGCGCTATCATCCTCGACGAGCCCACGGCTGGCGTGGATCCGTACGCGCGCCGCGCCATCTGGGACCTCATCCTGAAGTACAAGCCAGGTGAGCGGGGCGCCGGGCGGGCGGGTGTCTGTATCCCTGCCTCCCCACCCGGCCCCGCCCTCCTGACCGCATCCTGGCCTCCGCAGGCCGCACCATCCTCCTGTCCACCCACCACATGGACGAGGCCGACCTTCTCGGGGACCGCATCGCCATCATCTCCCACGGGAAGCTCAAGTGCTGCGGCTCCCCGCTGTTCCTCAAGGGCGCCTACGGGGACGGCTACCGCCTCACACTGGTCAAGCGTCCTGCCGAGCCCGGGGGCCCGCAAGGTCTGTGCTGGGGCCGCCTCCGGGGCCCTGCTCCCAAAACCACGTAGAGGGGCTGCACCCTCGCGTTGCCCCATGAGTGCAGGCTGCTGGTCTGCCGGCCTGGCTCACCCTCTCCCCAGGCCAGGGCCTCTCCCCGGCGCCCCGAGTGAAGCCCCGCCCCGCTCCCTTGCCCTCCTAGAGCCCGGGCTGACGTCCAGCCCGCCAGGCCGGGCCGCGCTGAGCAGCTGCTCCGAGCCCCAGGTTTCCCAGTTCATTCGCAAGCACGTGGCCTCCTGCCTCCTGGTCTCCGACACCAGCACCGAGCTCTCCTACATTCTGCCCAGTGAGGCCGCCAAGAAGGGGGCCTTCGAGCGCCTCTTCCAGGTGTGGGGGGCAGGGCGGGGCTGCGGGTGGCCTGAGGGTTGGGGGCGGGGCCCGCGGAGGCAGGGCTACGGCGGAGGGGCGGGGCCTCCTAGGGGGAGGCGGGGAAGGGGGTGGGGCGCGCCGTGCTGCCCGCCTCACCCAGCGTCACCTCTCACAGCACCTGGAGTGCAGCCTGGACTCCTTACACCTGAGCAGCTTCGGGCTGATGGACACCACGCTGGAGGAGGTGTTCCTGAAGGTGTCAGAGGAGGACCAGTCGCTGGAGAACAGTGAGGCGGGTGAGGCCCCCTGAGCGGAGGACAAGGCCCACCCCACCCAGCCTCAACTTGCCCCTGAGGGTCCTCACTCATCCCCCGTCTCTGGAGGCCCGGGGTCCTGAGTGGGAACAGGGACCTAGGGTTCCTGGGGGTGAGCCTGGGGCCAGGGGTCCTGGACAGGTGGGTACACATGGGGTCTGGGGTCCTGGGCGGGCCTGCAGGGGCCAGGCCATCCTGAGCCCCCTGCCTTCTTCGGTGGCAGACATGAAAGAGTCCGGGAAGGATGCGCTGCCGGGGGCAGAGGGCCTGGCCTCTCTGGGTGACGCTCACACGGGCAACCTGGCCAGGTGCGCGGAGCTGGCCCAGTCGCAGGCGTCCCTGCAGTCTGCGTCCTCCGTGGGCTCTGCCCGCGGGGACGAGGGAGCCAGCTATGCCGACGTCTATGGCGACTACCACCCCCTCTTCAACAACCTGCAGGACCCCGACAACGTCAGCTTGCAAGGTGGTGGGCAGCTGGGCGGGGCCTGGGTCTCCTGGAGGGTGGCTGGGAGGGGGCGGGGAGCGGCCGGCTGAGCCCCGCCTCCCTGTGCAGACGCGGAGGTGGAGGCCCTCTCGAGGGTGGGCCAGGGCAGCCGCAAGCTGGAGGGCTGGTGGCTGAAGGTGCGCCAGTTCCACGGGCTCCTGGTGAAGCGCTTCCACTGCGCCCGCCGCAACTCCAAGGCGCTGTCCTCTCAGATCCTGCTCCCCGCTTTGTTCGTCTGCGTGGCCATGACGGTGGCCCTCTCCGTCCCCGAGATCGGTACGGCGGCCTGGCCAGGCAGAGGGGCGTTGGGGCTAGTGTCCCACCTTATGGGACTGTGGCTCTGGCCTCCTCCTGAGCCACTTGGGGGACCCACCCCGCTCAGGGTCTGGTCCTTTGTCTGAGGCTGGCAGTACCTGAGGGTTCACGCCTCCCTGGGCCCAGCCCTGCTTGGGCACTGTGGGTGCTGGGAAGGCGGGGTCTGGGCCTGGGCCTGGGCCTGGGTCTGGGCCTGGGCCTGGGCGGCGGGCAGCACTTGCTCAGGCTGCCCTGCCCACCCCGCCAGGCGACCTGCCCCCGCTGGTCCTGTCCCCCTCCCAGTACCACAACTACACCCAGCCCCGCGGCAACTTCATCCCCTACGCCAACGAGGAGCGGCAGGAGTATCGGTGAGGCCGCCTGCCTGGGAGCTGTGGTGGGTGGGGTCTGATCCCAGTGCTGGGGGGCACCCATCTCCCCACCTGGACTCATGTCGTGGGTGCCTCAGCTTCCAGCTGTCGCCCGACGCCAGCCCCCAGCAGCTCGTGAGCACGTTCCGGCTGCCGTCGGGCGTGGGCGCCACCTGCGTGCTCAAGTCTCCGGCCAACGGCTCTCTGGGGTCCACGCTGAACCTGAGCAGTGGCGAGTCCCGCCTGCTGGCCGCACGGTTCTTCGACAGCATGTGCCTGGAGTCCTTCACGCAGGGGCTGCCCCTGTCCAACTTCGTGCCGCCCCCACCCTCGCCCGCCCCGTCCGACTCCCCGCTGTCCCAGGATGAGGACCTGCCACAGGCCTGGAACTCCTCCCTGCATCCCACCTCCGGGCCAGGTAAGGGCTCCCGCGGCCACCCGGGGGTGCGGGGCAGAGCAGGCCCCGCTGACCGCCCGCTGTGCCCGCAGAGAACTGGACGTCCGCGCCCTCCCTGCCACGCCTGGTGCGGGAGCCCGTCCGCTGCACCTGCTCCTCGCAGGGCACCGGCTTCTCCTGCCCGAGCGGCGTGGGCGGGCACCCGCCCCAGATGCGGGTGGTCACGGGCGACATCCTGACTGACATCACTGGCCACAACGTCTCCGAGTACCTGCTGTTCACCTCCGACCGCTTCCGGCTGCACCGGTGAGCTGGACGGGAGGCACGTGACCACGCTGGGGGAGGGGCAGCCCCCCACGGCCCGCATGACCTCACTGCTCCTCGGCCTTGCCCAGGTACGGGGCCATCACCTTCGGCAACGTCCAGAAGTCCATCCCAGCCTCCTTTGGCTCCCGGGCCCCGGCCATGGTGCGGAAGATCGCAGTGCGCCGGGCAGCCCAGGTGAGCGCCACCTGGCCCCGGGCCCTGTGGGATCTGGCCCTCCCCTCCCCCCACCGAGGTCTGCAGGGACCCACAGGGCTCTTGGGGTCTTTCTCTGCCCCCCAGGTTTTCTACAACAATAAGGGCTACCACAGCATGCCCACCTACCTTAACAGCCTCAACAATGCCATCCTGCGTGCCAACCTGCCCAAGAGCAAGGGCCACCCGGCAGCCTATGGTGAGCGGGGCGCGGCGGGCGGGCTGGGGCGGTGGCTCGGAGCAGGGCCCTGAGGCTGTCCTTGCTGTGCCGCAGGCATCACTGTCACCAACCACCCCATGAACAAGACGAGCGCCAGCCTCTCCCTGGATTACCTGTATGTGTGGGGGCGGGGAGGGCGGGGGGAGGCTGTGGGGCTGGGTGCCGGGCAGGCCTGAGGCCGCCTCGCCCCCAGGCTGCAGGGCACGGACGTGGTCATCGCCATCTTCATCATCGTGGCCATGTCCTTCGTGCCGGCCAGCTTCGTGGTCTTCCTGGTGGCCGAGAAGTCCACCAAGGCCAAGCACCTACAGTTCGTCAGCGGCTGCAACCCCGTCATCTACTGGCTGGCCAACTATGTGTGGGACATGGTGCGTCCTCCCTCCCCGCCGGTGGGGGTTCCCTCGATGCCCACATCTCTGGCCGTGCCATCGCCCTGTCGGCTGCCAGGCCCCTCATCCCTGTCCTGGGCCCTCACCCCACCCCCCGCCCCTGCCCTGGGTCCTTCACCCCTGCCCCTCACCAGCCACCCCTGTTCTGGCAGCTAAACTACCTGGTCCCGGCCACCTGCTGCGTCATCATCCTGTTTGTGTTCGACTTGCCGGCCTACACGTCGCCCACCAACTTCCCCGCAGTGCTCTGTCTGTTCCTGCTCTATGGGTAAGGGGGAGTGGGCGGGGGCGGGCCTGCCGTGGGGCCAGCCCTCCTGGTGACCGCGCCTGCCTTCCCGCCGGCAGGTGGTCCATCACCCCCATCATGTACCCAGCCTCCTTCTGGTTCGAGGTCCCCAGCTCAGCCTACGTATTTCTCATCGTCATCAACCTCTTCATCGGCATCACGGCCACCGTGGCCACCTTCCTGCTGCAGCTCTTTGAGCACGACAAGGTGGGGTGGCCGGGACGCGGGCACGGCAGGCAGCTGGGCCGAGGCCACGCCTGTGACCCCTGTGACCCCCCGTGACGCCCTGTGACCCTCCAGGACCTGAAGGTCGTCAACAGTTACCTGAAGAGCTGCTTCCTCATCTTCCCCAACTACAACCTGGGCCACGGGCTCATGGAGATGGCTTACAACGAGTACCTCAACGAGTACTACGCCAAGATCGGTGCGGCGGGCGCGGGCTGGGGGCGGGGTCCCAAGGGCCTTAGGGCAGAGTGGGGGCAGGGCCGGGGCACCGAGGCCCTTGGGGCTGGGGGGCAGGAAGACCGAGGGCGTGCTGCAAGTCCCTGGAGATCAGGGACCTGCAGGAGGGGAGGCGAGGGGGGCTCGCAAGGCCCCAGGCACAGGCCCTGAGCCGGCTGCCCCACAGGCCAGTTTGACAAGATGAAGTCCCCGTTCGAGTGGGATATCGTCACCAGGGGGCTGGTGGCCATGACCGTGGAGGGCTTCGTGGGCTTCTTCCTCACCATCATGGGCCAGTACAACTTCCTGCGGCAGCCACAGTGAGTGCGGCCGGCAAGCGTGCAGGGGAGCTGGGTGGTGGGGGGCTGGCAGGATGCTGCCCGCTCTGTCTCCCAGGCGCATGCCAGTGTCCACCAAACCTGTGGAGGATGACGTGGATGTGGCCAGCGAGCGGCAGCGAGTGCTGCGGGGGGACGCTGACAATGACATGGTCAAGATTGAGAACCTGACCAAGGTGAGTTTCCATGCTGTCTGCCTTGTCCCTCTTAGGCTCAGGCTGTGGGGGCGGGCCTGCATGGGGCGTGGCTAGGAGCGGTGTTAGGGCGTGGCGGTGGGCGTGGCCAGCCACCGGTCCTCCGCCATGGAGTACGCAGCCCCTGGTCTCTGATAGGTGTACAAGTCCAGGAAGATCGGCAGCATCCTGGCTGTGGACCGCCTGTGTCTGGGTGTGCGTCCTGGGGAGTGCTTCGGCCTCCTAGGTGTCAATGGTGCGGGCAAGACCAGCACCTTCAAGATGTTGACGGGCGACGAGAGCACGACAGGGGGCGAGGCCTTTGTCAACGGGCACAGGTACCGGCGTGCCCCGGGCGGGAAAGGTGCCTGGGCGGGTGGGGGACTGCGCCCCAGTGCTGATGATGCTGCCTCCCCAGCGTGCTCAAGGAGCTGCTCCAGGTGCAGCAAAGCCTGGGGTACTGCCCGCAATTTGACGCCCTGTTCGACGAGCTCACGGCCCGGGAGCACCTGCAGCTGTACACGCGGCTCCGTGGCATCCCCTGGAAGGACGAAGCCCGGGTGAGAGTCGCCCAGGTGCGGAAGGGGTCGGCGGGGAGGATGGGCCTCTGACGGCTGCCCCCCTCCCCCGCCAGGTGGTGAAGTGGGCCCTGGAGAAGCTGGAGCTGACCAAGTACGCGGACAAGCCCGCCGGCACTTACAGCGGAGGCAACAAGCGGAAGCTGTCCACGGCCATCGCCCTCATCGGGAACCCTGCCTTTATCTTCCTGGTGAGCCCTCCCCGCTTTCCTCTTCCTGGAGAGCCCGGGCTGGCGAGGTGGCTGGTGGGGGTGCAGCAGCTAAGCCCGGCTCCGCCCCCAGGACGAGCCCACCACAGGCATGGACCCCAAGGCCCGGCGCTTCCTCTGGAACCTCATCCTGGACCTCATCAAGACGGGGCGCTCCGTGGTGCTGACGTCGCACAGGTGTGGACCCTCCGCCCCCTTGCGTCCCCCCCCCCCCAGCGCCCCGCCCCCCGCACTACACCGCCCTTGCCTCGCCCCGCCTCGCCCCCTGCCCCTGCAATGCTCTGCCCCAGCTCCGCCCCCTGCACTGCCCCACCCCTTCCTCGCCCCACCCCTCCCTGCGCCCCTGTGCTAACCTGTGGTCCCGCCCACAGCATGGAGGAGTGCGAGGCTCTGTGCACACGACTAGCCATCATGGTGAACGGGCGTCTGCGCTGTCTGGGCAGCATCCAGCACCTGAAGAACCGGTGAGCTGAGGGCTGGGGGCAGGCGGCGGGCCGTGAAGCCAAGGGCAGGCGGGTGGCTTCCCTGGGCAGTTGGGGCTGTGGCCATGGGCCTGTCCGGCAGGTTTGGAGATGGCTACATGATCACGGTGAGGACCAAGAGCAGCCAGAACGTGAAGGATGTAGTGCGGTTCTTCAACCGGAACTTCCCAGAGGCGGTGCTGAAGGTGGGCGGGGCCCGGGGTGGGGGGTGGGGTGGGGGCAGGGCCCGAGCGGTCTCTGACCTCCCGACCTCCGTGCCCCCAGGAGCGGCACCACACGAAGGTGCAGTACCAGCTGAAGTCGGAGCGCATCTCGCTGGCGCAAGTGTTCAGCAAGATGGAGCAGGTGGTGGGGGTGCTGGGCATCGAGGACTACTCGGTCAGCCAGACCACCCTGGACAACGTGAGTGCCCGGGTGGGGGGCGCTGACCCCCAGACCTTCCCCCACCTACCACCTGCCTCTCTGCCCACCAGGTGTTTGTGAACTTCGCCAAGAAGCAGAGTGACAACTTGGAGCAGCAGGAGACAGAGCCGCCCTCAGCCCTGCAGTCCCCGCTGGGCCGCCTGTTCAGCCTGTTCCGGCCCCGGCCCACGCCGACCGAGCTGCGGGCGCTTGTGGCCGAGGAGCCCGAGGACCTGGACACTGAGGACGAGGGCCTCATTAGCTTCGAGGAGGAACGGGTGAGCAGGGCCCGAGGGGTGAGTCAGGGTAGCCAGGCCAGCAGAGGCTCCGGAGGCGGGGCTGGTGGCCACAGGGACTGCTGCCAGCTGCAGCTCTAAGGGACAGCAGGACCCCGAGAATGCACGTGGGCACAGGCAGGGGAGAAGGACCCACTGCACGCTCCTCTCGGTGGGGAGTGGGGGGATGGGGATGGGGAAGGAGGGGCCTTGGAGATAGGCAGGATGGGTGGGGACACCAGGCGGAGCAGGGGCCTGGCCCCCTGGGAGCGCTCAGGGAGGGCGGGAGGAGGTGGCAGGGACCCCCATCCAGCCCTGGGGTGGGGCAGCACTGGGTGCAGACGGGTCCCCGAGCCTGCCTGTCCTCTGCCAGGCCCAGCTCTCCTTCAACACGGACACGCTCTGCTGACCACCGGGAGCCGGCTCACGGACACCGTGGAGGGGCGGGAGTCAGAGGGTGGCCGAGGCCCCGCTCTGTGCCCCCGGTGCCCTGCCCCCCAGGCCCCGGAGTGGGAGGTCTAGGACCAAGGGCTTCATGCCCCTCCAGCCCCCTGCCCTCTGCCCAGGCCGCCCTCCCCTCATTGTGCCAAAGGCTGGCTGGCCCTGGGCTGTGACGCCCTCACCCTGCTCTGCCTTAAACCCCAGCTCTGCCCGCCGCCCCCGGGGCCCGTGGGGTGACACGGCTGCCGGGCATGCCGGACCCTGTCCTGGTGGGGCCTGGCTTCCCCGGCCGGCTTCTCTCTTGCACCCCGTTTGGAAAGAAGGGGGCTGCTGCAGGCCTGGGGCTGAGGGTGGGCAGGGTTAGGTCCCAGCCCGCCTCCTATTTATTTTGCTTTAGGTGGGGGTGCGCTCACCCTGCTTCCATGCTGGGGCCCGGGGAGGGGCTGCCTCAGGGCAGCGGGCTGGATGCCAGGAACGGCACAGCCAGCCCCACTGGCCAGGAGCGGCTGCAGGCCCCTCGCCACCCCCTCAGCTGCCCCTGCTCCCCCACCCAGCTTGGCACCCCGCCCGCCCGCCCACCTGGGCGCCAGACCTGTATATACTGCACAGATGTTTGTTTTAAGTAAATAAACAAAAAAGTCTACCCAAGCCTGCGTGTCTGGGGTCGGATGTCAGGGTAACGTGGGCCCCTGCTGGGCAGACGGGGCTGCGAAGCCCTAGAGCACAAGGCCCTGCACAGGGGAAGGGCCACAGGGTCAGCGGGGAGCAGGCAGGGCTCCACACCCCTCTGAGCCTGATGCTGCAGGTGGGGAGACTGAGGCAGGGGCTGTCCATCACTTCCTTCCCCCACCCCCTCGGCCTGGGTCCCCGGTGCTCGGGCTTCTGTGGACAGTGGGCTTGCTGGGTGGTGTCCATCTCATCCTGGCCGTGGGAGGGCTTCCAGGAGGAGGTGATCTCTGGGTTGAGACCCAAGTCCAGGTAGGAGCGCATGCAAAGGTTGGAGGTGGCATGGAGGCTCCCAGGCCCTGGCCCAAGGAGCCTGGAGATGGGGTGGCCAGAAGGAGGGGTCCCAGAGCCTGTCCCCTGCACTGGGCCATGGCCAGTCTCCTTCCTTAGGTGCTTCAAGGGGACTGGAAGGGACACAGGCATGTGCCCTGATGGGGAATCGAACCAGCGACCCTTTGGTTCGCAGGCTGGTGCTCAGGCCACTGAGCCACACCAGCCAGGGCCTTTATGGTCATCTTTAAAAATGTTTTATTGTGGTCAAATATTCAAAATACTGTTTCAACCATTTGTACAATTTTGTCATATTTTGTATGCTCAAAGGGCCCCAGATTCGGCCAGTGGGAGCCCCTCCACAGCGGCTTCTCATCCCTTTGACCTGTCCCCCCTTTTGTGGCACTGCCTCGCCTGCAACACTCCCCAGGCCTGCTTTGACCCTGCCTCCCTCCCCGTCTGGATTCAGCCATTTCTCCAAGGGGCTCTGGCTCCCTTAAGGGGGGGTCCTTGTTGGAACCCCCGACGTGAGCCCTGGATGTGCTCACTGCTGTAGGGATCACTCCTCTGCCCTCTTGGAGGACAGAGCTCGGAAGTCCCCACCAGGTTCCTACTAAGACGCCAGCACGGCCCTTGTCCCCTCCCTGCCCCTGGACAAGCCTGTGTCTCCCTGCAGAACAGCTGCTGACACCTCGCTGGGAGGGACCACAGACAGGGCTCAGGCGGAGGGGCTGGGCCAGCAGCCAAGGGCCCTGGTGGCCAAGGCTCAGGGCTGCTCCATGGACGGGCGGGGGAGGTTCGGAGAAACCTGCGTGGCCCAGGTGGGTCATGGGCGCGACCAGGTCTGGTGACCATGAGTTGCTGGTCTCACCTTTTTAAAAGTTACTCTGGAGAGCTGGTGAAAAGCAAACGGTCAGACGGATGAGGCTCCCTTGCTGGTGGCGGCACACGTCAGGTCACCTGCAGGTGGTTCCTCCCTCCTTCCCGCATGTATGCAGCCGTGGACTTGTGGTGACAAGGACAGACCCTCACGCCTCGCATGTCCCAGTTGCCGGGGTTCCCTCCCCATGTGCACAGGGTCCCTGGGGCTGCCAGCCGAACGACCAGGAACTGGGGACTCACAAAAGGGAACATGCCCCCTGAAGGCCCCGCGTCCAAGATCGGGGTGTCTGCAGCATTGGTCCCTGAGGCCGGGGGCCCATTCCTGCTCCGTGCTGGTGGGGGCGGTGGTTCCCGGCATCCCGGTTCCTCGGCTCGTCACCAGGCCCCCACCTGCACACAGCGTTCGCCCTGGGAGCGCGTCTGTATCCAGACTCCCCGTTTTAATGAGTCCAGTCCTGACCTCATGTAACTTCATCACATCTTTAAAGGACCCCCCCACCCCCGTCTCCAAATACGATCCCATTGCAAAGTTCTGGCAGCCGGGACTTCAACACACAGTTTTGGGGGCAGTGCTCAGCTCATGACACCTCGAATCCCCCGACTGCTGAGACACGCCAGGACCGTCCACACCCCCGGTGGGTGCACACCGTGTGTGCGTCCCAAGGACACCTCTGGGCCAGTTCTTGAGGCCGCTGGCACGGCGACCTGGACTGTGCTTCCCCCACACCATCACCAGGAATGCGGCCCCAGGAGCCAGCCCGGGGCGGCCACAGCCCTGCTCTGGTTTGTCTCACGGGAAGTGCAGCGAGGCGCGCTCGCACACGGCTCGCTGGTTTTCTTGCGGACATCCAAGGGTACTCTCACGCACGGGACGTGTGGTGAGGGGGCAGGTGCAGAGGGGCCTCGGGCCTTCTCCGGGACAGCTGCTTGTAGGGGGAAGGGGCGCAGGAGCCGAGTGGGGCAAGCCCTCCTTTCATGGAGGTGCCCCTGCAGTCCCAGCGGGTGGAGGGGAGGCGGGTGGAGGGGAGCCGGGCGCCACCCTCCAGCCTGTCCCCGTCAGCCCCGGCTGGCGGAGTGGCCTGTGCTGGGGAGCCCCGAGGGTGTGGGGTCTGGGAAGGCGCCCTCAGACCCGGTCCCAGGAGAGACCTGGGAAAGCCAACAGGCCAGGCAGATCCTTCTCTCTGCCACTGGGTGGCGCTGGACTCCTGTGAGGCTGCCCCCGCACTGGTGGTGTGGGAGAGGTGTGGCGGGCAGGTGCACACCTGTGGGGGGGCAGGCCCCCAAACGTCCCCCTGGCCTTCCAGCTGAGGGCAGTGTGGGCCGATCCCACGGGTCAGAAGGTTATGGCTTCAAACTGGCCCCCCAGTTCCTCCTTTTAAAGGTTAAGAGCAGAAAGAATCTTGCCCTGAGCCCCTTGGGAGGGGCCGGGGGTGTGGGGTGCACTGAGTGGACACCTGGGCCGGGCCGGTCTCCCAGGCGCAAGTCGGGAATGCAGGCCCCGCCCTGGGCAGAGCTCAGTCAGTGGGAGAGGGCGTCCCTGCCAAGTGGCGGCTTATCAGCCGTGCCGTGCCCTGGTATGCAGATGGGGAAACTGAGGCAGGGGCTACACACCACTCCCCAGCTTCCTGGGCTGCACGCCCCGCCAGACCCCGGGATGCGCCCCCGCCCCGCCCTGGGAGGGCAGGGGAGCTCCTGGTGGGGGTGACTGGGTCCAGAGCTGCCCCTCCCAGGCTGAGGCCCCTCTCTCCCTGCCTCCATCCCACCGCGCCACCCCCCACAGGAAGGTCGGGTCCCCAGCCTGCCTCAGGCGGCAGGCCCTTCCACCTGGCCCCTCCACGGTCACACCCCCGAGCTGGGGCACAACCCCCCCAGCCTGATCCTCCCTCCTAGGTGACTCCCAGGGCGGGCCCTGCGCTGGGGAGGGCGGGTTCCCAGGGAGCCTTAAAGAGCCCCAGGTCCCCGCCCTGCCCGCACCGCTGCTGCTCCCGCCATGGCTGAGACGGCCAAGCTCCAGCTGTTCGTCAAGGTGCCGGGCCAGCTAGGCTGGTGGGAGGCCTCGGGGAGGGGCTGCCCCGTGGGGCTCCACTTTCTGGGGCAGCTGAAGGGTGGGGTCTCTGTGGCGGTGTCTGCGGCAGGACCCCGGCAGCCCTACAGAGGCTGGATGAAGCGGGGTTAGCCTGGGGAGAGAAGGGCCAGTGAATCATCCTCCAAAGGGGTATGGGCGGCCCTGTCTGGACACCCAGCCTGGGCTCCTGGGTGCAGCCCAGCCTTCCTGGAGAAAAAGCCCCTCCGTGGGGAGGTGCCAGGCAGGCAGCGAGTGGCCAGGCCCGAGTGGGGCCGGGGTCAGTGCAGCAGGGAGGTGCTGGACCTGCCAGCCCCACGGGGGTCCGGGTCTGGGGAGCCCCTCCCCACCTTCAGGGTGCGGGGCAGCTAGTGCTGCGGCCTCCATGCCCACCTGGCGTGTGAATCACTCAGAAAGCAGCTCCCTTGGCGCACCCCACCTCTGAGCCCAGCCTGCGCGGCCTGGAGCCCTGGGCTCTGGCCCCTGCCCAGGCTCCCTGATAAGGGTTGAAGGGCCAGGCCTGGAGCCAGGGTCCCGCCCCCCTGCCGGTGCCGGCTCTCAGCCTCCAGGCTTCCCCAGCCTCCAGGGACCAAGTCAAGGGCCCTCACCGGCCACTCGCCGAGGCCGTGCCCATCTGAGCCGGAGCCCTGGCACGGCACCAGCCTCTTGGCAGTGGGAGGCCCGGAGCCACCCAGCCCGGTGGCAGGATTCCTGGGTCTGCTCCCGGCCCTGACTCCCCTCAACCCCACCCACCCCAGGCGAGCGAGGATGGCGAGAGTGTGGGGCACTGCCCTTCCTGCCAGAGGCTCTTCATGATCCTGCTCCTCAAGGGCGTGCCCTTCACCCTCACCACAGTGGACACTCGCAGGTGAGCCCCCTGCCCCCAAGCGAGCCTTTCCAGGCCTCTGCCCCACTCCCAGAGCCACGACCCCCCTCCCTCGTGGCCGCAGGTCCCTGGATGTGCTGAAGGACTTCGCACCCGGCTCGCAGCTGCCCATCCTGCTCTACGACGGCGAGGCCAAGACGGACACACTGCAGATCGAAGAGTTTCTGGAGGAGACACTGGGGCCCCCCGAGTGAGAGCCTGGGCACAGCAGCAGAAGCAAAGACGGGGCACCCAGGGAGAACAACCCCAGGACAGAGCCCAGGGAGGGCGCCGTGGGGCTGGCGGGGGTGGTGCCCTGGCACAAGACTCTGACCCACTGCTCCCCCCTACTCACCCCCACCCAAGATTTCCCAGCCTGACGCCCTGCTACAGAGAGTCCACCATGGCGGGCAGTGATGTCTTTCACAAGTTCTCCGCATTCATCAAGAACCCAGTGCCCACGCAGGACGATGGTGATGAGGGTGGGAAGTCGTGGCGAGGGCGGGGGAGTTGTGTTCCAGGCCGGGTCCTCAACAGCCCCCTGCCCCCGCCAGCCCTGTACCAGCTGCTGCTGCGCGCCCTCACCAGGCTGGACGGCTACCTGCGCACGCCCCTGGAGCACGAACTAGTCCGGGAGCCACAGCTGCGGGAGTCGCGCCGCCGTTTCCTGGACGGCAACCAGCTCACCCTGGCCGACTGCGGCCTCCTGCCCAAGCTGCACATAGTGGACGTAAGTGCGGGCCCGCGAGCTGGGGGCGGAAGGGTGCAGGTGGGCGGGGCATGCCCTGGAAGAGACCCTGACGCGCCCTCGCCCCTTGCCCTCCCGCAGACGGTGTGTGCGCACTTCCGCCAGGCACCCATCCCCGACGAGCTGCGGGGCATCCGCCGCTACCTGGACAGCGCGCTACAGGAGAAGGAGTTCAAGTACACGTGTCCGCACAGCTCCGAGATCGTGGCGGCCTACCGGCCCGTCGTACACCCCCGCTAGCACCCCCACCTCTGCCGCCGCCGCTGCGCACTTGTCTGCAGCCCCATGAAGCCATCTCCCCTGAGCACGTCCGCACATCCCAGGGACCAGAGGGCCCGGTTTTTGCCACCCGTAAGCCCCCACTGTGGCCTGCTGTTCCAGATGACAGCCCAGAATGACGGGGGCAGCGAGCGCGGTGGGTGGGGCACAGCCCCTCCCCCCATTCGTCAGGGATGACAGGGACTGGATGGGGCTCCCAAACCAGTCAGGCCAGGGCACAGCACTGGGATGGCCGCGGAGGGTGGGGAGCAGAGCCCAGCCTGGGCACCTCAGGGCTCGGAGCCAGTGGGCGGGGTGGCCCACATTCCTCAGCCCCACCCCAGCTGGCAGGCACCCCCATCTCCTGCAGGACCTACTGTGTGCATAGTATGGGGTGGTCAGGCCATGTCCTGCTTGGTGGGGGTCTGGAAGAGGTGCGCGCCCCACGGGGTGGAAGGGCTCCGGCACTGGCAGCCCGGGCCCTGCCCTGCACGGCCCTCTCAGCCCCCAGGCTGGTTGGGAGAGCCTGGCGGCGCCTCCCCAGGGATCTTCAGCACCTCTGCTACCTCCTGTGGCCGCACACCCAGACTGCGGCGGGTGGGGGACGCCTGACCTCTCCCCGAGCCAGCCCCCCGGGAGCCACAGGCTGGCCATGCCCTCTGCCTGAGGAATCTGTTTATTTGATGAGGAAGGAGCTCAGAGAAACAGGCTGGTCCTTGCTGGGCAGCAGGACGGGCGCGGGGGCGGTGACGCGGGGTCTCGGGGGCCGCCCCCCTCTCACAGGCAAGCTCCTGGCAGGGTCACACTGTTTGCAGCTCGGTCAGAGGTCATCAAAATCTACACCACTGGCTGGTTTCTTACTGGGAGGGAAGAGGAGGCGACACTGTCAGGGTGTGGAGGGATGGGCAGGGTCCAGGGCTGGACCCTGGGCACAGGAGGGATGGGTGGAGGGTGGGCACCTTTTGAAGCCAGGGTTGATGAGGGACTCGCCGGGACACCGTCTCCTGACCCCAGGACCAGGGCAGCCTCTCTGAGAATCCGGATCTAGGGAAAGCAGGATGGGGGGAGGGGTGCACCTGAGTGCAGTAGGATCCCAGGGCCACAGCTGCTTCTACTAGACAGAGCCCCTCCCTGGAGCTTGAGGCTTATTATTCGGAAACCGAGTCAAAGCAGAACAAGCACAGCCCCAACCCATGTCATAGGCGGGAGGGCTACCTGGTAGGAACTGCTGAGGCCCCACGGGCCGAGGACTCTTCCTGGGGCTGGTGGCTGTCTCCTCCACAGCTGGGGGAAAAGCCAGGCATGAAGGCATGGGCAGGGGGGCCCCAGGGAGGCTGAGGGTGCCCACCCCCCAATCCTACATGCCAGCTGCCGCTCCAAGCTGCACACCCGCTCTGCCAGGCCCAGGGTCAGTGCCTGCAGCCTGGGGGCCGCCTCTGGGCCTGGCACTTTGGAGAGCTCGAAGTCCAGTGTGGAGGGCCCCCCAGAGAGGGTCAGGGATGCTGCGTCCTCCTGAGGAGTGAAAGTCACAGCTTGCTGCTTGAAGGCTGCCCTGGGAAAGAAGGGGTGCTGAGCGCTGTGGCCAGACCCACCGGCCCCCGACCTGCCCTTCCTACATGCTCAGGTCTCACCTGAACCGGGGGGTGACGTCCTCCGCCGCACTCAGGCCAAAACGGGCTTTCTACAGGGCACAGGGGCTGGTCACCATCTCCCCTTGACCCTAGAACCAATGGCGACACCCCAAACCTGCCCGACCTAGTGCTACCTGGGACCCCAAGCCAATCTTAGGCTACAGCTACAGAGCCCAGGGAAGAGTGCCCAGCCCCCTTCCGGGCAGTCCCAGACAGCCCCTTTCCACCCCAAGCGTGGTCCGCCCTGCAGGCGTGGGGTGCTGGGGCTGCCGGGCCCGCCGGGGAGCCCCGTTACCCACGAGGGCCGCCAGGCCATCCGGCGTAAAGCAGGTGCTCCAGAGCTCCGCGGCGTCCGTCACACTGCGGGGAGGGGCTGTCAGGCGGCCCCGCCCACAGAGCTGCCCGCGCCCCCAGCGCCACGGACCCGTCACTCACTAGAGGCTGAAGCCGCCTTGGTCACTGGCCCCAGCTGCCTTCTCCTCCTCGCAGTAGCATATGAAGCGCGGGGGCCCGGGGCCCGGCGGCAACGTGCAGAGAGGCGGTGGTAACGGCGGCGGCGGCGGCGGGACCATGGTTCTTCTGACAGCGGCGGCCGACAGGGGCTGCCACGGCTGGGAGACTAGGGCGCCTGCGTCAGTCGACAGTTGCCGGAACCGGGGGCGGGGCCTGCACCGGTGGGCGGGGCCTGGGGCGGGCGCCGAGCCGACAGAGGCCTGCGAGGGGCGGAGCTTAGGGCCCCGCCTGGCCCGAAGACCTTAGACCCGCGCGGGGTTGAAGGAGGAGAGGAGGTAGAGCTTAGGGCGCCGGGCGGTGCTAACTGGGCGGTGCTTACTTACAGGGCGGTGTCTAGGGACAGGGTTAAGTCACGGGGCAGGACCTGGGTCGCTAGGGGCGGGGCTTAGTGCGCGGGGCGTGGCTCCCGGGATGGGCAGGCTGAGCCCCCGCCAAAAAGCGCGGTCTGGGCTCCAGTCCTGTTTTCGCGCTTTACTCCCCTGCACTCCCGCCATCGCCGCTGAGCCCCGGGTTCCCGCCTACGCGTGCAGATCCCTGCCCTGTGCCCAGCCCTGTGCCACTTCGCCCCTTACTGCTCCCAGCGGCCTCTCCCTGGCCTCCACACCCAATCTCTCTCACCCTCGCCTTTAGATACAAACGCAAAGCTTCCTAACGCTGAACAAATCAAAATATGAAAGTGAATAAACTATGGCAACCAGGCAGAAAGCTTCCTTCACTCACTCGTCCTTTCCTCCCTGTGCCTCTGTGTCCCCGGCCTGGAGCACACTTTGACCATCTTTTGAGATCCAATCGGTGGGCAAATGAACGCAGGAAACACGAAACTCTTAAGTAGTGGCAAGTGCCGTCTGAGCTGGAGGAAGAGCAGGTGGAGCACCCAGGATAGGGGGATCCCAGGCACAGGGGGCAGCTCTGCAGAAGTCCCACAGTGGGCTTCGCAAGACGGCCAGGTGACCACGTGGTGGCGATGGGGAGGGCGGCGGGTGATGTGTAGGCTAGGCCAACAAATCCCTCGTTTGCCTTCAGCCAGGCCAGCCTCATCTCCCACTTCCTTCACAACCTTCACAACCCCAGGAGGCTCTGCCACAGGGCCTTTGCTCGTGCTGCTGCGGCCTTTCCCCAGACTCACACACTTGCTTCAGGTCTCGCTTCTCAGCACGGCCTTCCCTAGTCACTTTATATGAAGCGTCGGGACCCTGCCCAGCACGTCATGTCCTGTTTTAGTTAACTTTCCCCTTTCCCCACACATGCCACTGCGTGGAGTACATTCTGGTTTGCTGACTGGCCGCGGCCTGAAAGATGGCCTCCGACTATCCCCATCCTGTGACTACGCCTTTGTGGATCCCTCCACCAAGCATGGGCCGCACTGAGCAACCTGCTTCGAGTCGACAGAATATGGCAGAAGTGAGGGCCGGTCCCTTCTTCCTCCTTGAGTTGCTCCGCATGACATGAGGCAGCCCTGTGGAGACACCCACGGGGCAAAGGCCCAAGGCCTGCCCAAAGCAGTGAGGGACAGGACTCAGCCCCTCCCGGCTGAGCCTGGGTCTGCGTCTCGGCTGCAGCCTTGTGCCAGGGGACGCAGGTCACCGGGCCCTGACTCTGGACCCCGGAAACGGGGAGATAACACCTGCTTGCCATTTTCAGTTGCCAAGTTTTGGGGTAGTTTGTGCCTGAGCAGTGGGGGACTGACGCGCTTTTGTCCTGTCGCTTGCCCAGTTCTGTCTTATTTGCCGCTGTGTCCTCGGTGCTTAAACAGCACCTGGCAGGCAGGGATGTTCAGTCGGTGCTGTGAGCGCGAGTGCAGCGTGGGACGGCTGACGCAGGGGGCAGGGGAGGCACGCCCGATTTGTGTGTGAAGCCTCACGGAGCGCCAGGAGGAGAGGGGGCTGAGGCTGCTGCGCCCCTGGGGCAGAGCCGAGGGAGGCTGGGAGGGGCTCCGAGTGAGGTGCAGAGGGCACACGCCCTCCCTGACACCGGGGGTCTGGGCCGGGCACGGAGAGCATGAGGGGTCCCCCGCAGTGTCCCGTCCACTCTTCGGTGTGGCTGGGTGTCTGATGGAGACAGTGAAGGCTGCTGAGCACGAAAGACTGATCTAGTGGGAGGAGCCACCAGCCCCAGGACCAGCTCAAACCTTAGACCCTCCAGGCCCAGTGCTCAGGGCCTCAGTAGAGGTGGTAGGTGGCGCCATGACCCGGAAGGGTGTTGGGGCCTGACCCTCCGAACCTGTGAGTGTTAGTTTGTATGGAAAAGGGTTTGTGCAGAAGCGGTTCGGCGACAGGTCTTGAGAGGGGGAGATCGTCCTGTGCTATCCGGATGGGCTCTGAATGTCATCACAGGAGAGGCAGAGGGGACTTCACCGAGCAGGGCGGAGGCCGTGCGGCCACGGGGCAGAGGCTGGGTGGAGTGAGCAGCTCCCGGCCAAGGACAGTGGCGGCCACCAGAAGATGGAAAAGCCACAGAGGGTCCCGCCCTGGGGCCTCTGGGGGGAGCTGGGCCCCGCTGCCAGCTTGAGTCCAGCCCAGGGGGGCCGGTTTTGGGCTTCCTGGCCTCCAAAACAGTGCGAGAATAAATGTATGTTTTAAGCCACCAAGTCTGTGACAATTTGTCTCGGCAGCCACAGGAAACTAAAGCAAGGCCTGCCACAAACGTTGGTTCCAAAACTTGACAAGGACACTGCAAAATCTAAATTCCAGAAAATTACACAAAAGTCTAGAAAATGTAACACAACCTGTCTTCAACTCCTCAGGCCTTCTGCAAGGGGCGATTCTGCATGATGGGGCTGCGGGTACAGCTAAGAGCAGGGCGAGAGGTAGGCGGGGCCTCAAAGACGGAGGAGAGGGTCCAAGGAGGTCTTCGGGCAGCCTGGGCGCCTGGTCAGTGAGTGAGGGAGGAAGGGCGGGCAGGCACGGGGCCTGGCGCACTGAGCAGCACAGAGAAGCAAAGGGCATGGTGGAGCAGCTAGAGGGGTCGGAGGGCAGCTGGGGCTTGGGGTCCCAGAAGTCCATGTGGGTGGTATTTGAGCAAGAGATTTCAGAGGAGCAGAGAAAGCCAGCCGAGCGTGGAACTGGGAGAATATTCCAAACAGGGGCAGCCCGTGCAAAGGCCCTGAGGCGGGCATGGGGCTGGCATGCTCGAGGGGCCTGAGGTCAGTACAGGGAGGTAGGCAGAGGGGTCAGAGCAGGGTCGAACAGGGAGGTGCTTGCTGGCCACCTAAGGACTTTGGCCTTTATTCTCAGTGACATGGGACCCAGTGGGGGCAGGTGGAAGCAGAGGAGGCATGAGCTGAGAGGTCTTGCACACACATCTGGGGGCTGCTGGGTGGAGAGCTGGCAGGGGACTGCCCCCAGGAGGCCAGAGCAGGGTGGTTCAGGGCAAGACTAGCTGTGTGGATCTGCACATCCTGTGGTGGCGGGGGGCGGGGGGGGGGCCCGGGGGGGCTGCCCTACTCCAGCAGGGAGTCTCCCTCCGAGGAAAGGGTGTCCAGGAGGCCATGGAGAGCAACCCGCATCTGCCCACTCCAGATCCTTCCCAGGGGATCAGGAAGGGACCAGTTAGCAGGGGAAGGCAGGGGACCGGAGCCCAGGGGGTGCCGGGAGCCCAAGCCTCCCCGCCTCTCTGCCCGGACTCCCTGCTGTCGCCTGAAGGCACCTTCTGCCCCTTCTTCTCTTCACTCAGGTGGGGACTGAGTGACAGCTGATAGATCGACCGATGTCACCTGGAGCTCAGATGGCATCTCTCAGCAGACGCCTCCATGAAGGGTGCCGAGGACACCTGTCCAAGGGTCCAAACACCCGGAGAAAGGGTGGGACGGTGCGCCCACAGGTCACAGATGTGTGTGCGCGCCCTCCCCCACAGGGCTTTAATTCTGGGCTGGTGTCAGGCGGGAACGAAAGTACAACGAGTCGCACTCGGATGCGACAATTGTTAACATTTTGGTATATTTGCATCAGTATTATTTTTTCCTGAACCGTTAATGGATTGTTGTCCTAAAAAAAGGCAGTTATTTTAGCAGCAGAAATGGGTTTATTTGAGATCAATAAAGAATTGTACTTTGAGACACACAAGATACGGCAAAACCACCCGCGAGTCCGCGGAACGAAGGAGAGGGACCTTCACTGACAGCGGAAAGGGGGAGCTGGGCGGGGCTGCTACACGCAGCGTCCATCGGAGGCGGCTGGGCAGTCCAAAGGACTGGCTTTTCATTGGCTGTGTTGTGATGGTCTCTTATTGGCTGAGCTGTTGCCAGGTGAGAGGAAAACCTTCCACCTGCTGGGGTCTTAACTTAGAGAAAACACCTGTTAGAGATGCAGGCGGCTCTCCCTGTTTGGGGTGACTGACACGTGGTCAGGGTGAGAGCTCCCCCTGCCGGCTGTTTCCGCTGCCGTCCTGGTTGTGGTTTCCGTTGTTAATTTTCATGAGATCTTTCAGCATTTTGTCCTCAAATTCTTCAGGCTGTGTCTGAAGAACAGTGACGTTGTCCCCCCTAAGCACAAAGGCAGGACAGAGTTGTGTACCCCCGCTTCCCCCCGCCCCCCACCATGCTGTGCAGGGAGGGCCCCGCTCTGAGTTCCCACAGAGAGCACTGGGCAGTGGTGGGTAGTCAGGTGAGAAGTGGGGGCCTGGAAGGGGCTCCCCAGACGGAAGGGGCCCAGATGTCTTCCTGCTGCGGTTTGGGAGGACCCGAGGGCTGAGCCGGCCGCTGCACCCACAGCCACTGCACCCACAGGAGGCCCAGCACGCCCTTGGCGTGAGGTCCTGCACAGTGGCCACCGAGTCCTCCAACAGATGCACGCAGGCCTGGGGGGTGGGGTGAGGGCAGCACCCCCAGTCCCAGCGCCCCAGGTCCACAGGGGCCCAGGGAGGTCCCTGCAACACTCCGTCCCGGTGTGGAGCAGAGCCTCAGCCCCTCCCACCCCTGACCCCCTGCAGGGGCTGGCAGAGCAGGGCCTCGCCCGGCAAGGGGCCCTGGAACTGGCCATGGGCCGCCCCTAGTCCCGGCCACGCGGCCCCTCGGTCCCGTCCCCTTCGCCTCCCCCTGACAAGAAACAAGGCCCTGTTGGTTTGCAGGTTGTTTACTGCGCTGAGAGGCGCTGCTCTCTGGGGAGCCCCGTGCACGGAGGTGGGGCGGGGCGTGCTGCCGAGAACCCCGCCCCCGGCACTCCCAGCTGCATGCCTCGCCGCCCGCAGGGCAGCAGGTGCACAGGATGGGTGGCGCCCTCTCTGCTCCCCAGGGTCCCACTCCGTCCAGCCCCACAGCTGCCTTCTGCCCGACTTTGCTTCTATGGCATCAGCCCTCCCACCCCCAACAGGGAGACCCCCACAGTGTGGCCCTTTGGCCAGGAGGGGCCTCCCTGGGTCAGCGGGGCACGGGGCGCTGCACCATCTGGGGCCTGGGAGGGGCGTCCAGGCCTGCCCCCCGCTGACTCACCTGGGAGAAGGCGCCAGCACACTGGTCTGTGGGGAGGAGTGGGGCCTGAGAAGCCCCCCAGGGTCCCCTCCCCTAGGGCGGGGCCTCCCACCCTCCGCTGCACAGCCCGGCCTCTCTGCCTTCCACCTGAGCCCCTGGCCCTGACAGGCCCGAGTGGGGCTGGAGCACCCTCACCTGACCTGGGCAGCAGCGCGCCCTGGCCAGGGTTCTGGCCCACTTGGGGTGCCAGCAGCTGCACCTTCTGGGAGCTGCAGGAAACAGCTCTGGGGTGCAGGCAGGGGGCTGGTGAGCAGAGGGTGCAGGGCGGGGGAGGGGAAGGTGGAAGAGGGGCTGGGGGTAAGGGAGTGGGCAGGGAAGGTGGCCAGGAGGGAGGGGTGAGGAGGGGTCCCAAGGAGACACTGACTCCTGCCCTGGGGTCCGAACTTGCTGGAATGGGCCCTGGCTGGTGCGGCTCAGTGGACCGAACACCGGCCTGGGACCTGGTTTGATTCCCACTCAGGCACGCGCCTGGGTTGCGGGCCAGGTCCCCAGTAGGGAGCGCAAGAGAGACAACCACACACTGATGTTTCTCTCCCTCTCTTTCTCCTTCCTTCCCCTCTCTTTCAAAATAAACAAATAAAACCTTACAAGAAAAAAAAAAAGAACTTGCTGGAATGTGCACATGGTCAACATTCCAGCCAGGCGGTGGCAATGTGGTGGGGTGGTGGCGGGGACGTCAGCTGCCCACCTACCCACCATGGAGCCACAGCAGACGCCCCTAACACCCCTCTTCTGAGCCTGGAAGCTCAGCACCAAGAGGTATATGTCGTCCGCGGACACTGCCTGACTGATGTGGGTCTGGGCCACAGCTGCGGGAGCGAGAGCCACTGAGCCGAGGGTCCCCGGCCCAGGACGCCGTCCCTCAGCCAGCACAGCCCCAGGGCCCCACCCTGCCTCCACTCAGGGAGCCCTGTCCACTGCCTGCTGGCCTCTGCCTCTAGCTGCTGCCCCCACCCCTTTGCTGAACTGCCTGCCCAAGGCAGCTGAGGGGCCTGCTGGCCCCCCCGCCCACCAGCCCCCAGTGGGATGGGGCAGGGGCACAGGGGCTCCCCCCACCCCCAGCCCCATACAGGCTGAGCTGGGTCAGGGAAGGCGTGGTCAGGGCTGGGCTGCCTTTGGCCCTCCAGCCGTTCTGCCCCACGATGCCCTGGAGTGGCTGGCCTGCCCGCCAGAGGGGCCCGCTGAGACGGGCTGGACGCTGGGCTTCGCCCTGCAGAGACGCAGGGACCTTGGGCACTCAGGAAGCCAGAGTGGGAGGTGGCTTGTCTCCAGCCCACTCGGTCAGTCTGTTCCAGCGGGAGGAGAAAGGGCCGGCACTCCGGCCCTGTTCTTCCTGGTCCCTGGAAAACCTTATCTCCTCCTGACCCCAGGGCGCTAATCCTGTACCTGCGAACTGCCCGGGACCGTGGGTGGCTGGGGGCGAGGGGCCGGCTGCTGCGCTGAGGGGGCTTCCTCTTACCTGTCCCTGCTGCGGACCCAGCCCGCCTCCCCCACCCCTGCTTGTCCTCCCAGATGCCCGAGGAGCAGAGAAGGGTGGGGACGCAGAGGTCCGAAGCAAGTCCGGGTGGCCAGGGCCCCAGGGAGCCAGCCAGAGGAGGCCCAGGGCAGCGACGGGTGACCGACTACAGGACAGACAGACAGACAGGAGCCAGGCTGCCGACTTGCTTCGGGGCTTTATTCTCAGAGGCAGGAGAGAGCTGAGCAGGCGGAGGGGGCGGCTGGCGGAGCCAGGGCTGGGGTCTTGGGGGTCTCGGAGGACAGCACAGCAGGGCAGGGCAGCCAGGTCCTGAGGGCGGACCACCTGGCCGAGAGAGCAGGACCCGCAGGTGGACCAGGCAGCCGGCCCCCCGCCCTGCCCAGTGCCTCGTGCCCCGACGTTTCTCAGCAAAGGGCACCAGCCTTCCTTGAACCCCGCACCCCACGCCGTCCCAGCCTCCAGCTCCTCTTCCCCAGCTGCCTCGCTGAGCCCCTGGGGAGCCCCCGCCCCCTCGGACCGGCCCCTGTCTGCCTGGGGCTTCCTTGCGTGGCGGAGTGGGGACTGCTGGGTGAGGCCCGCCCTGGCCCACTCACCTACTGCTGTCCTTCCACACACTTATCTGCCAAGAAAGAAGTGGGGACGGTTAGCACCCGGGCCAGGGCCACCGCCCCCACTCGCAGCCCTGGGGAGTCGGCTGACCCTCAAAACTGTGACTCTGGCTTTCCTCCCCACCCCACCCCCCAGCTCCTGCTCCTGCAGACAGAGGGGTGCCGGCCCCACTGCTCTCAGAGCAGGCTGCCCGACCCCCGGGGCCACGCACCAGAGCCGCAACGCGCTGCTGGCCCCTGGGCCCGCCACGCCTGCATTCCCTTGGGCACCTGCCTCCCACCAGGCCGGGGACCCCTGTGTCCTGGCGGCTGGCCCGGGACCTGGCTCACACGTTGGGTGCTTGGTGAATCTGGGGAGGGGGTTTCCTGGAGAAGGAGCCTCTTCCCTGCCCCCTGTGGAGGGCAGGCCAAGCTCGTGCAGCGAGGACAGACTGCCCCCACTCTGGAAGCCCCGCTGCTGGCCAGTGGGCGGTCTGGCCAGATACACCCAGGCCCCTCGCGCCCCCTGAACCAGGAGACTGTCCGCCCCGAATCTCTGACCCTGACCCCGCCCAGCAGCTCTGCACCCCTCACCGGTTTGGGGCAGGAAGACGATGGCGTCCTCTGGGAAGCCCTGGGCCTTGGCAAAGGCCGTGAACTTGTCCTTCACTTCCGCCCTGGGGGTCTGGGTCCGGCCTGGGCGGGAGGGAAAAGCGGGGGTGGGGCGGGGGTGGTCTCCGCTCCGCGCCGCCGCCCGCCACCCACTGGTGCAGCCCCGCCCCGCCCCGCCCCAGGCCGGGCCCCGGGAGCCCGGCGGGGCGGGCACCTACTGTAGAGAGTGGCCATGTGGAAGTCCTGGCCGGGGCCCTTGGTGCCCGCGGTGTGCAGCAGGGCGTACTCCCCGTAGTCCGTCTCCACCACCTGCACGTCATTCACGCTGCCCCAGTCTGCGAGCGCACAAGACGACCACGGTCGGCACCCCCAGACCTCCGGCCTCGGGAGGGGGCTGCCTTCCCTGCCCCTCCCGGGCTCAGGCGGCTGGCTGGCCCCGGCTTCCTGCCTGCACAGCCTGTGAACTCTGCCAGGTGGGGGCCAGTGTCCTGGGGGCCAGCACACACGCAGGCTCAGAAAGTTAGGGGTTCTCGGTGCCGACACCACCCCTTCGGCTGGCCAGGAAGAGGAAAGGTACCCCAGTGGGGAAGCCACCGCTAGGAGGGAGCGAGGAGGCCCATGTGCCGGTGGCTCTGGGTGCCCTGCCCGTCCAGCAGGGAGGGGACTGCAAAGGACTTTCCACCCAGGCGCAGGGAGTGGACCGGCAGGGGACGGCCCCAGAGTGGATCCCTGGTCCCCCACGCCTGAGCATGTGGCACTGGACCGGAGGACCCTTGTGACGCGGCCACCACCCTGCTCACCCACCCGGGGGTGTCGCCCAGAGCGGGACCCAGGCCTCCCAGGAGGGCCCCACTCACGCTGGCTGGTGTAGCTGTAGGAGCCGGGCAGGCCCGCTGGCTGCAGCAGCAGAGTCCGTGTCTCACACTGGTCCTTCCTGTGGGCAGGTCACTTTCGGGTCAGGACCAGGCCCCGGGGTCCCTAGACCACACCCACGGGCAGGGGCCTCTGAGCGACCCGCAGTCCCACCTCAGGAAGGTGACGGTGAGGTTAAGTCCGCCGTCCGCGGTCGGCGCCACCACCGACGTGCACATGGACAGAGCTGCCTTTTTCTCTCGGAACCAGCTCGAGTTGGAGGCGAGGCCCGCGGTGAACCAGCGACCCAGGAACTGCAGGAGAAGGCCCCTGCCGAGTCGGCCAGGACCCTCTCTGGCCGACCGGCCGGGCCGGGAGTCTGGTCTCCAGCCCGCCCCCGCCCCCGCCCCCGCCCCGCTGGAGGCCTGCGGCGCTCCACGCCGCTCCTACCCGGGGCGGGCCGGTTCCCACCTCCGCCCAGCCCGGCCGAGCCCAGCCCGTCGGCGGAGCGTGCGGCAGAGGGCGCCCGGGGCCGGTTTCCGAGGGGCTGGGGCCAGCGCCGCTCACTGCTGTCCCGGGCTAGGCCTCTGCGACGACGCTCAGGGAAGGGGCACGGGGTGGGGTGGGGCGGGGGGACCAGACCCCCTGCGTGCCCGCGCAGCTCCTGAGCGCGCGCGCGCCGCGGGCTGTGTGTGTGCGGGGCGCGGACCCGCGCGCACTCAGTTTTCTGTGGCCAGCCCGTGCACCCTCCCGGTGCGTCACCCCCGTGCACCATCGCTGTGCACCTTCCCCGCGCTCTATCTCCGTCCGCGTGCTCGCGCCCGGGATCGTGTCCCAGGATCCGTCCTGGGACTCAGGGGTGGCATGTGTGCCCGTTTCCTCGCGGCGTCAGGAGTCCGGAGGGGTGACTGGATGGCGTAGGCGCGCAGGTAGCCCGCGCCTCTGCTTGTACCAGGCGCGCACTTGCAGACACAGGTGCTTCCCTGCGGGTCCGGATACCTACCGCCTCTCTAGGGCGGGGAGCTGCCGTCGCCCCAGCGGCAGCCTCAGCCGCTCAGCCTTCTCCACTGCTCAGCTGCCCCTTCCCAGGGAGGCAGCTCTGCGGCAGAGCCCCTTCCCCCGGCGGCCCTGTCCTGCCTCAGGGAGCGGGCCGGGAGCACCTCACCTTGTCCTGTTGGAAGTTGGGCTGCAGGGATACCTGGGCCTCGGCCCGGGCCTGCAGGACCCCCAAGACACCCAGCAGGACCAGCCCCGTCCACAGTGCGCGCAGAGTGGCCATCCTCCCCGAGATGAGCAGGCGCCCCAGGCCTGGCACCAGCAGTGTGGGCGGAGAGAGAGAGGCGGGCAGGACAAGCGGGAGCTGCAGGGGAGACCCCTATTTATGGCCCTGGCTTGGCCCCCACCCAGGGCCCAAGGACAGCCCACCGGAGGCTCGTGACGGCAGGGTGGGGAGGAGGCGTGTGGGATGCAGCTGCAGCCTCACCCCTCACAGGGCTGCTTATGTAAGAGGCTGTGACCAGTGGGACTGGGCCCCGACACATGCGGGGTGCGGGGAGGGCAGGCAGCGGCCCCTCTTGGCCGGTCACTTTTCCAGAACCAGCACCCTCCCGGCAGCCCAGAGGGGTCCTGGCCTTGGTGCTGCCCTGGCTCTGGGCACCTCCCACCTGGGTCAGGGGCCCACCCCCATAATCCCAACTGTCATTCCCTCCCCAATACAGCGGCTCTGGGTAGGGACGCCAGGCCCCACCTGTATCGTGTGAGCCTGGGGGGGACGGGGAACTCAAGCTAAGGCACAGAAACCAGACCTGTGGGTGAGGTGGTGCCCGAGGGCCAGGTGTACCGGGCACAGCCCCCAAGGGCGCCTGAGGGTGCGTGCCCACCTTGCAGAAAGGGCTGCCTCCACTCACAGGCCTCCCTGGGTTGGTGGCCTGTCTCTGAGGTCCTGGCCCCGATCAAAGCTGGCAAGTGTCACCGGTTTCTCTGCTCCTGCCTGAGTCCACTTCAGGTGGCTGGGACCTGAGCACAGGGAAGGCCTGGGCAGGGCATGGCATCAGGTGGGAGCCGCCGGGCTCCGACTCGGGAGGCGAGAGGCTGCAGGAGTCCCTGTGTTAGTGGGGGCAGGGGCTGGTCGCCCACAGACACAGGCCCCGCCCGTTGCGGTGCAGTGGGGGTGGGGGTGGGGCGCAGGCTTCTGTCCCAAGGCCTGGCACCTTCTGCCTGGACACTGGGTTCTTGTTCTTGGCAGCGCCAGCTTCTGGCCTTGGAATGGCCCCAAGGCCGTCAGGAAATGGTCAGCAGGGAGGCGTGGGACCGGGACAGCTCCCTGAAGGGGACCAGTGTGGGCCCTGCTGCCTGCCAAGTGGGGGCGGGACGGGCGAGGTCGAGCCGCCTGCAGCCCCCACGGGTGTCCTGGCCCTGGCTGGGATCCCGCTGTGGGCCGGGTGTGTCCCGGTGGGACTGGGTGCCCCTCCCAGGGCTCGGAGCTCCGAAATGCCGGTGGAGGCGAAGGAGAGAGTGGGGCTTTCCGCGGGGGAGGACTGGGGCCGGGGTGAGGGGCTGCTGGCCGTGGCGGGGTCCTCCCCGCACACAGAGGCTCTGTGCCCCGGGCACCACCCGGGCACCTGGAGAGGTGGAGGAGGGGCTCCCCGCCCCCGGCACAGGCTTCTCCCCACAGAGCCGCACCGTGGGTGGGGCAGGGCTGCGCACCCCCTGCAGGGGGGACCCTGCTGGCTCAGCTCCCATCCGCCTCGCCGTCCAGGCTGTGCAGAAGCCTGCGGACAGAAGCTGCAGCCCAGTGGACACAGAGCCCGCCCTGAGGGACGGGAGGGTTGGGGTCACAGCTCAGACCACCACAGGGGGCCGGTCTGCAGGGGAGGCGCCAGGATTCTGACCCCCTCGCCCTGCCCTGCCCCGCCCGTGACGACAGGGCCCCCCACCATCCCGGTCCAGCTCAGATGGACCCAGTCTTACCTCCAGGCCACAGGGCCCTGTTCAGATCCCCCAGGGCTGCCACTGGGGTGGCCTCAGCACCCCCTGCCCTGCCCAGGTGGCAAGACCCCTCTTCTCCTGTAGGTTCCCCTCCGTCTTCCCCTGGGTGACTCGCCCTCGGAGGTTCCAGTCTGTGTCAGGGGTTCCCCCAGCCCACCCCTCCCACCCCATCCCTGGCACCAAACAGAGCTCCCCAAACCTGCCCCCCCTCTGTCCCTCACTCCCCAAGTCCACCCAGTGGTCAGAGCAACTCTTTTTTTTAAGACTTTATTTCTTTATTTTTAGACAAAGGAGAAGGAACGGAGAGAGAGAAACATCAATGTGTGCTTGCCTTGGGTGCGCCCCCTACTGGGGACCTGGCCCGCAACCCAGGCAGTGCCCTGACTGGGAACTGAACCTGCGACCCTTTGATTCACAGCCCATGCTCAATCCACTGAGCCACACCAGCCGGGCCAGAGCCAGAAATTCTCGTGGGCCCCTCTCCAAGTCCTTACCTGCCCCACCCCAGCACTCCCGCCCCTGTGCCGGACCAGCCCCACCTACACTGGTCTCCCAGGGGTATGCTGCTACCCTTTCAGGCTGGTTGGCTCCTCCGAGGCTGAGCACAGACACTGCCTCCAGGAAGCCCTCCGTGCAGGTCCAGGTGGGCTTCCAAGGGCATCTGGTGTCCCTCCCACTCCAGGACAGCTCTGGCCTTTCCGTTTTGTTTGACGAGGACCGTGTCCCCCGTGAGCGCCGGAAACCTGGGTCGGATGAAGAATGAATGAGCGAACACTCGTGCCGGCCG
This sequence comes from Trachops cirrhosus, assembly GCA_028533065.1. NCBI lineage: Eukaryota > Metazoa > Chordata > Mammalia > Chiroptera > Phyllostomidae > Trachops > Trachops cirrhosus. The sequence continues at coordinate 609,571 of CM052540.1, forward strand.
GCACACGCGGATGCTGTCAGAGGGACGGGGCGGTGCGGCGACATCTCCAGGTGGCTGCAGTCTTTCTTTCTAAATGCGTTTCCCTCCTGGCAGAGGCAGGGCCGCCCGGAGCCAGAGGCGGGAGTAGGGGCTCAGCGCAGGGCCTGTGCCCAAACTGCCGGCAGCAGCCAGAGCCGCCAGGCAGGGACAGGGTGGCCCTGGGCCAGTGGCTGGCCTCTCGGAACCTCAGCTTCCCTGTCTGTGCAGAGAGAGGATGTCCTCACCCCACGAGGACTCGTGGGGACGAGGCAGGCCCGTCCCTGGGAACCTCTGTGGCGATGGGGGGCTCCTGCCGCTCCCCTGGGCTGAGGTGGGGTCAGTTGGGGACCCGGCCAAGCCACAGAGGAGCCAGGGTACGATTTCAGGGCCCAGGAGGTGGGTGCCAGGCAGCAGCCCCCGAGAATCCTACTTACGGGCACACCGGGCCTAGCCCCCACCTCCCGTCCCCCAGGGCCGGCGACTCGCCTCTCACCAGGCGCAGGCGGGGCTGGGCTGTGCAGCGGCTGGGCTGAGACCCCTGCAGGGCTCCGCCCGCCCTCCCCACCCCAGGGGCCGTGCCAGGTGCAGGCCTGGGGCGGGGCTTCCCCAGAGCCCCTCTGCAGCCCGTGCCCCGTGCTCCGCCCTGTGAGTGGTCAGCAGTCCAGGCCGAGCCGCCTCTGCCCTGCTGGGGCCCCTGCTCGGCCCAGCGGGGAGGGTGGGTGTGTGCTGGGACCTGGGGGTGGCGCAGCCCCTCGGAGAGCGGAGAGGCTGGGCCGCAGCGCTGCTCCCCGGCCTCACAGGGACGCGCAGGCGGGCGGCTGAGGGCGGATGGCCCTGGCCGGGGAGCACGGGGTGCCTGCTCTGAGCCTGTGAGTGGGGTGCTGGCCTCTGAGGAGCCCCACGCAAGGCCGGGTGCAGAGAGAGCCCCCCAAGAGGCTGGCCTGGGAGTACCCCCTTAGGGCGGCCCTTGCCTCAGGCCTGGGCAGCACCTGGGCGGCTCTGGATGTCGCTGGCTGGGCGCCCCCGAGGGCCCGGTGGGCAGAGACCCAAGCCAACCCCGTGAGCCGAGGCTGCATCTCCGTGGAGTCAGGTGTAGTGGGAGGTGAGAGCGGCATCTGCCTGGGGAGGGCCGGGGCTGGAAGGTGGCCACGCGCCTGCCGCTCTGGAGCCCGGGCTGCCGGGAGTTGGCCTCAGCCTCGGTGGGCCGTCCAGACCGCCCCTGGCCAGCCGGGTTGGTGGTGAGCCCAGGGCCCAGGCGTCTGCTTGACCTCAGCCTGGGGCTTGAGGGGGGAGGGGAGTGGCAGGCCCCAGCCCCCACGCAGGGTCTCACAGAGGCGGTGGGCCTGCGGCGGCCTCTGCCACGCCCAGTGCAGAGTGGGGGTTCCTGCGTGGGGTCGACGGGAGATGAAGAAAAGACACGACAGAGAGTTTAGGGAAAAGCGGGGACCGGGTGGGACACTGCCCTCTGATGGAGAGACAGAGAGACGCCAGCACGGTCTCCGGGTTTGTTTTATCGGAGGCGGCCAGACAGAGCTCAAGGACGCTTTGCAAACTTAGGGAGACGCTGCAGGCACAGACTGCCCCTTCCCGGGCTGTCCACCTGATACATGTGTCTTCTGCAAAAGTTACAGCGCGTTCAGCCGAAGCTCCCGGTTATCTGTCTCCTGTTCCACCCCCACGGGTTCCGGCCATGTGACGCCCGCCTTCCCTGTCCTCCACGGCCTCTCTCTCCAGCTGGTGGCCCTTTGCTGACCTGGATGAGCCACACAGAGGCCTCCTGACCCCTCCCTACTTGCTGCTTGGTGATCAGCTCCCCCCAGCCTGCAGGAAGGGGCTTTGGGGGACCCTGAGCGGGTGGGCAGGGGCAGCCCACCCCAAGATGCTCCACGGGAGGTGTTGGAGGGACTGGCTGGTGACGCCACAAAGGATTTCAAGTGGGGCAGGGATTATGGAGACCTGCTAGGTATTCTTCAGAATCCCTGAAGATGCCCTCCCGTCCCCAGCCTCCAGGGCTGCGCCAGGTGTCAGCCAGCAAACGGGAAGCAGCACAGCTGTGCCCCAAGTGGGGCTGCGGGGTCTGCAGCAGGAGGCCCCGGGCTGGGGGGCAGGGGCGCGGGCAGCTCAGGCCCCCCATGTGCACGTCCTCTGCACGCCACCCAGACCCCCCACGGGATAGCAGCCCACCTCGGGCGCCCACGCAGCACCCACCCCCCACCCTGGGCGGACCCTGTGTCCGGCCTCTGCTCGGCTCTGCCTCTGTGAGCACTTGGCCACATCCGTGTCCAGACCTGGCTGCCGGGGCCAGCGGAGGGGCCCACGGTGGTCCCGCAGTGCTGGGGGATGGGGGTGGCCCGGCCACCCCTTGCTCTCACGTGCACGCCCCCTCCCACCGCCCCAGTTGGTGGCATCAGGGCCACCAGGGTAGATGGTGTCCCGCAGCGTCCAGCCCGGCCGTGCATGGTCAGGGCCCAGCGTGCCTCCCACCTCTGTGAGGGCTGGGGGTCTCTGGCAAGCTGGGCACCCTCCACGTCCGGCCTGTCGGGCTGGCCCAGTGAGGGTCTGCAGGGTCTCCTGGTCCCGGCAGTGAACTCAAGGCCACCTCTCCGGCGGGGCCCAGGGTCCTGGGTCCTTGGCCTAAGTGTGCTTGGAGACGGGCACCCTGCCTTTCATCCTGGGCCTGGGGCAGCCCTTCAGCAGAGTGGGCACTGTGGGGCAGGGGTGCTGGGCCGGTGGGGCTGGCAGGGAGCACCTGGGTCACGAGCCTCATCCAGCACCCCAGGAGGCCCTCCGGGGCCACCCCACACTCCGTGCTCCCCAGGCCCGTGGCTGCCTCTGCTGGGTGCCATTGAAAGTGGCCGTGTGTGAGGACAGGTCTGGCTCTGTGGCCCTGGGAGCCCAGGCCAGGCCAGGAGGGTGCCCAGCCTGCAGGGGTGGGTGCCAGAGGGTTAAGTGAGGACCCACATCGCCTAAGCCTGGAGCCCGCTGCTCTGGGAACCACTGCCCACCCCATGGACCATCTGGAGGCCATGCTGGCTCCTCCTGGCACCAAGTGTTTATTTCTGATGGGGGAGGGGTACGGGAGCAGATGTGGCCTCAGGGGACAGGGCAGTGAGGACCGGGTCAGCCAGGGCCAGGCCAGGCTCCCGAGGGGTGTGCACCTTCAGCAGGAGAGGAGGCCGCCGGCCCACTGGAGAGTAGGGGAGGGACAGAGGAGGGGACAGGACCTGGGAGACAGCCCCCACAGGAAGAGGGGAGAGCGAGAGGGGCAGGGGCAGGGCCTGGGGCTCCGTTTGCAGGGCCTCTGCCCCCGGTACCTGCCCTGCCTCCAACCCGAGCTCCTCAGGAAACCCGGTGGCCCCTATTACTAACTCCTAAAAAAATTCTCTATTTTTTAGATTTTATTTATTTTTATTTTTAGAGAGAGGGGAAGGGAGGGAGACAGAGAGAGAGAGAGAGAGAAACATCAGTGTGTGGTTGCCTCTTGTGCGCCCCCTACTGGGGACCTGGCCCACAACCCAGGCGCGTGGCGGGACCAGGAATGGAACCAGCGACCTTATGGTTCAGGGGTCGGCACCCAACCCACTGCGCCACAGCAGCCTGGGCTCCCCTATGACTATTATCTTTAAATTTTATTTTCCTTTACAGTTGACAGCCATTTTGTGTTAGTTTCGGGTCCCCAGGACCACCACACGCCGTGATCACGATCCCTATGGCTGTTCTGTAACTGCCACCTGTGCTTCCCAACCCCCTCACCTCCCACCCAGCGCCCCAAGGCCCCGCCCCTCTGCCAACCACCAGCCCGTCCTCTGCGTCTGTGGGTCTGTCTCTGGGCCGTTTGTGAGTTCACTTTGTTTCTTAGGTCCCGCCTGGAGGTGGGACCGCATGGTGTCTGTCTTCTCTGTCCCCGCACACTGTCACAGATGGTGAGACTTCACTCTGGTGGCTGAGCCACACTCCGCCGCGGTCAGCGTCCCCTCGGCCTGGCTCACCTGCCACACGAACGACTCGACGTTGACACTTTGCCACACCTCACCAACCACTTCGGCTTTGACCCAAGCCCCTTCCCCGCCCAAGGCCCCATCCACTGCTCCGGGCTGGGACAGATCCTCAGCCTCTCCTGTTTCCGGTGGCCAGGCGTCTCTCTTTGACAGAGAAGCCCAAAGATGGTGGCCGCGTGGGGCCTCCCAGCTCACGAGTGTGGCCTCCGGCGTGTCCATCAGTCCCCGCCAGCAATGAGGACAGAAGGCTTCCAGGCAAGCCACTTCCAGGAAGTCACTTTGCTGCGTGGCCAGGACCAGCCACCAAGGAAGCTGGAGTGGCCGTCCCCACCCGGAGTGGCCGTGCTGCCTGCTCACAGTCAGGGCCCACGCGTCCCACCGGGACGGGGGAGAGCCTGTGCCCCCGTCCCACCCGGGGCCCCGCTTGCCTGCACCCACCCCGACACCATCCAGTCTCGGGGGTCCCTCCCGACCGCCTGAACGTCGTCCGTGTGACCGGGAGAAGGGTGGCGATGGCGGGGGCCAGCTCCCCTCTCGGAGAGAAAGGGCAGGTCTGGCCTGCGGCCCCAGTCCCGGAGCCTGGAGGTCATTCCCTGTCCTCTGTCCTGTGGCTGACCTCCCCAGGCCGCCCACAGCCCAGCCACCCCCGGGCCCAGAGGCCAGGCAGGAGCCAGGCTGTTCTTGGGACAGCTCTCCGCCCCGGCCTGCGAGCGTCCGCTTCCTGCCGGCCCCTCTGGGGGTCCCAGGGCCCCGTGAGGGCCTCGGACACTTCCCTGTCCAGCTGGGCCCCATGCTGGGTGGCGGTGTGACAGGCCACCATGGGGGGCACTGGGGGAGGGACGGCGGGGGTCCCATGGGCCCGGTGAGGGCCTCTGGAGGAGACGGGTTAGAGGGGACAGGTCCCGGGCAGGCGGGGCTCCGGGCTGCTGGAGGGTGAGGAGGCTGCAGGAGGCCCAGCTCAGCAGGAGGGAAAGGGGCAGTGGGGTGGGGTCCCAGGGGTGGCGGCACACCCAGGCCTGGAGTCAGCAGAGGGCCAAGGCTGCAGATGGGGACAGAGTCGGGGGTGGGGGGAGCCACTGGCGGTATGGGCCTGGGGGTCCCAGCCCAGGCCCAGAGGAACCGGATTGAGAGACTGCAGAGGAAGAGTGTGGAGGGAGACCAGGAGCACCGGGGTCATGGAACCAGAGGGGCACTATAGGTCAGAGATCAATGGAGGTCACAGAGTTCACCACCCAGAAGAGGGGCTGGCGGGGTGCAGGCTCTGCTCACTGCTGGACAGAGGCCCATCCTGTCCTATGTGAGAATCCTGGTCACCACCCCAGCTGTCCTAGGGCAGCAGGGATGGCTGTGGCTGGACTTGGCCTGGCCTTGGGGGAGGGAGGGAAGATGCTTGCTCAGCCCCAGACGAGGCTGGGGACAGTGGGGGTGGGGGCTGGGAGGTGAGCAGGAGCCCCAGGGCCCAGGCTGGTCGGGCCCCATGCGGCCTGGGCTACCTCCCCCGGCCTCACCTGGCCCCTCCGCCCCAAGGAGCCTGAGCATCGGGTGGGGCTGCTCTGGGGGTGGGGGGGCGGTAGGAGGCTCAGATCTGGGCGCGTTGCTGGCTGGAGGGATTTGGGAAAAGATGGTGTGGGCACCTGGCAATGAACCGAGGGCCTTGGGCGGCTGTCTTGCCCAGTCCTCCCAGGGAAGGGCCAGGCCAGTGAGGGGGACAAGGAAGCTGTGGACGCTGCTCTCACAGGACCAGGGGACACAGAGAGCCCAGCCCCCGCAACCCGGAGACGCGGACGGAGGTGGGTGTGGGGGGCAACTGGAGACAAGGCCAGCCGGCCACCCAGAGCAGGCTCTGCTTCCAGGAACCGCGCCCGGCCTTCCGCCAGCCCCCCACCCCACCAGCCCTGGGGCAGCTTGTGCCGCTCAGCCCAGCCCTCCCGAGGCCACAGAGCTGGGGACCTGGCTGAAGTGCCCGGTCGCTTCGGGGGACTCTGCTGTCCACGGTCTCAGAGTCCTGGCAACTGACAGGGTGGTGGAAAAACCCAGCTCCCCGTCAATCTGCACAAACCTAAGAAATAAGAGCTTCCTTCCAAACAAAATAGCTTTCTTTCTGCCAGAGCACCCCTCCCTGGCACAGCAGCCGCGGGGAGCTCCCCCCAGCACAGAAGAGACGGTGTGCCTCCCAGCAGAGGCCTGGGGGCGCGCGCAGCTGCGTGCCCGTGTGAGTGTGCCCGTGTTTGTGCGTGCATGTGTGCACCTATGTCAGTGTTTGCGTGTGTGCCCGTGTTTGTGTGCAGGTGTGTGCACGTGTGTGCATGTAAGCCTGTGTCTGTGACCATAGCGGAGACGGTGAGCCAACATCCCCCGTCCACCTAGGAAACTGCAGCTTCCTCCCTCAGGACGGGAGGTGGTCAGTCCACCTCCCGGGTCCCTGGGCTCCTCCACGTGGCCAGAGCCCCCGCTCCCCTTCTCCGTGCCCCGCCCAGTTCCCAGCCTGCCGCCAGGAGGGGGTCCTGTGTCGGCCGTCAGTGGTGGGTGTCCGGCCCCCCGACGGCGCCCGTGCAGCTCTGGTCCCCCTGGCACCCTGGGGGTGGCCGGCCGCTAGACTGGTAGTGGCCTCTTCACCCTCCCAGGGTCTGCCCCCCTGCAGCCTCCCCCCAGGTCAGAGGGCCTGCAGAGGCGGGCACCCCGGTGGGGGCCCCTTCCGGAGCCAAGTGCAGCCCCGGAGGCTTTGCCCAGCCGGAGCACCTGGGAACCTGCCCCACGGCCCCACCTGGGCGCCCTGGCTGGTCGCCCGGTGGGCCAGTAGGAGGCGGAGAACCCGCTGCACTCAGGTCTGCCTTTCCAGCCCAAACCCGCTCCTGGCTGGAGGCTGTGCCGGGAGTGAGCGGCCTGTCCCTTGACCCCAGCGGAGGGGGTGGGGGGCCTTGGGCTACACGCTGTGCGGTTGGAGGTCAGGCCAAGCTCCTCTGTGGTGACAGGAATTAGAGCCGCAGCTGCCGGCCGGGGCCTGGGAGCGGCCCGGCCGCTCTGACCCTGCCGCGGTGTTTGCTCAGCTGTCCGACGCTGTCGGATGGGACCGCGCCCCCTGAGCGCTTCTCAAACGCGCGTCAGAAGAGCTCAGGTTTCAGAGATGAGGGCTGAAGAAGGCCTTTGTTAGGACAAACAGCACCGGCAGGAACTCGTCACCCCAGGCTTGCACTTGGCGTCGGTGCTCACGGCGCGAGTCGCCGGAAGAGAACGGCGCGGAGGGACCCGCCGCCCGGGGGCCGACGCCGGCACCTCTGCTGCGGCGTGAGCGCGGCCCAGCATCCAGAGGGGGCGCGCGCCCCGCGGGTCGCGCCCGGTCCGGAGGACGGGGACTCGCTGACGTGTGCTCAGCAGTGGGCGGCCGACCGTGCGAAGAACAGACAGCAAAGCTCTGAGAGAGGGCGGCGCGCCCGCGGCGGGGCACGGCGGCCCGGCGCCCGCAGGCAGGGGGGAGCTGGACCAGCACAGCGCAGTATCACCTGGCCACCAAGAGGGAGGCGCCCTGGCACAGGCCACATGGACGGGCCTGGGGGACGTGAGGCCGGGGGAGAGCAGCCAGTCACAGGGGGACAGTCCCGCAGAGACAGGGGCCCACGGTGGGGCCGGGGCTGGGGGACTGGTGGAGTGGGGGTTCATGGGGACCGGGCGTCCGTGTGGGAAGACGGGACGGTCCTGGAGAGGACGGTACATGCTGAACTGTGCCCTCAAACACGGTTAAGGTGGTTAAAGAAACAATGTGCATTAACGAGCTAATAATGTACCAAAGAAATGGTGTGACAAAGAATTTATTTAATCCTGAGGAGGAGGCCAGGAGGCGCTGTGGGACACGGAGACCCACATGCCCCCAGTGGGCCAGTGGTCACCGTGTGACCTCCGACGGCGGTCCTCACAGGAGAGGGGTGTCCTCTGCTGCTCTCGGGGCCCAGGCCACGCCGGGAGGAAATGGTCCACAGCCACTGAGGTCACGGTGGGTGGGACCCTGTGGCCCCCGCTGAGGGCAAGTGCTGGGCAGTGATGGGGCCTGGCCGGGGCCACTCCTTCCTTCAGCACGTTCTCTGACGGGATGACCAGACTGACGGGGCGACAGGGGCTCAGGAAGCAGGGCAGGGAGGGGGAGGGGCAGGGCCCGGAGCCCAGAGCAGGCGAGGGAGACCCTCAGCTTCCTGAGGGGTGGGGGGTAGAGGCGGGGAGAAAGGGGGCCTGCAGCAGCTGCAGGGGGAGGGGCTGGGGCAGGAGGCCAAGGGCTGAGGGACACGCCCCCTCGGCGCTGCTCTCCCCCAGACCTGGTCCTCAGGAAGCTGCACGAGCCCCTGACTCAATGTAGACCCAGGCGGCCAGGTGCAGGCGGGTGGGCAGGTGGGTGTGCCCCAGGTGGAGGCAGACACCATGGAGCCATGAGACCCCAGTTTGAGCTCAGGCTGACCCCTCTGTGGCTGCCAGGCCCCGCTCACATAGCCGCTAAGCGTAGGCTGAGTGGGCCGCACGCACCCACGTGCATGCTCCCCGGGGCTCCCCCCGCCCCGCCCGTGAGCATCACCTGCTGAGTCTGGAAAGACGACGTTGTCCTCTGAGAGGCCCTGGGCTCTGAGCAGGCAGATGAACCTGTCCAGGGCATTGACCTCGACCGCCCACATCCTGCCTGGAGTCCGAGGACAGGGCGTGGCCCTCTGTGAGGGTGGCCGGCGCGCCGAGTGGCGGGCACCCCCATCCGGCCCAGCCGGCCTCCCTGCTCCAGCCCCACCCACCCGAGCGGCCACGGGGAGGCGGAGCGGGGCTCACACAGCAGGTAGACCCTGACGATGTTCTGGCCGCCGGACCGCCGCCTGGAGACCATCAGGGCGAAGGTGGTGTAGTCGGTGTCGTGCACCTGCAGCTTCTCCGCCTCCGCCCCGGGCTCTGAGGGGGCGCAGCCGGTCAGGGGCCCTCCCGCCAGCGTGCCCCGTGCCGGCCCCCCGCCTCCCCTCATCTCACCCCTACTGTTGTCCACTGAGAACTGCCCAGGCTGGGCCGTGGGAGTCAGCAGGTAAGACCAGGTGATGCAGCGGGGGCCCCTGTGCCGGAGGGGGCGGTCCAGCGTGGGATGGGCGGCAGAGGACGGCTCCGGGACCCGGCCAGGCCGCTGCCCTCCTTGGCCCCAAGGTGGGCCCCCAGGAGAATTCAGCAGGCTGGGGCCCGGCTGCCCTCCCCAGGGAAGGGTGTGCCCACGAGGTGCCCCCTGAGGCCGCCCGCGCCCAGAGCAGTGACCTGTGAGCCCCACCGCCTGTTGGTGTGGCCGACCCCTTCGCAGCCTCTGCCCAGCCCACCCACTGGCCACTCTTGCTCGGCCTGGAGCGGGGTGCACACGGATGAGAAAAAGCTCCCTTTCCGGGGGTCTCACGGGTAGCGGCCTGAGGGAGGCCGGGGTGACCGTGCGGCCCGGGGCCTGAGATGCCCCTGCTCCCGCTCCAGCCTTAGGGCCCCCCCAGTGGTGCGGGGGCGCCAGTGGGGAACCGCTGCATGCTTTGAGAAGCAGCACATGAATCTGGCCTGTGGGTCGGGGGTGCGGGGCAGGCTACCTGGAGGGCTTCATGGGGGGGCATTTGCACTGGGTCCCTCCAGTCAATCAGCCTCCAGCCAGAGCCCAGCCGGGCAGGCCGGGTGCCCCAGGAGGCCAAGCTGTGCAGGCGGCTCCAAGGGTCAGTGGGAGGCCGTGCTCCCAGGGGGACTGAGGGGGAACTGGGTGTGGCCCCTCAGGGGCCAGACTGTCCTACTCTCACCCTCCAGGGGACAGCTGGGGCCCACGACACAGCTGCCTTGCTTAGGCTTCTCCTCGACGTTCCCTGGAACCCTGGCCAGAGGTCTGGGGGCCGCCTTGGCTCGCTAGGGGGCGGGCACTTGACCTGGGCAGGCCAACGACAGTGCCTGTCACTGTGGACACAATGACGGGTCCAGGAGGAGCACATGACTCAGAAAGACCAATAAGGGCCATTGCCAAGTTGGCCTGGGTGCTCCCTGTTCCTGGAACTGGGACCCTGAGAATAAGACAGCTTAGGCCACTGTCTTGTTCTGTGAGGTGAGAGGCAGCCTGCCCACAAGCCTGGGACAGGCCGAGCTCCGGGGGACGGAGAGGCATGTCAAGGCCCAAGTACAATAGCGGGGCTCCTGGATCCCGCTGAACCTGAAAGCCACAGGCCTGCGGGCCGAGTCCACGTTCCGGTCAATGCCTCCTTTCTTTGCTGCACGACCCAGAGCCGGCCGAGGTCCCGGCAGGCTGTGCTGTGACGGCATCAGGAGGCAGCCCGGGAAGAATGTGGACAGCGGCTTCTGGGGCGCAGGCCGGGCCTCACTCACCGAGTCATGGCGTAGGACACTGCCAGGTGGCGCTTTCCACTCCGCTCGAACGTGGCGGTGAAGGGGCTCAGGAGGGACCTGTCCGCCTTGCTGTGGGAGCTGCCCGCCAGGCCGAGGACGAACCACGGCCCCTGGAACTACAGGGGGACGGGGCAGGCGGAGCCCGGGGCGCCCAGGGGCCCTCCCGGGGCCCAGCTCCCGCGCCGCTGACGCCGGGACCTGGGGGCTGCCCTGGGTCCGGCGGGGACGGGTGCCCCTGGCCTCTCATGGCCTCAGCTTCTCCGTGTGTGCGGAGGGACCCAGATGGGCCCCCCACAGGGATGGTTTCGGGGGAGCCCGGGAGGCAATGCCGACCCACGAGCCCGGCCTCTGAGGGAGATCAAGGGTCTCCCTGGTAGGGGTGTCTAAGAGCCGGGCCAGGTCCCTGCCTCTCTGCCTGCACCTGGCCAGCTGCCTCCCCTCCCGCCCAGCACCCCCCCAACCTGGTCCTCCTGGAAGCTCGTCAAGGCCTGGGCGCCGGCCCTCGGGAGCCACCAGGACTGGCACTTCGGGGCCCCCAGCAGGGTGAGTGCCACGCACAGCGCGCCCAGCAGCCCCATCCCCGCCACTCCGCACGATGCTGACTCAACCAGTCTTTATGGGTCCCCCTCCCGCAGTGCCCGCCCTGGGATGTGGCAGCTCCGCCTTCCTGCTCGGGACTGCCAGAAGGGACACCGGGTGCAGGGGCTGGGGGCGGGGGGGGGGGGGCGGGCGCTGCACAGGGCAGGGCCTTCCTCAGACCTTGCACACCAAGGAGGCGGCAACTGGGTCCCCGCCTGGCGTAGGCGGCCAGGGAATGGGGGAAGGGGTGCCGACTGGGTTCCTGGTCTTTGCCTTCTGATCCCCGAGACACCCCCTCCCCACTCTGCACCCCCACGGCCCCCCTTCCGAGTGAGCACCAGGCCCGCAGCTTCTGCCCAGCTGCGTGGAGGAGGCAGCACGCCCCAGGCAGGGAGCACGCCCCTTCTCAGTCCCACGGGTCAGGGTCAGAGTGTTCCTGCTGCAGGAACACAGCGTGGAGCTCGGGCCCGCCCGCACCCACGCCTTTCCACACACACGGCCCCAAACCCAAGGTGCACGTGGAACAGGGCCGTGGGCCCGCAGTCATGGGGTGCAGGTGAGGGGCGGGGGAGGCAACATGTGGGGACCCTTGGCCAGAACGAGAGCAGAGGTGGGGGGCGCCTGGCCCCACTGGTGTGGATGCCCACACACGGGGGCAGGGGAGGCCACAGGCCGGCTCTGGACTGGCAGCCCCTCCCTGCGCCCGACTGCTCCTGGAGACCCCTCCCTGCCCCTGGGCAGCCAAGTGCGGGGGTGCTGGGCTCCAGAACAGCCGGGAAGACTGTGTCCCTGACCTGTGCGCCCCCTGTCCTCCCCACCGGGTCTCCCTGTCCTGGGCCACCTCCTCCCTTCACACGCCCTTGGCCTTGGGCAGCCTGTCCTGAGCAGGTTCTGTGCCAGGCCTCAGTCTCCCCATGGAAGGTGTGGATCCCCCAGGGCCTTCCCCCTTCCAGGAGGGTTCCCGTTGCCAAAGCCTCTCTGGGTCATCTGCACGCCCCAGGGCCGGGGGCAGGCTGGGGGTCTGGAGGGGCGAGCCCGCAGGGCGCTGACCCCTTCCCCTGAGCTCGCTGTGCCCACTGGTCAGCAGTGTGCTCCAGGAGACCGACCCACAACGAGCGGACTTCCCCACGATGTCCCAAGGAGCCACCCCGTTTCACTCTGGTGGGAGCTGGGGGGCAGCTCCTGCCCCAACCCCTGAAGGCCGGGAGCCCCACCCTCTGGGCGCTGGTGCCTCTGTGATCTGGGGACTGGCTGGGACGCACGCAGCCTTGCCAGGTGACACCCTCCCTGTGCTTCCTCATCCACAGGAGGCTCTGGAGAGACAGCAGCGAGTCGGAGCAGGGACCCCCGCCGCCCCGGCCAGCACAGCCCAGGTCGCGCAGCCAAGTGAACAATAAAGGCATTTGTGCAGAAGTGATTCACCTGGAGCTACAAGGCGTCCGCCTCTGCGTCTGAAAACTCGATTAGAGCTCAGCCAGCGTCTCTGTGAGGACACCACTCGCCCCGCACCAGCAGCTCTCCAAGCTCCGCCCCCACCCCCGCTCCCCACGCCAGGCCCCGGCCCCACAGCTCCTGCCTGGCCCTGGGCCCCTGGTCAGAGGGAAAGTGTCCTGTGGTGCGGCCTCAGCCCTGGGGTCGCTCGGGACGGTCTCTGGCGCCACCCCTTGGTCACTCCAGGAACGCCGTTCTTTCTCCAGAAGCCATGGGCGGGATCTGTGAGCACCCCCGCCCCTTCCCCTGGGGCAAAAGCCCGAGGTTTCCATGCTGGGGTGTGGGGTGTGGGGGGGCCTGCTGCTCTGAGCCTCTGCCCAGGCGATGCATACGACCTGTCGGTCTTGGGGCCTGTGGGGGTGGCGGGGGGAGGGCTACGGTCCCCTTTGTCCTTGTCCCTTGGAGTCCTAGGAGCTGAGTCCCCTGCCATGCCCTCCTCCCAGCAGCCCTATCTGTCCCCCTGGGATTCCGGTCTGCCGGGTCAGACACGGTCCCCACCCAGTGGGGACACGAGTCCCCTCCAGGGCTGCTGGCAGCTCCTCCCAGCGACCACAGTCCTGGTCTGGTCAGCCGTGGGGCAGCCCCACGTCCTGCCCCCCTAGGACAAGTGCCAGCTCACCCAGAGCTGGGGCCCTGTCCAGGGACCTCTGCCACGTGGCCTCCCTGGGGGGGGGCTCTCGACCACCTGGGAAGCAGCCCAGGTGCCCACGAGGTGCCCAACACAGGAAATAACGAGTCTGATCAAGGAGGATGGCATTTAATGGGGGCAGCGCCCCAGGGACCTGGGGGTGAGGGGCAGCGTGAAGGGGCAGGTAGGGGCAGGCCTCAGTGGGGGTTCTTCACTCCGTGTCACCGACGGCTACTGCTACTGCCGGCCTCGCCTGCCGACCTCTGCAGCACAGAGACGCACTCAGCCCAAGGGCAGCCTTGGGCGCAGGGCACACCGTCCAGCCGCACCGGCCACCCACTCACCGTCCAGGGTGTGGAACTGGTCTGCGGCCTCACAGAAACCTGGGGGCCAGGCAGGGGTTAGGGTGGCCGGGCCAAGGCCCACGGGGAGGTGGGTGGATAGGCGGGACACGGGGGCCACTCACCGTATTTGGGGAAATACAAGATGTGGTCCTCAGTCAGGTTGGCCTGCTGGACCCGCTGCTCAAACGTGTCCACCACTGAGTCATCCACGGGGAGTGAGCGTGCTGTGGGACACGGGGCTCCTGGGGGGCTGGGCTCCCGCCCCATACCGGTGGGCGGGGCGCCCTGGGGACAGGGTCTGTGTGCCTGCCACAGGCCCCACCACCTCTGACCAGTGCTCCTCACGCCCCTGCTGGTCCCACACCTGGGTCTATCTGCAGGGGCCCCTCCCTGGACCCTGGTCAGCAGGAGAGGGTCAAGACGCCCCGAGGAGGGAGGGAGGGAGGGAGGGAGGGAAGGAGGGAGGGAGAGCAGGGCCTCTGTGTGCACTGGGGCCCGCCCAGCCCCCCTGGCTGGCGCCGGGAGAGCACAGAGCCTGGGCCGCTGCGTGGACCCACCGTACAGCTTCACCGACAGCCGCCGCGCGCGCTCCAGGTACAGGATGGCAAAGCTGCTGTAGTTCGTCTCCCCCACGGCCACCTGCACCTCCCCTCTGGGACCTCGAGCTGGGCAGAGACCGCTGGAGGTGAGGTCGGCCCCACCCCCCAACCCCACTTTCGCTCCTGCTGCCCAGCCTCACCTTGGAGCAGGAAGCGGCCTGGGACCTTTGTGTCTCTGTAGAGCTGCCGCACCTGCCAGCAGATGCCATCCCTGGGTGGGGGGGGGGAGGCACAGCAGGCTCGGGGACCCAACCCTGGGCCGCCGTGCAGCGCCGTGGTCCGGGCCACAGCAGGGTGGATCGGGCTGGGGTGGGGCCGGGGGACCACGCTGCACTCACAGCTTTCGGAAAGTGTTGATGGCCATGGATGTGCCCTGGGGATCCACGCGAAGTGTGGTGGCCTCAGCTCGGTGGCCCTGCTCCCGCAGGTAGGGACACGAGGAGGCCACGGCGGCCAGGAACCAAGTCCCTGCAAACTGGAGGCCAGCCGTGTAAGGGCACAAAGGGACGGGGCTGCCCAAGCCTGACCCCTACAGAGCTGGGGGAGCCACTGCCTCCCCACCGCCCCCCTGCTCCACCTGCTCAGTGTCTAAGTCAGCCTTGGGCTGGATGGCGCTGATGGGGGACTGGGGCTGGGCGCGTCTCCGCGCCCTCAGACCCAGGAAGCCAGTAGCCAAAACAAGAGTCAGGAACAGTGCAGTCCTGGGAGGCAGCATGGTGGAGGCAGTGACGGGGACAAGAGTGAGGGAGACCAAGGGCAGGGTGGTCACGTGCTGGGTCGGAGTCCACCCCCGGTGCTGCCCAGGAAGTCCAGGCTGTTCTCCCCAAGCCCCATCCCAGACCCAAGTCCCCACACCCCCCGCACGCGTTTGGCCTCGTCCTGGACATCTGACCTCGACCCTGCACTTCCCGGCACGGCCCTGGCACCATGCCCTGTGTACAAAGGCGGAGTTGACCGCTGGCTATTTGTCTGAGAGCCCACGCGAATTTCCACTGTGCCCGGTGCTCAGCCCTTTGCACATTTATCTCTCTCAAATCGCCCGCAGCTACTTGAGCCAGGAACTGGTGTAATTCCCATGGCGAAAAACACGGGGTTCCGGAAGCCACTTGCTCAGGGCCCAAACACGGGAACCCATGGCTTCGAGTCCCGCGCACAGTCCCCCAGGTCCTCCCGGCCGCCAGGGGCGCTCTTCCGAGCGCGCCCGAGCGCGCAGGCGCACAAAGCACCGCCGAGCCGCAGGGCCGGAAGCGCAGGCGCAGCTGACGCAGGCTGCGGGGCGCTCGGCTCTCCGCGGCCATCGATGCCTCGGGGCTCGTGGCGGCGGCCTGGCGGCTCCATCTTAGAGACGCGGCGGCGGGCGGAACCGGGCCCGTGGGCCGAGGCACGGCGCCGGGGCGGGGGCAGCGCAGCCGGGCGGAGGCGGCCGCG
Organism: Trachops cirrhosus; assembly: GCA_028533065.1. Classification (NCBI taxonomy): domain Eukaryota; kingdom Metazoa; phylum Chordata; class Mammalia; order Chiroptera; family Phyllostomidae; genus Trachops; species Trachops cirrhosus. Next base: position 625,028 of record CM052540.1, read on the forward strand.
GTGAGTGCGCGCAGCCCCCGGGAACGACGTCACTCGGCCCCGGGGAGCGCCATTACCCGGCCCCGGCCCCCGGCCCCGGAGAGCGTCGTCACCGGTTCCCGAACCCTGGCCCCTGGTTCCCAGCCCCCCGCCGCACCCTCAGCCAATGAATGAGTCCGTAGGCCCCGCCCCCGGCAGCCCCTCGGAAGGAAGGTGGGAGGGGGCGCTGGGCGTGCCCCGCCCCCAGCTCCTCTGGCGGTGGCCGCGCTGGCCCGCAGACCGCCTGGCAGGGCTCCGCAAGGCCACGGGACAGAGGCCGAGGGCCGGCTGGTACCCCTGGCGGCGTCTGGGGCGGGCCCCAAACCCCTCTGGGAAGGAAGTCTCTGTCTCAGGCTGACAGCTCAACTCCGAAGCATCGGGGAGGAGAGGTCAAAGGGACGACAGCCGGGTGCAGCGGGCGCTTCGTTTCTTGGCTTCGGAGCGGTCGCCAGCCCTGGCACCCAGATGTCCCCCTGCGTCTACGTAGCGGGGGGGCGGTCGGAGGGCCTAACCTGAGGCCTGTCCCCAAGGCCTAGAACCTTTTGGGGCGAAGGTGGGTCTGGGGTCCCCGGGGGCCCGCCCCATGCTGCCCTTCAGGCTGGACCAGGCTCGGAGGTGCTCAGAAGTGCCTGCTGCTTGCCCGGAAGCTGCCTGTCCCAGGGACTTGGGGACTTGCTGGGGGCGCCACCGGAGCGAGTGGTCGAGGAGCAGGGCTGTCCAGGGAGGCTTGGTGAAGCCGTGTGCCCCTTGGCTGGGTGGGCAGTGCCCGCTGGCCACCCACACGCTCAGTCTAGCAAAATGCCCAACAGGGCAGTGGGCGGGGCTGGAGGACAGGCCTGGGGGCCTCTGCGTCCCCAGGGCTCGGCACCTCCCCTCAGCAAGGGGGCCAGTATCCTCCCTGGACGGACTGGCGGCTAAGGCAGCCGTGCGTGGGTTTCAGGGCCGCCTGGGCAGAATGTCACGATGGATGAGGGGGACACGCCCCTGCTCCCCGACTGCCTGGTCTACCAGATCTTCCTGAGCCTGGGCCCTGCGGACGTGCTGGCCGCGGGGCTGGTGTGCCGCCAGTGGCAGGCCGTGTCCCGGGACGAGTTCCTCTGGAGGGAGCAGTTCTACCGGTACTACCAGGTGGCCCGCGACGTGCCCCGGCACCCAGGTCAGCCCTGGCACACAGCCCTGCCGCCCACTGGGCCGGCTGGGTGGGAGGCAAGCCCACCCTCCTCCCCCAGGTCCTCGCACCGAAGGGGTACAGCCAGGCCACGTCGGGGAGTGCAGGGCCTGGCAGGAGGCTAAGGGTGGGCAGGGCCACACTGGGGTTGGGGGTGCAGGGAGCGCCCCCCACTTAGGCCAGAGTGGTGACTAGTGTGCTCCAGGGGCAAGGCTGGCCCCCCCACTGTTGGGGCCCCAGCAGTGAGAGCCCCGCCACGTGCCTTGCAGCGGCCACGTCCTGGTACGAGGAGTTCCGACGGCTCTATGACACGGTGCCCTGCGTGGAGGTGCAGACGCTCAGGGAGCACACTGACCAGGTGCTGCACCTCAGCTTCTCCCACTCAGGCTACCGGTTCGCCTCCTGCTCCAAGGACTGCACCGTGAAGGTGAGGGTGGCCCGGGCCTGTCCCCACCCTGCCACAGCGGGAAGGGCCTGAAGCCAGGCAGCCCACCCAGGTGGGAGAGAGTCAGGCTGGAGATGGGAGGTGCCCAGTCTGCCACGTCCCCACAGAGAGGGCCAGGCCAGGGGAGAGGCACCTCAGCCAGGAGCACACAGAACAGGGGGCTGGGTGGGGGAGGTCAAAACTGCCAACAGCGCCCTGGCTGATGTGGCTCAGTGGACTGAGTGCAGGTGTGTGAACCAAAGGGTCACAGGTTCGATTCCCAGCCAGGGCACATGCCTGGGTCCCGGGCCAGGTCCCCAGTAAGGGGCGCACCAGAGGCAACCCGTGGGGTGGGCTGACAGCCAGGAGCAAGGAGCCGCCCGATGGCCCTTCTGAGCCACTGTGACGGTGCTTCTGGGCACCAGCTTGGGCCAGAGGGTGGGGCGTGCAGCAGGGGTTCCGGGGGCCCACTCACACTCCAGCCCGCACGCAGATCTGGAACAACGACCTGCTCATCTCGCTGCTGCACAGCGCGGACATGCGACCCTACAACTGGAGCTACACCCAGTTCTCGCAGTTCAACCAGGATGACTCCCTGCTGCTGGCCTCGGGGGTGTTCCTGGGGCCCCACAACGCCTCCTCCGGCGAGATCGCTGTCATCAGCCTAGGTGAGAGGGGCTTCCGCCCAGGGCCTTGGCCCCTCCCCCAGGGCCCACCCTCGCCCCGCCCTCCACCAGGCCCCGCCCTTCCCTTTGGCAGCCCTCTGTCTGCTTCCTGCAGACAATTTCACGCTGCTGTCCCGTGTCCGCAACAAGCCTTACGACGTGTTCGGCTGCTGGCTCACTGAGACCAGCCTGATCTCGGGGAACCTGCACCGCATCGGAGACATCACCTCCTGCTCGGTGCTCTGGCTCAACAACGCCTTCCAGGTGCGGGCGGGCATCCGTCAGTGGGGATCCCCTCTCTCTGGCCTGGCCGGTTACCCACCACCCGCTCCCCCCTCCCAGGACATTGAGTCAGAGAATGTCAATGTGGTGAAGCGGCTCTTTAAAATCCAGAACCTCAACGCCAGCACCATCCGCACAGTGATGGTGGCAGACTGCAGTCGTTTCGACAGCCCCGACCTCCTGCTGGATGCCGACGCGGCCCCCGGCCGTGTCTTTGACCTGGGCGGTGACGTCGAGGACGAGGACGGGGCAGCTGGCCCCGCCCCAGCGCGGGCCAAGGAGGGCTGGCGGCGCCTCCTGGACGGGCTCCTGGACGGGCAGACGCAGCCGCAGCTGGCGGAGCGCGCGCTGGAGACCAGGGTGGCGGAGCTGCTGGCCCAGGGCCGCACCAAGCCCCCGGAGTGCAGTGCGGCCAGCGCCCTGGACAAGCTCCTCATCTTCACCACGGGCTGCCTCACCTACTCGCCACACCAGATCGGTAAGCGTGGGCAGGGCCAGTCCTCGGTCCCCAGAGAGCGGGGCCCGTGGGCGCGGAGGGGCCGTGGGCCTGGGGGAGAGGCGGTCCCGGCGGGTGCCTCACGCCGCCCCTCCGCAGGCATCAAGCACATCCTGCCGCACCAGATGACCACCGCGGGGCCCGTGCTGGGCGAGGGGCGGGGCTCCGACGCCTTCTTCGACGCCCTGGACCACGTGATCGACGTGCGGGGGCACATCGTCGGCATGGGCCTGTCCCCCGACCACAGGTGCGCGCGGTGCCGGGCTGGGGCGTCTGAGGGCGTGGCGCACGCGCGCGCGAGCACGGTGTCTCTCCCCAGGTATCTGTACGTGAACAGCCGCGCCTGGCCCAGCGGCTCGGTGGTGGCCGACCCCATGCAGCCACCGCCCATCGCCGAGGAGATCGACCTGCTGGTGTTCGACCTGAAGACCATGCGGGAGGTGAAGCGGGCCCTGCGCGCGCACCGCGCCTACACGCCCAACGACGAGTGCTTCTTCATCTTCCTGGACGTCAGCAGGGACTTCGTGGCCAGGTGGGGGTGCGTGGCGGGGGGGCGGGGACAGCGACCAGTGTGGCGCAGGGGCTCACCCCAGGCTGCCCCACAGTGGCGCCGAGGACCGGCACGGCTACATCTGGGACCGCCACTACAACATCTGTCTGGCCAAGCTGCGGCACCAGGACGTGGTCAACTCAGTGGTCTTCAGCCCCCAGGAGCAGGAGCTCCTGCTGACCGCCAGCGACGACGCCACCATCAAAGCCTGGCGCTCGCCCCGCACCGTGCGCATCCACCAGGCCCCGCGCCCGCGCAGCTTCTTCTCCTGGTTTGCCAGCCAGAGGCGCTGAGGGGCGCTGGCCAGGAAGGAGGATGCCTTGGAGGCTGTGGCGCTTTCCCACGGCCACACTGCTGCCCGGACTGCGTGGGGGGCAGAGGAGCTCGCGGCCGTGATGCCTGAGGAGGGGGTCCGGCGCGCAGCGGACGGCCGGGCCGCCACCACGCTCGCACACCCACACCGCCTCCCACAGCCTTGACGCTCAGCACTGGGGGGCTGGGGGGCCTCCTGGCTGACTTGGGGTACACAGGACACTGGGATCCCCACTCTTCACCCACCCCTGCCCCCGGGCCCTGGGATGTCGGCACAGTACACCCGGCCGGCCCTGTGGGCCCCCACTCTGGTCGGTGGTGCGAGTCCGCCGGCTGCAGTCGGCCCCGGGCGAACTGCATGTCACTGGTCACTGCTCAGGACCTGAATAAACAGCTGGCAACAGCACGCCACCGTCCAGTCTCTGTGCTGTGCAGACGCACGTCCCAGCCGGACGCGGCCACGGGGCGGGCTGGCGCCCGGGTGAGCCCGTGCGGGCCCACGGCGCAGAAGAGGCGCGGCCAGAGCAGTCGGTCAGGGCACAACTGCGCCGACGGGGTGGGGGGCCGCCCCACCTGACGGGCGGGCGCACGGACCACAGGACCTGCAGGTCCAGGCGGGCTCGGGAGGACCGGGCGGCCGCCCCCGGACGGGAGCAAGGCGGGGCCGCCGCCCTCGCCGCTCACTGCCTGCGGCCAGGCTGGAGCGAAGGGGCGGCCCCATCCTGTCTGCAGGTGACAGGGTTGTTTCCGCATAAAATCCCCACCATCCACAGAAAAAGCCCACGACCTCCTAGAAACAGGAAGTGCACTCCGGAAGCCTGCAGGCCACGTGTGGGACACAGCAGCTGAGCCCCCCGTACACCGGGAAACACGACCGGACCCCGAGGCCTTTCACGGCAGCCGGAGCTGGCAGTGCTGGGGCCTGGCCCTGACACGTGCCCGGGTGGGCGTGGAGTTCCTCCGTGGGGCCCTGGGTCCCTGCCTGTCTGTCCGTCTGTGGACTGGGAGACCCGGCAGGGAGGCCCTAGCCCCGCCCCAGGGGCGGTGCCAGCAGGGCTCGGGGTGCCGTAGGCGGAGGCAGGGCGACTCCAATGAAACACCCACCCAGCCACCTGGAGCGAGAGGGAGGCTGGAGTCGCGGCGCTGGAGCTGCCCGGCTGTGCCCCTGCCGGTGACGGCGGCAGTGCCGGCCACGCCCGAGACACAGCGTCGCCCACCCACGGGGCAGACCAGTCTTCACGCAGCGCGCGGGGAAGGAGAGGCCCGGGCCGCGCGCACCGCGGACACGCATTTCAGTGAGCGGTGCTGGGACAGCCGCGTGCAGCGCGGAAACGGACCCAGACGTGCCCCCCACCCTGGACGGATGCGGGCCCGGTGGGCTGCAGGTCTCGGTGAGACCTGGGGAAGCGCTGACGCGGCTGAGGACACGGGAGGGGGCCTTGCCCCTGTGCCGGGCAGAGAGCCCCGCCCGAGACACCACGATTCGGGCACGAGAGCACTGGCAAACGGCCTCGCCAGGAGTGACGCCTTCTGTTCCGAAAAGCGCTCAAGAGAATGAAAAAATAAGCTGTAGACCAAGAGAAAATACTTACAGGTCACGCATCCAAACGAAGAACTTGCACCGAGACTAAATAAATAACTCAAAACTCAGCTGCAGGCGACAACCAACTCAATTTAAAAATGGGCAGAAGAGCCCCGGCTGGTGTGCCTCAGCGCATCGAGCGCCGGCCTGCAAACCAAAGGGTCGCAGGTTCGATTCCCAGTCGGGGCACGTGCCTGGGTTGCAGGCCAGGTCCCCGGTAGGGCGCGTGTGAGGCGACCACACATCGATGTTCCTCCCCCTCCCTTCTTCCCTCCCTTCCCCAGTCTAAAAATCTTTAGAAAAGAACAGACACTTCCCCCAAGACGACACACCGGTCACGCACGCACGCACGCACAAGGCGCCCGTGAGGACGGGCCGTCATGGGTGCTGCCCCAGCACCGGTGGGAGCACAGCGGGGTCCAGCTGCCAGCCCCCCCCGGGGGCCCCCACACAACAGCCCTCTCCTGGGTTCTGGGGGTGGAGGGCCGAGGGCAGGTGCCGGCACGGTGGGGACACCCTTGCTCGGGCGGCAGATCCTCAGGGTCCTCACAGGATGGGCACCAGTCCCCTCACGACCTCAGCACTGCCCCCAGGCCCACCTCCCGACACCTTCACCTCAGAGGCAGGGTCCTGCGGGCGAGTTTGTGTGTGTGCGCCTGAGTGTGTGAGCGTGTGCTGGGGGCACATTCAGGTCCCAGGAAGCTGCTCTGAAACACGGTTTCGGTTTCTCATGACTTACTTTTTTAACTATTTTCTTTTTGAGTTTAGAGAGAGGACGAGAAATACCAATTGGCTGCCTCCCCTGAGAGCCCCAGGGGACAGAGCCTGCCACCTCGGCGTGCCCTGGCCGCACCGGCCGGGGCTGGTGTGGCCCCGCAGCGCCACTCCCTAGGGACAGGGACACCTGTCTGGACTCCTGCGCCCACGTGCTCAGAGCCGCTCGATTCAAAACCCGGATGCCTGGCGCCTACACGCCGACGGGGTGCCGCTGAGCAGAGCCAGGGACCTGTGACACACCCAGCCCCCCGGCCCCCCAAGGCATCCGGTGGAGGGACAGAGGCCGGCCTCGGGTGCCACGCTGCGTGGTCCCGTCCTGGGGCGCAGGCCCACGGCTGCGGCGTCCTGGCCACCGGAGGAGCTGTGCTGTCCGCCCGCCCGGGTGCTGCCGGCACCAGGCTGCACCCAGAGAAACCCAGCTCCACGTCACCACAGGACAGACTTGAAACACTTAGGGAGCAGAGGCGTCTCACCTGTAACAACAGCGAACTCGCAGCTGACGCCTCCCTGTGACGGGCCGGGTGACGGGGAGCTGGACCTTCGTCTCCGCCCAGAACTCTGAAGCCGGCCATCCACGCGGACAGTGAGGATGGGCGGACAGGGCTGGGGTCCCTCCCCAAAGACGAGGGGCACACGGGGTGCCGTCACCTGCACAGTCGGCGCGGGCAGGCTGTGGCCTCACTGGGTTTTTAAGGATAATTGCTGGTGTTGAAAATCGAGAGCTACTTTGCAGACGGCGGGTCACACCTGGCTGGGTGTGCAGGGTGCGGCCCCTTTGGACAACCGGCGGCTCCTCCCGAGAGACGGGAGCAGGGCACACGCAGGGGACGCCTCCCAGTCCCGTCACGGAGGAACGCAGAGCGGCCCGTCCACGTGACAGGGTCCTCCGTCCCTCAAGAGGAAGGACGTGCCGCCACCTGCCGTGTGGCCTCCAAACCCTGTGCCAGGGAAGGCGGACGCGGGCCGCGCTGCGCACTCTGCTCACACGGTCTGTCCGGAAGAGTCCACCACTGTCCACGTGAGAACGCCTGCGTGACGTCGGTGTGACTGGGCAGCCACGGAAGTGGACTGGGACGCGCATGCGTGAGCCACGCCGACTTCCCTGTGCCAGTCAGTGGGGGCGGCAGACGCTGCAGAGTGAGCGTGTGCACCGCGTGGCCGTCACGTTCAGAACGACTGAGCGAGGAGAGCAGCGAACCCGCATCAGGTTTTGGGTGAAGCTTGAACATCCCTCTGCGGGAACCGTTCAGGGGATTCAGAGGCCGCGGCTTCATCACACCACGCCCGCTCAGGCATCACGTCTCGTGCAGGTTTTCGGCCAAACAGAATCACCCAGGTGACTCAGCCCCTACAGCCCCGATCTGGCGCCCTGCGACTTCTGGCTTCCCCCAAAACTAAAATCACGTTTGAGAGGGAAGAGACCTCAGACCGTCGACGAGATTCAGGAAACCACGAAGGGCAGCTGACGGCGCCTGCGAGACCTGTGTGAGGGCCCAAGGTGCCTGCTTGGAAGGGGACCGGGGCGTCATCGTCCTGTGCGCAGAGTCTCTCGTGTCTTCGATACACGTCTCGACCTCTCATCCGCGTGGCGGGATGCCATCTGGACAGGCCTCGCAGGGATGTCCACAAGAGCCAAATCCATAGACAGGCAGGCCAGTCGCTGCCAGGGGCCGGGGCGTGTCCTAAAGCAAGGGTCACGAAGGCAGCTCTGTACGACTCAGGAGGCCCTCAGAGGAGGGCGAGATGGCGCCTTTGGGGAGGTGACCAAGTGGCTCAGGCAGGCCCACCCGCGGGGTCTCCCTCCAGGGAACCCGGCTTCCCCATGCAAGTCCGTCGTCGAGGGCAGGGGCTGCGCGGGGCGGTCGGCACAGAGCTCCTCGGAGGCCCGCCCTGCACTGTGCCCTGCACCGCCGGGCGGGGAGCCGTGCTGCCCGGTTCTGGAGCGACGTCAGCCAGGCCCTGCCCCCCCATGCCTCCCGCCTTCCGAGTGGGCTCAGCCCTTCCTCCTGCCGCCGCCCTGTCCCCTCTCTGACCTGTATTTGAACCTTTCCACTCCAACGTGACTGTTCCGAACTCACGTGTATATAAATAAGCACACACACACGCCAGATGCAAATCGAATGCCAAACCCAGTGTTGAAAGCCACACTCCACACCAGCAGCAGACACGAGGGTGTCGGCAGCCCCAGGGACGGTTGGGGCTTCCGAACGAGTGGTGCACGGCGCTGCCACAGGAGGGAACCGTCCCACGCTCGTGTCCACATTCATGCCCTCTGTGCACCGCTGCCACCACGGACCGGCACCCGGGAACACAGGGACGCTTTCCGACTGGCAGACGGACAGGGTCTGGGAGACGCGGACACCGGCTGGCAGCTTAGTCCAGGTCCCACCACGTCCCTCGGACGCGCCGGTGTCCTCTGTGGGCAGAGGCACGGAAAGGAAGCGCAAACCCAGCCGACGGGTGAGGACGGCGCCGGAGCCACAGACGTGCCCGTGAGCCAGGGATGCGCGGCCTCGGCCGCTCTGCTTGTTCACGACACGCGTGCTTGTTCCACCGTTCTCTGTGCTTTTCATCCACTTCTCAGAACAGACGCGAGGGTGGGAGGGCGGTCCCAGGCCACGGGTTCCGGCCGACGCGCCTGGGCAGCCCGAGCCGGCCTCAGACCTCGAGTCCCGCGAACGAGGACAGCCACCCGACCCCGCCCCACGGGCGGAGGCCCTGCCCAGGGGCCCGGGCTGTGGAGGAAGCAGGGGTAGGGGCGGGGCAGTCCTGTGCTGCGACTTCTCTGGACAGGGGAGCAGGGCCGGGGGCAACGCCGCTGTGAGACCCCCAAACGCCGGGGAAGCCGTGGGCCGCTCTCCCAGAGCTGGGTCCCCGCACGGAGGGTGGGGCAGGCCCAGAACAGGAAGCCATGTCCTGCTGTCCGGCAGCCCTTTGGGAAGCCGAGGGACACCACTCACCAGAGAGGGTCAACGGTTTAATACGGACCTTGCTGTGGCCTGACGGGGCAGCCGCCCCTCTCTCAGGGGCCTGACCGTGCACCCCACGCACGCCCCGGACGCCCCGAGGACACGGGCCACCTCCCTGCTCGCCAGCCTGGCCAGCCCGCAGCAGTAGGCCCCCCTGGAGCCACGCCAGGCCCGAGACTGTCCCTGCTCCCCGGGGTGGGAGGGTGGGACCGGGCCCCGGGGGCCCTCCCTTTGCGGCCCACCTGCCCTCTGCTCGCCTCGCCCTGCCGTTCCGCCGCAGCGCTCCCAGGACGGCCCGCGGGGGCCTCTCCAGGCCCCCTCCCCGGGGCGGCTCCTGCCCGAGGGGACGAGCGCTGGGCTCCTGCCCACCACGGCAGCTGCTCACCGAGCCGCTGGCCAGGCCGCCTGGCCCCGGTGGAGGCGGCTAGAGCCCCGTCAGGTCCACGATGGCCTTGATGAAGACGGCGTCGTCGCGCACATAGGAGTTCTTGGCCTCCATCTTGGAGACAGGGCAGAAGAGGGGGCAGCCGCTGGCAATGTTCATGTCCCCGACGGGCCTCTGGAAGGAGGACGAGGTCACATCGGGTTTGAAGGCGTCAATCACGTGCTCTCGGTTGTCCTGGTCAAGCAGCATCAGGGTCACCTGGGAGGACAGTGTTGGGGGACCGCATGAGCCCGTCCGCCCGCCCCGCTTACCCCCTGGGGTGACTGGGCCAGTTCTGACAGCTCTGTCCAGGGTTCGCGCCCACGCCACGCCCCTTGCAGGAGAAGCCCCCGGCTCTGCCCTGACCTCGTCCCTGACCCCAGCTCCTCGACCCGCTGCGGGCTCTGGGTTCCAGGGGGAGGACGCAGCCCCAGCCCAGGCGCGAGCTGTGCCCCTGCCTCCGACACAGGCTCTCCAAGGTGGCACTTCTCACTGCCGGGTCCAGTGGCCTCGAAGCCCATGGCCCCCAGAGCGCTCAGTGGCAGCGCCCAGTGCTCGGCCCCCCGGCCCCTCCAGCCACCCCGGGTGGTCCCCGCACCTTCTGGTTGAAGGGCCAGCGCAGGAGGGCGTCGTTGGGGCCCTTCATCACCACGAAGAAGAGCGACAGGTGTGTGCCCCGCCCCGTGCCGTCCCCGTTCAGGTACAGACGCAGGCACATCTTGTAGCCGTACCTGCTGGTGTAGAAGGCTGGGGTGGGGGGGGGAAATGAGGCGAGGGCGGGAGCGGCCGGGGCGTGCGGGCGCCCCCATGGCCATCTCCTGAGGGACAGTGGAGAACAGCCACCGCCCCTCCCACCGCCCACCGCCCACCGGGACACCCACGGGCTGGGGGTGGAAAGGGGTGCGGGCGTGGCCCGGGGATGCCTGCCCGAAGCGGCTGCCCCTCCTGGTGGCCCTGCTGCGATGGGGAGCCCCTCTGTGCGGGGGCTCCGGCTCCACGAGGTCCCCCCCAGGCCCGCCCGCAGGAAGGCACTCGGGCACCCGGCACGGCAGCAGCTCGGGCACAAGTCCCAGAGCAGCACCTGGGGAGAAGATGGCGGGCACTCGGCCGGCCACGGCCTCCTGGCGCTTCCGGGCGAAGTCCGAGACCTTCCAGACGAACACCCCGTCGAAGGTGGACGCCTCCATCTCCTGGACCTTCTGCTCCAGGTCCGCCACCGCCAGGTCCTTCAGGCCGATGCTCCTTTCCAGCTGCTGCACCTGGGGGCCCGGGGCCGCGTGAGGACGCAGGGCCGGGGGCCCCGCCCCACACTGCTCCACGGAGACCACCTTCCGCCGCACAGGCGCCCACCTGTCCCAGCCTCCCATGCTCCTGGGCGTCCCCGGGCCAGCCTCTCTCAGGCCAGCTCCATCCTGGGAGACCGCCCCCCCGACCCCTCGGCCTGAGGGTCCCAACGAGAGAGCGAGGCACACGCCCCCAGGCGGGGCCCCCGGGGAACGTGACGCGGGCGGGGGCCCACCTTGCTGCTCAGGGCTTCGATCCGGTCCCGGTCCAGCCGGTGCTGCCGGCCGCAGGCCTCGGCGGTCATGGCCACCCTCTCCACCTCCCGGTTCAGGACGCAGACGATGTTCTCGAAGGTGGCCGTCTTCCTCTCCAGGGCCTCGCACCTGCGCAGGAGCTCCGCGGCCGCAGGGAGCCCCGGGCCCAGCGCGCCGGCCTCCTGGCCGCCGCCCTGGCTCTGGCACCGGGGCCCGGCCTCCACAGCGCGCAGCAGCATGGCCAGGTGCTCGCGGAGCCACTGGCCCTCGTGCTCCCGCTGCTTCTCGCCCTCCACCTGCGGTGCCGACAGGGAGGCTCGCCTCAGGCCTGCGCACAGCCTGGGGGGGCGCACGGCCTGGGGGGCGCATGCCGGGGGCTCTGCCGCTCATCTGCCCACCCCCGTTTTCCTCTGCCACTGCCGGAACCCAGTCGTGCTCCAGGCCTACGCCACACAGCCTTCCTGCCGACGCGCCGGCTCATGCTCGGAGTGACAGGGACAGCGCGCCGCGGGCGCGCTCCCCTGGGGCTCGAGGGCGCGGCCTCCGCTCGCAGACCTGACTCCGCAGTCACGCTCCTCTGACCCTCCACAGCGGGCCTCGGGGCGGCCGACACTCCCCAACAATCAGGAGTGGCAGCGGCTGTGCGTGTGAGGCGCCCCCGCCCGGGGAGTGGACCCCACGGCGCCGAGGCGGGGACTCGAGGCGTCCCAGGGGTCGGCTGGGCCGAGCTGCAGGGACCGCTGTGCACAGCACACAGGAGAAAGCCAGCCGGGGCTGCACACGGGGCCCCAGGGCCGGGCCGGGCCGACGAGGTCTCCACGACCTGCAGCTCGGCCGGCACCGGACCTGAGGTGTGTGCACTCTGACCTCTGGGGGCCAAGGCCCTGTGCCGGGAGCCAGCTCAGAGCAGGAGCTCCGGTCTCCCTGGCAATGGGGGCAGACAGACTGAGGGGCAGAGGCAGCACGGTTCCCACGCACTGTCCTTAGGGACACAAGAGCCAGCCCAGGCTGCTGTGGCTCAGCAGACTGAGCGCCGGCCTGAGAACCAAGGGGTCGCCAGTTCGATTCCCAGTCAGGGCACATGCCTGGGTTGTGGGCCAGGTCCCCAGTAGGGGGCGTGTGAGAGGCAACCACACACTGATCTTTCTCTCCTTCTCCCTTCCCTCTTCTCTAAAGATGAATAAATATTTTAAAGTAAAAAAGAAAAGAAACAAAAACCGGACACCCGAGACCAGGGCAGGTGAGCGCCCCACAGGACTGCGGCCCCCAGAAATGCTGCCTGGGCCCCACCGCTCGGGAGCAGGGGCCAGGCACTGGGTGGGGGGCACACGGACGGAGAGCTGCCCGGGAGGAGGGAGCCGCCCAGAAACCAGGCACGCAGAGCAGAGGGTCAAGGTCCTGGGGTGGGAGGAGGTCAGCGTGCTGCAGGACGGCCAGGCCAGTGATTACAGCAGAGAGACAAGGTCCCAGCGGCCAGGGCCACACAGGCAGGGCCATGCGGGCCACAGAGGTGAGCTGGGCAGGTGAGGTCCAGAATGACCGCTGGGCTCTCAGCCGAAGCAGCTGGGTGAACCAGGGTGCTCGTTGTGGACGAGGTGCGGGACTGGCGTGTGGCCAGGGCCCGAGATGCCCACTGGGCGGCAGGGAGGCGTGAGGCGCTGGGCGCTTCCAGCAGGTGGGGGTGGTCGGGCCAGGCCGTGAGGACGAGGGGTCAGTGGGAGGAGCACGGGCAGGGTGGCCGAGGGCCCTGCTGTGGAGCACGGGCAGTGGGCAGGGGCGCAAACAGGAAGCTAGCGGCCGCCGCTGAAAACGGGGCTCAGGAGGGGGCGCATGGCGAGGGAGATGGACCCCCGAGAGCACTCAGACTTACCACTGCGGGGCAGCCGACGTCACGGAACCGGCAGGGCGCCAGGCACTCGCCGCACGCCCTGAGGTGGTCCTGAAACTAGGAGGGCGTGGCGTCACCGAAGCCGCACCCCTCGGCCGGGTGGAGTGCACAGGGGGGCGCCCGCCCCACCCCTCTCCGCTCGACAGCCCGCCTCTGAAGCCGCAGGTGCACACCCACCCACCCAGATGCACACCTGTGCGGACGCACTCACACACGCGTGTGCTCACGGTGGCCTCACACAGGGGGGTGCAGCCTGGGGGCCAGCACCTCAGGACACACACAGAGACCCCGCCGCACCGTCTGGGGCGCAGCGGGTCACAGTGCCCCAACGCTGGGGCCGGGAGCCCGTTTTCCACGGGGCCAGGGTGGGGCAGACACCCACTCCGACCCACTGTGGCACCGACGCAGAACAGCACCACCAAGACCCCCAGAGCGGAAGAGGGAGGCCAGGCGCGCACGGACACGCAGCACCTGGGCTCAGGGAGGCCAGGACGCACCGACGCTCCCGTACGCGGAGTGGCCGCAGGACACCCAGCAGGGGTCCCCGCCGGGGCCCGGGAGGGACGGGAAACGGCCCGGCCCCGAGTCAGGGCAGCCAGAGCAGCAGCGCCCTCGGACGGCGCCCTCCCAGCGAGACCGCCAGCAGGGGGGCAGAAGGGCAAGGGCTTCACCGCCAACGGAGGCCCCTCCGAGGAGACAGGGGCAGGAGGTGCCAGGTCCCACTCAGGTGTGAGAGACACCGGTGACCGCGAGGCAAAAACGCGCTCACCGTGCTCACGTTTGAGACACGCCAGTCGAAACCGCCCCCAGAAACCGTCTCCCCGCCACGCGGGCGTGAGGCCGGACACGGCACCCTGGGGGGCGGAGCCCGCCTCCCCGACGGGCCCGGGTTCCGACCCCCGGCGAGCCCCGCTCCAGGTCTCGCTCTGCACACCGCAGCCCCTCTCTGAGAGAGCGGCCCAAACGCCCGAAAGCAACCGGGGACAACGGAGCGGACGGGCAGGGGTCGGGCAGCTCGCCGCACGTGCAGCGACTGTGGCCGGTCGCCCAGAGCAGCACAGCCGGCCGGGCCGTGAGCGGGGAGCGCCCTCCGGCCGGCCCGCGCGCGAGCCCTGTGCCGCGTCTGGAGGGACGAGGGTTTCCGCAGCAGAAGGGCTGTGAGCACGGGAGGGGGGAGCCTCGCCCGGCGCAGCTGCACGGACCACGGTGCGGAGCTCTCCCACAGCCCGGACGCCCCCTGCCTGTGCCGAACCCGCGCTGCCGGACCAAGGGGCGGGGAAGGGTCGAGGCGCGCTGGGCTCAGCCGCTGCCCAGGCCGGCTGTCTCCGTCACCAAAGCCGTAACAGGGAGGAGGCCCACAGGCGACCCCGCCCCGGCTACCAGCGCGTGACCCCACGGCATGGGCCCTGACAGCCCAGGCTGGTGCCCCCCGCCGGCCCCGGAGGCCCCAGGACACAACTCACTTTCTCACGTGGGATCTTCTTCTTGCCGCAGCTGTCACACGTCAGGGGGAACTTGGGGCAGACCTCGTGGTGCGCCTTCAAGGGAAGCCATGGGGAGTGTCAGGGAGGACATGGGAGGGCACGCGGACGCAGAGCCGAGGCCTGGCACCTGGTCACGTGGCGGGTCCTCGGCTCCCCAAGCCCCCCCTCCCCGCCTCAAAGACGGCGCCAGGCACCGGCAGGTCCCACAGCCCCGCGGGAGCTTCGGGGCCGTCAGCACCTCCTCTCACCAGGCCACCTGGGCAGCCCAGCGAGGAGCGAGACCGTCTGCAGCCGGACCGAGGCGGCCTGCGCGGTGGAGACGGCCCGCCGGCTGCGGCGGGCACCGCGGGACTCTCTGGCGATGGACCGACCGGCTGGAGCATCTCAGAGACACGCTGGCGCTTCAAGCGCAGGGTGCCCACCTGACAGGCCGGCCAGCACCAGCCTCTAGATCTAGGGTTTCACAGGAAGAGGGGACGGGGGGCACGTGAGGGACAGCCTGGGGCAGCATGCAGCCAACACAGACTGGCCGGCCGCTCCGACGAGCCGACGCGAGGGAAGAACACCCACGGGGAACAGCTGAGGGTGCAGGGTGGCCACCCGGGAGGAGCACCACGGTGGCCGGCCCGTCCGGGCGTGGCAGCAGGGCCCAGAGGCGGCTCTGGACGGGACGGCGTGACCCTGGGACTTGTCTGGTCAGCCTGGCACGGGGATGCCAACGCGGCCCCGGGAGCCGCGGCCCACGCCGCCGTGTGCGCGAGCTTTCCTGAGGCGAAGCAGCCTGTCGAGACGACGGGGCCTGGCCCCGGCGCCCCACCCCCCGCCCCACGGCGGACGCCCGGGCGGGCCCTCACCTTCACGTCGGCCCCGCAGCACGGGGCCCTGCAGTGCCGGCAGCTGAGGCTCCTCCCCGGGCACTCCTGCTCGGCGTGCCGCTCCTTCTCGCCGAGGCGCACCAGGCCTCTGCACGCCGGGCACTCGGTCAGCAGGAAGGGGCAGTGTCCTTCGTGGCAGCTCTGGCAACACAGGGAGCACCGTGTCCACGGAGCGCCCCGGGACGCCGTGGCGGCCACCCAGCCGTGGCTCCCCCTTTGGCCAACACGCCAGGCGCCAAGATTCGGAACCCTCCACCACCTCCGCGCCGGGCCAGAGGCCAGGACCCACTGCGCTGGCAGCACCTGCCCACGCTGCGACCCCAAGGGCGTCCCACCCTGCGCTGACCACAGGGCACAGACGGGACTGCTCCAAGTGACGTCTGGGGGCACTGGGCGCACAGGCGGGGACGGGGACAGGTGCAGGAAGGCAGGAGCGGAGAGGCAGGGAGCAGAGAGGGGCAGCCGAGTCCCAGCAGGCGACGCAGGGACAAGGCTGGCTGGGGGCCGGCGGCCGGGCAGCCAGTCGAGAAGGTGCAGGCGGGACCAGGGCCGACGGCTGTGAGGAGGGGCCGAGGGGCCGAGGGGCCGAGGGTCCCGGGCCAGACTTGAGCCACTGCACACAGGGCCGGCCAGCCCCACGCCCCCGCGGCCAGGGAGGCCCCGGGGCCTGTCCCAGGGACACAGGGTCCCGCTGGGGCCCCTCCTGGCAGGCTGCAGGGCTCAGGAGAGGAGGGGCCTGCGAGCAACCCGGGAGGAGCCAGGGCGGTGCGGGAGAAGGGTGCAGTGCCGGGGCTGGCTCGGGCTTTGGGGGCCCGGAATCCGCGGGGGCCCCAGCCAGCCCGGCCTCGGGTCGCTGCTTCACTGCGCGTGAGCCGGGGGGAGACCCCGAGGGCTCTGAGGGACCTGGGACGGCCACTTGGACCAGGGAAGGTGAGGAAGGGCAGGACCAGGCCACGTGCCGACAGCCCGAAGTCTCGGAGGCGGCGGGAAGAACCCGTCAGTCTGGGCCCTGCCCAGCCCTGCGGGGCCGTGGGCCGGGCAGCCAGACAGACCGCAGGCAACTCCGGGGAAGAGTCCGCTGTGCTGGGGACGGAGAGGGGAGCTGCGGCCTGTGGGCGCGTTTCTCTCACCGCGATAAACACACAACGTGCCAGCGACCGTCCCGCCCCATCTCGGGGCGCACACGGCTCGGCGGCCGTGAGGACAGTCCCACCGCTGTGCAGCCGCCACCGCCGTCCTCTCCAGGACCGTCATCTCCCCACACGGACGCCGGTCCCCAGGAACCCCACTCCCACCCCTGCCCCAGCCCCGGCCCACCGTGGACTCCCCGTCTCTGTGGATCTGCCCCCTGCAGGGACCACGTGTGAGCAGGGCCTCACGGGACTGTCCCCCCGTGACTGGCTTCTGCACCGAGCAGGCCGTGCGCCACGGGGGGTGACGTAGAGAAGATGAACCTGCTGGGGGCGGCGCAGGGGTGCCTGGAGAGCAGGGCCCTGTGGCCCCAACTCTGAGGACGCCGCTGCCACGCTGGCCACGCCTCCGCCCCAGGGGGCCCTGCCCTCGTCACTCAGGAGCCGGCAGGAGCGACAGGCGAACTCAAGGCCTGTGCGCGGGTCCAGGGGCTTCGGATGTGCAGTCGGTGGCGCCCGTGCCCCCCGTAGAGCCCCACGCGCCCCCTGGAGCAAGCACCCTGCGCCCTGGCCCCTCCGGGGAAGCCTGCCCGGCAAGCCCTCGGCAGCCGGACGGACCAGCGGACACAGGCGGCCCGGGGCGGGCGGGACCGGGCGGGACCGCGCTGCAGCTCGAGGGCAGACCCGACTCCCTGTGCCCCTCCTCCCGAGTGCTCCCTCCTCCGGGCTCGGCCCCAGCGGAACCTCCCACGCCCAGGGGGCGCTGAGGCCTCCTGTGCAGGGGTCCCCGCCCGCCCGTGAGCCCCGCGCACGGGCTGGGCCGGGGCCACACGGAGCAAGGCGATCAATGCAGCTGGACCCCGACGGGCCTCAGCGAAGACCAGGCACAGCACCTGGTCAGGGCACGAGGCCCCTGGAGGCTGCGATCTGAGCAAGACACGCTGCACGGGGGGCACGCGGACCCAGAAGCCCCTGGAGAGTGCGGGCGCTGCCTTGCAGGGGCCCAAGGGCACACGGGCGGGTCGGTGACACCTGCCCGCTGGCCCGCCCCCAGGTCCCTGCCTGGAGCAGCGACACTGCACCACCTCTGCCCAGCACAGGCTGTGTCAGCTCCCCACCGCCGGGACACCTTCAGAGAATCCCGAGCAGGTGGGCGAGCAGAGCAGAGAGGAGCGCCTGGCCCCCTCCACGAGAGCAGCGGGCTGAGGTCGGCGCTGGACGCGCCCAGCAGGCAGTGCAGACGCTGCCCCGAGCTCTGGGAAAGCACTGGACACGCTGCAGGGGCAGAGCACTCCAAGGCACGGCAGGCCCTCCCCGTCTCTCCACGCCATCCTCCGCCTGCACCACGGCGTGAGCGCCCACAACGCCACCCCAGTGCCGAGCAGCTCCGAGCTGGGCTGCGCTGGCTCAGACCTGACTCGGGGGGTGGGGGGGCTGGGGGGCACCTGCACCCCAAGGCCTGTGGCGTCGAGAGGCGGGGGAGGTTCGATCGGTGTGTCAAAGGCCACGGCCAGCGTGTCCCAGGGCAGCACCGCCCTCCCACATGACCGAACAGCTCTCGGGACTTTCCAGAGCGCGGGGCAGCCAGGGACTTTCCAGCCTGCGTGCCTGCTGGCCACAGCAGGAGCCGAGGGCTGGCTGCCGCCCCGGCCTCAGCTGGAGGCCCGGGACGCCACCGCCTGCACCACAGGCCTGGAGGGGGCAGAAAGCCCAGAAGAAGCAGGAGCGGGGGTCAGACCACCTGTCCCCTCAGAAGGCAGACAGTGCCCCCCACCCCCATGGCCCACCCCGCCCAGGAGGGCCCGACCCCGAGGCCCCTCTGCACGGCAGTAACGGCTGCGGCTCCGGACGTAGCAGCATCGCCTGTCTCTGCGGGTGCCGCACGGGGGCCTCGGGGCGGCCAGGCCTCCGTCCACAGGGCGGAAGCCGCTGCTCCCAGGAGGGGCCCAGAGGGTGTGGGGGGCCCACAGCGGCTCCCCTCACAGGCTCCAGCGAGTCCGCCTGTCCACCCCCGGGAGGCTCCTCCCAGACAGGCCCGGCTGCTTCTCTGGCAGAACGCAGAACGCAGTCCAGCGGCCCAGAGGCCAGCGCAGCGCGAGTGGCTGGAACAGGCAGGGAGAGGCCCCCAGGGCCCCAGGATCCCCACCGTCCCCAGCCACGCCGGCTCGGTCCCAGGCCTGCGCGCGGCCGGGTGGCCCCGACGGGAGCTCGCCTAACTGCGGGAGAACCCGGCTTCCCCGCCCGGGTCCCTGGCCTGTCGCTCGGCACCGCCGACCACAGCCCCTCCTCCCGGGCCCGGCTCATCTCCCGAGCACAGTGCCCTCCCGGCCTGTCCGCACTCCGGCGGGGCAGGGGCAGGCTCCCCTCCCTCCTCCTGGCCACGTGCCGGCCCCTGGTCTGGACTCGCCGTGTCTCATTTGTCCCTCCACCGGGGGGCGGGCGCATGGCCACGGTGAGCCTCGTGTGCGAGCGGCCGCCCAAGACGCCGTGGCAAAGGGCGCCCGTCAGGAAGAAGGCGGCAGGTGACCGGACACGCTCTGGCACCTCTCGGCCCCCGAGCTGCAGGGCCAGGGCCAGGCGACCGTCACTCAGAAGCCCGAAGTGCCGGCGCAGGGACACAAGCCACCTCGCCTGGCGGAGAGGCAGGCCACGGAGACGCCTCGAGCGCCAGCCCCTGCCTGCCCGGCCAGTGCCTCTCCGTGACCCCAGGAAGCCTGTGCAGGCGGCTGCTGCAGCACCCGACATCGGCGCAGCTCCCAACGGGAAAGCCTCGTCTGCAGACCTGACAGAAGCCCCACCGAGCCAGAGGGCTGCTTTCCTGCACGGACGGGACCCGCTGCGGCGGCTCGTGGGCCGGACGTGCCCCGCCACGCCGCCACCCCCACGGCAGGGGCCACACCCCAGGCCACAGGCCAGGAGACTGAGGCCACGCCACGCGGGGTCCATGGAGCGGGTCTGCGCTCCGCACGGCTGGGTCTCCAGTGCCGGCTGGCCCCCCCACAGACGTCGGAGAGGCAGACCCAGGTGGTGCGGTGCTATGCAGGCTCCGGGCCACCGCTGTGCGTGGGAAGGGACTTCCTCCCCGGGAGGCTGTGCCCGCGCAGGAAGGCCCTACCTCGTACTCTTTGAGGGTCCCCTTCCAGGTGCAGCCCTCGCTGGGGCAGACGGCCGGCAGGCTCTCCACCTCCCTGCGGGCAGCATTGTCCGGGAACGCCTGCGGAGAGGGTGGCCACGCGGTGAAGCCTCCTCCCGCCCGTGCCGCCGACCCCGCGTGACCCGGTCCTCCGCCCTCTGCACTCAGCCCGTCCCGACTGGGCGCACGGCAGCAGTGGGTCCCCTGCAGCGGCTGACGTCCCACCCACCCTCGGTGTTACAGGGGATGCGAGGCGCTCTCCGGTCAACGTTTCAGCCGAGAGACTCTCCACTCACCGAGCTGCTCTCCAAAATCGAGATGCCCTCTTCGTAGATGCCCTCCTGCACACAGGCAGCGCAGTTCTGGGGCCCGGAGCTGGGGGGGGGGACGCTGCGTGAGAGCTGCTGCCGAGGGCACGAGGTGAGCCCTCCGGCCCACGCCACCCCACGTGTTCTCACCGTTCCCGCGTCAGGACACGCACGGGTCAGCGTGAGGCTCGGGAGGTGCAGAACAGGGAGGAGGCCGGCTCCTCGGACGGCCACCCCTCTGCGCGCAAGGCGCTCCCACTCAGGGGCAGGCGCAGCCCACCTCGCCCCGCCACCAGTCCGAGTCCCCCCCACCCCCCGCAGGCCCGGGGCGGGCTCAGCGTGCACCCGTGGCCTAGAGCAGCGAGCTGGCGCTGCCGTGCAGGCGACCGGCAGAAACATCCGGGGCAGCACCCGCCCCCCACCCCCGCTGTCGCTGCCCCGCAGAGGGCCTCCGCCCCGCCCCCCACCCCGGTCAGCGAGGGCTCGCCTGCGGCACAGCTGGGGGGGCGGCGCACCTGCCCCACGCCCCTCCCCGGCCCTGCCCAAGCCCGCCTCGTGCCCGCCCGCCCGGTACCTGAGGATGCTGCTCAGGCAGGAGGAGCAGTAGCGGTGGCCGCACTGCGCCTGGAAGGGCCTGCGCAGGACGTTGCTGCAGGCGGAGCACAGGTACTTGTCCTCCAGCTTCGTCCCCAGGACGGTCTTCGCGAAGCCGAACTGCAGCGCGTCCAGGGTGCCGGGAGGGGTCACGCTGGCTGCGGCCATGGGAGCCGCGCCCCAGGCCCCACCGAGCCCTGAGGAGGGACAGAGCGCGTCACGGCCGTCCCGCCTCCACCACGACCCTCGGGGCGGAGGCCCCGGCCGGCCTGGTGGCCAGGGCTCCGGGGCGTCAGGCTGACCGGTGGGCGGGAACCTGAGAAGCAGGACTCGGGCGCTCTGGGCGCCCGGGGAGCGGCCCAGCCCCGCCTCCGTCGCCACACAGAAGGCAGGCCCGGCCGCGGAGGCGGCCTGCCCCCAGCACCCAGCTGGCACCCGCACGCCACCCTGCAGCCCCCGGCCGGCGGCTGTCCTTGACGTCACCAGTCTGCATCTGAGCGCGGGGGACGCCACCTCCCCGCTGACACTGCCCAGCAGCCCCTGAGCGTGAAGCGCTGTCCCCTCCGGGACACGGGAGACCCAGGCAGACCAGCAGCCTCTGCAGACACGGGAGGGCTCCCCTCCCGCAGTGGGAAGCGCACTCTCGAGTCTGCCCGCGGTCTGGGCTGGAGCTGCGGCCTTCCGGCCAGGAGGCAGCGAGACGAGGCCCCTCCCAGGAGGAGACGGGTCCGCTGGGAGCAGCGATGCCACTCGGAGGCTGTCCCGCTGCCCTAAGCTGGCCTGACACCGCAGGACACAGCGGCAGGCGGGGGTTGCTCTGCGGTGGGCCCTGGCCCTGGGGAGAAGCCTCACACCCCGGGCCCTGCGGGGCTCACGACAGCCTCCCAGCCTGCAGAGACCCCCAGCCCCGGGCAGACGCTGTGCCCAGGGCCACTCCACGTGAGGGCACACTTGTCAGTCGCTCGCAGTCCACGTGCTTTCCGAACTCGGGGCCACCCTGGACCCTGGTCCACCCTCCCACACATCCCACGACCGGACGGCCCATCCGCTCCCGCCTGCGTGGCACAGACGCAGAGCGCGGGACGGCGGCCCCGAGGAAGCACTGCTGGGGCGGAGGCCGACCGCACAGCCCCGCTGCGCCGAGAGCGCTGCCCGGGCGCCGCACGGGGAGACAGGGCACGCCCGCAGCCACACCTGGGCTCCCTCTGCGGCCGGTCCCACGCGCTCGCGGGGCAGGCCCCCCGTGCTGTCCCGCTCTCTCCTGGTCACGCTACCACACGGACCCCACGAACCGCTCGCGGTTTACAATCACTGCTCTCGCTGCGCTAGACACGGGGCTTAAAGTGTCGCTGAGAAGAAGAGGGGGCCACGGTCTGCCGGCCGAAACTGCGCTTCGTACGTGTTGCGACAGACGGAGCAGAACAGGAAGCGCGAAGGCCTCGGGTCACAGCGCCCCCTACAGCGCCGGGCGCAGGAGGCAGGCTGCGTGCTGGCGCCGGGCGGGCGCCGCCGCTCTTCAGAGCTCCAGCTGGAGAGCGCCAGCCGCGTCCTCAGACCGGCTCTGCTCTTCGCGCCCACGCTCCGCCCGCACACCCGGACGCGGCCGGGGCCCAGCTCTCGGCTGGCCGGCCGCACCTTCGGTGGCAGGGGCGCCCGTGTTACAGCTCCATGGACTGGCTCCTGCCCGACACAAAATCGGCCCGACACACGGCTGGGCCTCGGCCTCGGCCCCTGTGCTCCCCGGGCCTGGCGGTCACAGCCGCCCGCCACGCGGGAGGGAGGGTGCGAACTCACCGGCACCAGGGCGCCAGCCACGGGCCAGATGAGCGCGGGGTGCCCACGCGCACCCTGGGGTTCTCAGGTCCTCGAGGTTCCATCCGAACCTCACCACCCATCAGTGCGTCTGAACTTTCCGAACCGTCACGGGAACGGCACTAGGACAAAGGTGCCGTTCCAGAGTGGACCGCTCCTGCAGCGCCTGCCCACACCCTCGAAGCAAACCTGCATATCTCTGGCCCGTCGAACCTCCTTCCGGCAGAAGCCACGCCGGCCCCCCACCCCGCCCCCCGCACAGGCGAGCCCGGGAAGGGGCCTGCCCTTGGGGCAGCAGCCACGGGGGGCGGCGTCCTGAGCAGGCCGACCCGGAACCAAACGCCCTGCTCGTTCTTTCGAGCTCCCACGTCACCTCCCAACCCCGACTCTGAGGTGAGCTGGTCGCAGCCGAGACCCACGGGCCCTGCCCGGTCCCAGGGCCTCACGCTCGGCTGCCCTGCCCCAGACACACTCCCGACGTGGGCGCGCCACCTGCCACGGCAGCCGCCCCTTTGTCCAAAGGCCCTTCACCACGTGCAAGGCCGGTCTGCAGAGCGGCTTCGGCTGTGCGCATCGAGGCCGGGCAATGCCACCCCCGGCGGGGGCGCGGGGACGGCGGGGACTTGGAGGTGCAGCGTGTGATGTACGGGACGCGTCTGGCCGCCGTCCAGTCCCCGGCACAGAGCTCCCAAACCCTGGGGCCTCGGAGAGCGCAGGGGACAGACAGAGCAGCACCTAGTCACTCCCGAGCCCTCTGGACACCCCCCCAGTTCCGGGGGGGGGCCTGCAAACTGACTTGATGGCCAGGGGCCGTGCGCTGCCCAACCGTGCTTCCTGACGGAGCCCAGAAAAGCCCCGCAGGGCCGGGTTCGGGGGGCGCTCGGGGCGGGGAACGCACCTCGGGCCGGCAGGGCGGCACGCCGGAGACACAGGGAGCCCTGCCCGGCCCGCACCTCCCCAGGTGGCTGTCTCTCGCTGGGTGGCCGCCGTGCCTGCCTGACCGCCCCAAGAGCAGGCCGTGCTGGCGCAGTGGCCGGTGCTGCCCAGACCCACGTCCCCTCAGCCGCGCGGCACAGGCTTTGGTGGGGGCGGGGCCCGCGCTGCCACCCCACCGGGCCTCACCCAGCGTGTCCCCGAGTGCCAGCACGAGCCTCACAGATTCGCCGTCCCTCCGAGGGCAGCCTCTGCCCTGCACGGCGCTGGGCTCCGCGGCCGGGCTCGCCTGGCTCTGCCCGAGACGGCTGTGCCGCGACAAGCCCACGTGAGGGACACTCAGCCCCCCACGGCCTCAGTGTGAGCCCCTGACGAGGGCACGCACGTCCCACCCACGACTCCGCACCGAGGCCGTCTGTCCTCAGGCCAGCACCACGCCCCGCAGCCGCCCCCTCCAGGGCACACGAGGCCGGGAGGCCTCCTAGCCCCGCAGCCAGGCCCCTTCCCTGCGCGCCGACACAGGTCCGCTCCCGTTCACCGCCGGGGCGGCCAACGGGGAGGCCAGCTCATCACGACACAGCACTTCTGTCCCAACTCACGGGACCCAGATGGCCCCCACACTGCTCTCATCTGTGTCCCTGTCCCCCGAGTGTGGGTGTCCAGGGCTGGCGCACACCCCCCTCAGCTGCCGGGGCCCGACTCTTATTTACCACGCATCTCATCCGCCCCCTCCGGCGTGCCCACAAGCCCAGCGCCTCTCCCCGCCACCAGCCGCCGGACCCTGACCAAGCTGCTACTGCCAGGCCCTGGCCCGGTCTGCGGGGACCAGGCTCGCTGCTGCAGCCTCTCCAGGCCCTCCTGGCCACCAGAGAGGCCTCCATCGCAGCTGGGCCGCTAGCTCCTCAGCAAGACGTCCCCAACTCCGCCCTGCCAGCCGGAGGGTCTCTGCTCATGGGGCGGCCTCCCCGGACCCTCACTGACTGTCCCTTCTCGGATGCTCGCGCCAGGAGGCAGGGCCGGGAGGGTGGGGAGCAGGGACCCAGGCCCGTGCAGCGGGTACATGAGCGACTCCCTGCTGCTCCCCAGGCTCCCAGCCCTGTGCACCCACTACCCAGGCCCAAAGCAGGGCCCCTGCTCCTGGGACCCGTGCCGGCCATTCCTGCTAGCTGAGTCACCTTCCGCCCCCCCTCCCACCCCCACCCTGACTGTGTGTTCCCGTCTAATCACTGCCAGTCCTCGAGACCACCCGTGTGAACGCCACCTCCACCCCTGCTGGGCCCCGCAGGGGACACGGTCTCCACCCTGCTCCTCATCGACGCCCGACACATCTCAGCTGTCACTGCGCCCAGGCTTAGCTGCTGGGCAGTGGTGTACCCTTCCTGTGGACACGCGGCCCAGCACACGGGGAGGACGGGGGCACCCCGAGCAAGTGCAGACTCTTGGCATAACTGTGCGGCCTGTGGGTACATTTTTCCGGACTTTGCTCCCTGGCCCTTCCTGCACTCCCCTGTTCATGCAGGGGAACCCACCCGCCAGGCCACACCCAGTCAGCATGGAACAGCTGGAGGATGGGTGGGGGGGCTGGCGTTCCCCACGTCGGGGGTCGGGGGCAGGGCAGACCCGACGCTCAGGTCTCTTCGTTGAGAAAGTGCTTTTTCTAGCAACAAGTGGTCACTGTGAATCCTGTGCCCTAGTCCCCAGACACTGTCAAAACAACATATTCCTCAGGTCCCCAGAGGAATGGCATTCAGGTTAATTTCCCCAGTAAGCTTAGAAAGTCCTAGAGAGAGAGGCCCAGGGGACAGCCCCTCCCCCACGCCACTGCAGCAGACAGAGGCCCGCCTGCTGCCTTCCCTGTCCACCCACCACCGGCTCTAATGTCCCGGCTCCAGCCGCAGATCACGCAAGGTGCTGGGGAGACGGGCGTCACTGCTCATGGGGTCAACAGGGCCTCGGGGCGCAGCACAGCCTCAGGTGGCAGAGGTCTGGGCGCAGGGGACACAGGAAGGGCTGCCCCGGGAGAAAGGACCAGCAGGCACAGAGCAGAGGCCCAGGAGAGCCTTCGGGAGCTGCAGCCCGGGGGCCTGAGTGGGGGCGCAGGCTGGGCCTGGAGAGCAGCGGCTGGGACGTGTGAGAACACTGCCAGCTTCTGCGGCCGGGAGACGGCTCTTGGGAAAGCAGCTATTAGGATTGTGCTCGTTTGAAATTCAAGCAACAGTACATTTTGTGGTACGTAAATTATACTGCAATAAAGCTGTTTGAACAACACTCAAGCAACAATTCCGGGTTGGCTGGGACCACTTAACATCGCAGCTCTCCACCGTGATAAGCTGCCCCTGGGCACCTTGGTGTGGGCTGGGAGTCAGAGCCCACATGGGCCGGCTCTGCTAGACTCTCACCCAGTGCCTGCTCTCGTGAGCAGCGGTCCTGGGGCCTCCACGGTCGCCATCGAGGACCGCCCGGCTCTGTGACCCAAGAGCCTCCCCCCGCACCGACTCCAGGCTCCATCTCTCGGGCAGCTGCCTCCACGCTGGATCCCGGCGGGAGGCCCGTGCACCAGCCAATTCCATGTCCTCACCAGCCACCTCCAGCAGCGTGGGCCGCGTCCCGCCCCCTGGCGCTCCAGTGCGAGAGGGGACCGGCGCGCCGTCCCAAGGAGCGCGCCAGGTTCAGAGGCCCGAAGAGACCTCCCGGCTTCCCCGGTCCGGGGGTGACTGCGGGATGACCCGACACCCCGACCGCCACCCTAACGTGAGCGGCCCGAGGAACGCTTCCACGAACAGCAGAATGAATGGGAGGCTGGGGCCGGCGGCGAGGGCGAGGGCGCGGGCGCCAGGGCAGGGACAGGAAGCGGGGTTTGGGGGCAGGTGGGTGGGCGGACGGCGGGGGGGCCGGGGGTAGGCCGCGGGGGGCGGCGAAGGGAGAAGGGCCGGCACAGAGGCCCGAGCGCTGCCCCGAGGTGCGGGGACTCGTCCACACCCCGACAGGTCGGGAGGCCCCTCTGCGGGCAGGAAGAGGGGACCAGGGAGGGGCAGGTGAGCCCACCGCTGAGGCCGAGGAAGGAAGGGGTGAGACGCCCACAGGCCGCAACGGCGGCTCAGGGCAGCGACGCTGGGGAACAGGCTGTGCTGTGCGCCCAGGCCCTGACCCTGCATCGTGACCCGGCGTTGTGGACCCCGCGCCGGGCCCCCGCGGTGTGGACCCCCGGCAGGGCCCCCGCGGGCGTTCGCGAACTTTCCTGCGTCGGCCCCGCGCCGACTTTCAGTTTCCGGTTCCCGCGCCTCGAAAAATCCCCTCGGGCCCGCGCGGCGGCGACAGCAGCCCGGCCTCCCTGCCCGGCCTCCCAGCGTCGCGCGCCCCCGCCCAGACCGCGACCCCCGACCCCGACGTCAGCCCAGGCGGTCCGACTCACCAACGGTCGCCGCGCGCCTAGAACTGCGCTCCCGCCCCGCCGGTGCCGCCGTCGCCGCCGTCGCGGCCGAGGATCCACCCCCGAGCCCTCCTGACTGACTGACACAAGAGCCTACCAGAGCACCCGGGGAGCCGCAGCGCGATCCGATTGGCCAGATTTCTCCCCCGCCCCTCCACCTCTACCGTCCTTTGACGGACTGACGAAAAAGCCTACCAGAAGCACACAAGGAGCCGCAGCGGGCGCCGATTGGCTGGAGGTGTCGTGACGCACGACTTCATTCATTCACCTCTCCGGTTTCCCCAGCGGGGCTCGGTTTCTGCGGAGCTCCGTGCGCCACGAGAGGATGGGACTCCCGCAGCAAACCCCTCGCTGCCCCTCACCTCTGGAGAACCTGACCGGTGCCCACGAAGGGTCACGCCCAGCCCGAGGGAACTGCGGGCGGTGCCTTCCCCGCCACGCCCCCCCCTCCCCAGCTTGAGTTAGGTTTATCAGAAAAAGAACGAAAACGCCCCTCTCCCTTCCAGGGTATGAAGGCGACGGGGTCTCCTCTGGGGAAGTGTTCTAGAATTAGATAGTGGTGACGGTCGCCCGATATTACGGATGTGCAAATGACACGATTGTATAGTTTAAATGGGAGAAGTTTATGTTACGTGAATTTTACCACCAACAAAAAAATGCACACCCTATGGCCTCCAGACACACAGAAATGTGGAATACAAATGGGAGGACCTGGAGACAAGGCAATGGTCTGGGCCAGAAAGAAAGGGGCAGCGCCGGGAGGGCGGAGTGCTGACCCCAACACTGCCTCTAAGTGTGCAGGACCTGGGGCCAGCCAAGGGACAGTCAGGACCGAACTGGTGATCTCTCCATTTGGGGAAGCTCGGCCTGTCTAACTAGCTGACAAACAGCATCTCCTCTCATACCAGTGGCCGGAGAGCGGGAATTCACTTTTCATTTCGCAGAAGAGGGAACAGAAGCTCAGAGAGAGAAGATCCCTTACGCCGACTCACACAGGGCATCTGGCACCTCCACCCCAGGGATCATCCGAAGCAACTGCCGGAGGGTGGACTAAGCCGAAGAATGGCAGGCTTTGAAGTTCTCTGACGTGAACAGCCCACGTGGGGTCGGAAGTGCTTGCATCATGCTGCCTAAGACCAGCCGGTTTGCCGTTGGAATTCCCCCACCCAGAACACCGCGTCCCTGGAAAACTGCAGCAGCCAGGCCGCCCTGCCTCCGATACAAGTTCCGGACTGGACGCTGAGTTGGCCAGAAGCCACCGTGGAAGCCTCCCACCTGCAGCCACGCGGCTGTGCGCGGTCTCAGGTCTGGGGAAGTTTCTCCTCCCCATCTCTGGGAGCCCAGCAGACGCTGGGCGGGAAGTCGTCCTCTTGCAAAGAAGAGGTTCCGTTGCAGCACCTGCTTCCTTCGGGGTAAGAGTTAGGAAATCATCCACCTACCTCTGCAGTGAGTTCCGGGAGTGTCACTCCTCCAGGCCAGGCCCGGAGCAGAGGCATTGTCTGCCCAGTGTCCAGAGACTGCATGAGCAAGGCCTTGCCCGCTGGGAGGCAGCCAGCCGCCTGTGGACGTGCCAGCACTTCTAGCATGAAGACACTTTTGCTCGTTGTAAACGGTGCCGCTTTTGCAGCATCTTCATGCACACACTTTTTTTTTTAAATTCAACTCTGACAACAGGCTTACACAGAGGGAGAGGGAGCCTTGGTGGCATGGCCCTGACCAGAAAGTGGCCGCCCCGCCCCTTCAGTCAGCTGGGAGGGGTGACATCTCTGTCCTGGCAGGCTGGAAAGGGATGACTCACTCTGGTCTTTGGGCAGTTCAGGGGATTCCCAGTCAGGTTCCTTCCTGCCAAAAAGAAAGCAAAACTCAGTGCACAGAGACAGCTCCAGCTGGGGAGGAGCCAGGAGGCACCTGGGACAGCCCTGGGAGGCGACCCAGGCTGGGGTCTGGGGTCAGGAAGGGTGCAGGCCTGGAGCAGCTGCCCTGGGCTTCAGCACCCCTCCCAGAGAGAAGCGTGGGCCTGGCTACAGATCAAGGGCAAGGCCGTGTGGCCACCTGCCCTCTGCCCTCAGGCCAACCAGGGCAGGAGAGGCCCCATCGGCTGCCCACTGGGTGTGCAGACCATGGTGGGGGTGGCTAGCACTGCCGCCCACTCTGCCTGAAGGCAAGCAGCTCACCCCCTCTCCTGCCTGTGACAGCCCCACCTTTCATGGGCAGTCCCCTCCCAAGGCCCTCACCTCACGTCCTTCACTCCCTCAGGTGTTTGGGAGGAGAGACACCAGCTTGCATATGGGGCCAGGAGGCAGGAAGGGTGACCTGGGCCCCCACTCAGGACCTGGAGGTGAGATGTCCCACGTGTGCCCCGCGGGCTGTCCCCAGAGCCTCCAGGGGCGCAGCCACCTCGCCGAGTACAACCCACTCCCCACCTGAGAGCTCTCCTCATCTTCTGATTTCCCAGACACTTGAAGACCGACCCTGGAGCAGCTTCTAAAATGAGATGGTTTCACTCTCACTGCACCGTCTTCTGAGGGGCACGCTTCCAGAAAGGCGGGCGCCCGCCAGCTCTGCAGCAGAATTCCCCTGCGCTGGCGCCAGCCCGGAGGGGCTCCCCCTCTGCCTCCCCCACAAAACGCACAGCCAGGCCACCGCTCCCTGGGGACAATCCCTGAGGTGAGGAGGAGCCACGGGGTGGGCTGCCCCGCCCCCAACAGCACCAGTGCTCTGGTCCAGGAGGTCACCCAGGACTGCAGGGAGGAGGACTGGAGACCCCGGTGGGAAGGGTCTGCCCAGGGCCCCCCGCTGGCAGCGGGAGCCCAGGGGCAAAAGCACAGGGCGCAGAGCTGGGGCAGGACAATTTTCACGTCCCTTCGAGTTCTCTATACACTGGGCAAGGACACGCAAAGTAATGAAGGGGGGGCGTGTGCACCGTTCACAGTCCCACACTTTTTAAAGCCACGGACAATATTACCTAATCAAACTACGACCGTGTTTGATGAACAGACAGTCACTTCGGAAGGTCGCTTCTGGAAAACACATAAGTACCGAGGAGAAAGCAAAGATCACCCCAAACTCCCTCTCCAGAGACAAGCTCTGCCTCGACTCCCTACCCGCCTCCCTTCCCGCAACCCCCGAACGCTGCTTCCACCCCACACTCTGCCGCGCAGCGGCGGGTACGCGCGCGCCATCTTCCGGCTGAGGCTGGAACTGCGGGCGATCCCGCTCAGGCCCCGCGCGTGGGCTGGCTCGCTGCCGCACCTCATTTCAACTTCCTGTCTTCGAACCCGCAAACTCTGAGTCCGCTCACCTCGCACTTGAACTCAGCAAGTGAGGTCACCTGGCCGAGCTCCGCAGCTCAGAAGGCTCCTGAGGGTGCCTCTGAGGGTGTCCCCTGCACCCTGCCGCAGCAGGCCTTCCCAGCCCCACGGGGGGGTGGTCCTCCCTGGACGCACTCTTCAGCCCAACTGGGACCCCTGCCCCTTTGACCCTTGTCCTGCTTCCCGCCTACCATCCTTTCTTGCTTCCCCAGCCGAGGCCCAGTGCACTGGAGAAGCCGATGGCCCTCCACCACCGCCAGGCCATTCACTCACTCCCAGCCTCACCCGAGGCCAGAGGACAGGGTTGGACACCAGAAGGATCCTTTCAGACAGCCCTCCTCCCCAGGACTAAGGCCGTTCAGGGGGGGTGTGCGCAGCTGAGCAGAGGCAGCAGGGATGGGTGGTGGGGGAGGCACAGGCGCCTGATCCGTCGGTGCCCTGCTGGTAGCAGGGGTCACAAGAACGTGAGTGGCAGAAGCCTCTGCGGCATCAGGCCTGGACTGCTGACCAGAAGCCGGGCGGGACGGTGGCTGTCCTGGCAGACACCTGCAGGGACAGAGGACGCCTAGGACCAGATGCCCCATCTCCAGGCCCCACCTGACAGGGTGAGCACAGCACCGCGTGCTCATGCACCTGCGCACGCCGGGAGGCCAGCCTTGCTCTGCCAGGGACCCGGCACTGGGTTCGCTCGTCCGAGCGTTGGTCAGATTCGCCGAGCGGGATATTTTAACTGCCGTCAGATAAGGCCGCTGTCTGTGTCCAGGCAGACTCTTCCTTCGTTCCACTCTTCTTGGGGCGCCTTGGAGTGACCACAGGCATTGTTGGGACCCCCACTGTGAGAATTAATAAAGAAAATCTCAAATAGAATTTGGAGTGGGCGGGCCTGTGGGGTGAGTTCTTCCATCCTAACACTCAGTGTCAATCACCCCAACAGGAAGAGAAATGTGCATCTCCAACAGATGTCTTTTAAGTTACTACCCCAGCTGGAGGAAGATTTTCTCCTAACCCAACAACAGCTCAGCCAATGAGGGACCATCACAACGCAGCCAATGAAAAGCCACTCTGTTTGGACTTCCAGGTTTCCTTCAATGGATTCTGTTTATAAAAACCCCTCCTGCCCTGGCTGGTGTGGCTCAGTGGATTGGGTGTTGGCCTGTGAACCAAAGGGTCGCCAGTTTGATTCCCGGTCAGGGCACAGGCCTGGGTTGCGGGTCAGGTCAGGTCCCCAGTGGGGGGCACACACGAGGCAACCATGCATTGATGTTTCTCCCTCTCTCTCTCTCTCTCCCTCTCTACCTTCCCCTCTCTCTAAAGTAAGTAAAATGTTTTTTAAAAAACCCTCCTCACTTCCCCCTTTCCTCTATAAACGAAGGTTCCTCTCCTTTGTTTTCCGACTTGCTTATGGTTTTGCAATAATCGCATGCCCTGAATTGTGATTCTTTACTGTTTCTAAATACAAGGTCTGTCCGGGGAAAGTCCAGCCATTGTTAACACAACGAGAACGGCTGGCGTGACATCACTGTGACCTGGCAGCCAAGGAGTGTGGACTGGAATGCTCATGCATGAACAATGACAACTTCACTGTACTAGTCAATGGGGGAGGTAGACACCAGTGAGTGAGCACGTGTACTGTGTGGCTGTCGCATTCAAAATGACTGACCTAGGAGAGCAATGAATCTGCACGCAACTTTGCATTAAGCTTGAACATCCCTCCATGGAAACTGTTGGGATGATTCAGAGGCCGCAGCTGTGGGCACCTGGTGCTTGGCAGCTTCATCACCACAACGCGCCCGCTCACGCACCACATTTTGTGCGGTCTTTTTGTGAAACGTCCAACACCCCGGTGACTCAACTCCCCTCAAGCCCAGATTTGGTGCCCTGCGACTTCTGGCTTTTCCCAAAACAAAACTCACCTTTGAAAGAGAAGAGACTTCAGACCATTTATGAGATTCAGGAAAATAAAACAGGGCAGCTGATGGCGATTCCACCAAAGATTTTGCAGAGCGTTTTTTTTGTTTTTTGTTTTTTTTTAAGATTTTTTATTTTATTTATCTTCAGAGGGGAAGGGAAGGAGAGAGGGAGAGAAATATCAATGTGTGGTTGCTTCCTGTGCATTCCCTGCTGGGAACTGGCCTGCAACCCAGGCATGTGCCCTGACTGGGAATCAAACCGTGATCTCTTGGTTCACAGGCCCACGCTTAATCCACTAAGCTACACCAGCCAGGGCTGCAGAGCGTTTTAAACAGTGGAAGAGATGCTGGGAGAACTGTGTGAGGTCCCAAGCTGCCTACTTTGAGGGGAACTGAAATGTCATTTTCCTATGAACAATGTTTCTTGTGTCTTGTATCTCTTTCAATAAATGTCTCTATTTGTCATAGTATGTGGCTGGATACTTTCTGGATGAACTCAGGAAACCACTTTTGTTGGTAAAATAACTGTTTCATTTTTCAGGTCAACACCACTAAGGGGAACTTGAGTCGAGAGACATTTGGTTGCAGCATATGGGACATTTTTATGTAGTTCACGGTCTTGCTGGCCTGTCCTGGGGTAGGTATGACTTCCATGGCTGCCAAGTACCCATCTACGCAGCACCCAGCACCGCGAGTATTGGGGAGTGAAGTAGAAATAAGGTTTGTTCTGTGAACCAGAAGTGAGTCTGTGCAAAATTCCTCTAATCGTGCAGTGTGTAAAATGGTAAGCAGAGGACTCAGGTCCGCCCAACTCCTGGACAGAATGAAAGTTATCTGCCCTGACGAAGGTGTTCCGTGATGCAGAACATACAGTTTAATTCGCCATGTGCTTCGTTCCCTTTTGTGCGGGGATTGCATTTATTAACGTTCTCGTACTTGTGCAGCGTACACCTCCCTGTAGGAATGCTACGGTGAACACCTCCACGCACAGCCCCGAGCGTTGCCCAGACCGCCATCGACGCACACAGGTGCCAACTCGGTCAGACACACGAGAGAAAGTCGGAGTCATCGGTCTGTTCTTTCCACGAAACAATTCTGCAAAGTCACGAGGCGGCATTTAAAGAGAACAGCCAAAAATGTAAGCAAAAGCAGTAGAGATGCATTCATTCATCCATAGAATGGTTATTTTTCTGAATTTTGTGATGTTCGTGGCATGTCAGTGTTTTTTACGTTTATAATTTAAGCCTCCCCTTATACAAAACTATCATAAAAATGACCGTAAAATATTAGTTAATGCTCATGTAGTATACAAAGATAATTTTTCTAACTTTGGTGTTACAATTTTCCTTCTTTATCTTTTTTTGGATTTTATTTATTTTTAGAAAGGGGAAGGGAGGGAGACAGAGGAGAGAAACTTCGTTTGGTTGTTTCTCGCAAGCCCCCTACTGGGGACCTAGTTTACAACCCAGGCACACGCCCTGACTGGGAATTGAACCTGCACCCTTTGGTTTGCAGGCCGGTGCTCAATCCACTGAGCCACACCAGCCAGGGTCCCTTCTTTATCTTAAAAAGAATCCTTCCCTTAGTTTTATATGCCCAGTCTCTGCACCACGTGACCCCAACTCCAGAAAAATAGAGCTCCAGACTGCATGCAGGGCAACAAAACAACGGGACGAAGCAGAACCGAAGTTCCGCCACAGAAAAACTGAGGCGTATACATTTCCCTTGCACCCAGTTTGTGAACAGATATCCCCATTATCCGCGCCCCCTCCTCTACTCGAGTCCCCTCTTCTCGCTTTCCCTCCCCCGCGCACAGCACCCCGTCCCCGCGTTCCCACACTCCACCCGCCGCGCTTCTCCCTCCCGCCCCATTCACGCCCCTCCGCGCCCCTTTCCGCGCCCCTTTGCGCGCTCCCTCCGCGCCCCCTTCCGCGCCCCCTTCGCGCCCCCTCCGCGCCCCCTTCCGCGCCCCTTCCGCGCCCCTTCCGCGCCCCCTCCGCGCCCCTTCCGCGCCCCCTCCGCGCCCCCTAGCGCACACTCCGGGCCCTGACGTCCCACCCTTACGTCACGCACCGCCCCCGCGTTTCCCCCGGACGAGCCGGGCAAGCACTGGCCCCGAGCCGCAGGAAGTGCCCTCCCTCCCGGGCCGCCGACCAATGGGAGGCGGGGGCGGGGCCTTGACTGGCACCGGAAGCGGCGGAGCGACGAGGCGACGTCGCGTCTCCGGGTCTCGAGCAGCTGCCGCGGAGCCTCCCGACGGACCGCGGGACCCGCCCGCCCCGCCATGGCCGAGAGCGACTGGGATACGGTGACGGTTCTGCGCAAGAAAGGCCCCACGGCCGCGCAGGCCAAGTCCAAGCAGGTGCGGGCGCCGCGCCGGCCTCCCGACTCCGGAGCGGCCGGGCGGACCTGGCGGGACCGACGCGGGGCCGACCCCGGAGCCGGGGGCCGCGGTCGGGAGACCAGGGAGGGAAGGGGCGGGGACCGGGGCAAGAGAGACAGTCTGTCCGGGACAGTCCAGGGCGGACGTGGGGCGTCTGGGGTGAAGACCGGCAGAAGGTAGGACTGAGGACGGTCGGGCGATAGCGGGTGGGTGGGGGATGGGACGGCATCCTGGGGCTGGGGCAGGGCAAGGCGGGGTGGGGGGGGGGGGGCTGGAACGCGGAGGACAGCGGGGGCGTGGACCGGGGCCTGGCCGGGATGGGAGCAGGAGGGTCATGGGTTTTCCAACCGATGGTACAGGCCTGGGGTTGGCGTCGCGGCAAGATCCCGAGACCTTAGATTTCTGGGTGCGACATGGACATCGAGGGCGAGGCGGAGGGAGGACAGGGCAGGATTGTGCGGGAGGACCTTGGGGCGGGAACGGGGATCTTGGCGCACGGATATGGGGCCGGGAGGGGTTGGAGGCCCCGAGGAGAGTCTCTCCGGTCCGAGGCCGCCTGTGTCACCCACGGGGGCACGCTGCAGTCCGCAGAGGCTTTCCGCGTCCAGGCTGAGGTAGCCTCCCCATCTTGCGAGTGGAGATGAGCCCTGAGCGGTGTTTGGGGGCAGACGGTTCCCAGCCCTGCTAACCTGTCCAGGGCCATCTGTGAATCCGACGTAAAGGGGGACGGTGGTTCAGCCACCATCTCGGCTCTTTTGTGCCCACAGGAGCCTTAGACACGCAGCGCTGGGTCTGGGCTAGGGTTGGCTGCGGTCCGGTGACCAGCCCTCACCCACCTGTCCTGGGCTGCTGCTGCACAGTCACAACCAAGTTCGCTCTTTTTTTCCGAAGGGAGCTCAACAGCCACAGGCCAGGAATCCCATGAACAGGCCTGGGAAGTGTCCTTGAACACTTCGCGCCCAGGAGTGCCCGACAGCCACTTCCCCGAGTGTTAGAGGCACCGGGAAGCGCATCGCTAGTCTTGGACTGCAGATCGGGGGTGCCACTCTCCGTGGCGTGGGGAGCGGGGTGGTGCAGGCTCCCGGCGCTGCGCCCTCTCTGTCGCGGGAGCCCGAAGCCCTGAGGTGGCCAGAGCAGGGCGGCGGGTGTGTGCAGGAGAGCCGGTCTGCGCCCGGTGTGGACCTCTGAAAGGAGCCGGTAGCGCAGCCGGGACGGAGTGGATCCCGGTTATTGCAGCAGCAGCAGCTTGTTGAGAGTTGCCTGGGGGCTTGGCCGAGGCGGCTTTGTGTCCCGGCCCCGGTGTCCGGCCTTGCAAGAGCCCGGCCCCGCCCACACCTGGGACTGCTGGGCTCAGAAAGCACGGGGGGGGGGGGGGGGGGGGGGGGCGCTGCCCGGCTCACAGCAGCGTGCACCTCAGAGCTTGTCCTCACCAAAGCTTTCCCTGCTTCTCCAGGCCATCCTCGCGGCCCAGAGACGAGGAGAGGATGTGGAGACTTCCAAGAAATGTAGGTGCCTGTGCTTCCGGTCGGGGCGAGGGCGTGGGGGTGGGTCCTCTGTGTGGACGAGCCCTGCGGCCCGGGTGTCTGGGTGGCTGCTGGTGGCCGCCGCAGGGCTGGGAGTGTCTGGAATCTTATCCGAGCAGCTGTGGCCGCAGGGCCCAGCCGGGAGGAAATTCTGGGCCCCGCGCTCTGAAACCTGTGAGGTTCTCATAGCGTGTGGGTGGCCCGGCCTGCCGGGTCACCTGGGCGCCGGGCGCCTCACCTGTAGCACGGAGAGGGCTGGAAAGGGCTTTCCTTGGCGCTGGCCGCAAACCCTCTGCTCTCGCCTCCCACCGGTCCAGGGGCTGCCGGCCAGAACAAACAGCACTCGATCACCAAGAACACGGCCAAGCTGGACCGGGAGACGGAGGAGCTGCACCACGACCGGGTGCCCCTGGAGGTGGGCAAGGTGATCCAGCAGGGCCGGCAGAGCAAGGGACTGACGCAGAAGGACCTGGCGACCGTGAGTGTGGCGGCCCCTCCTCCCGGGCTGCAGACAGGTGGGTGGGGTGCAGGGGGCCTGCACTTCCGGCTCTGTCTGCCTGGTGACTCCGGGGCTTCAGTTTGCCCTCCCCCTTGCCCCCGGGACCCCCAAAGGCCTCTGGGGGAGCCGCCTGAGATGAGGTGACCCCAGAATGTCCAACAGCTTCCGCACTGAGTCCCCGGGCCCTTCACTGTCACAGAAGGTGGTGTCCCCGGGGCCGTCCACGTGCGTCCTAGTTTTGCAGTGTTTCCTCATTGAAGTGACGCACATGGAATCCATCTCTTTAGAAAATCAACGAAAAGCCGCAGGTCATTGCAGACTACGAGAGTGGACGAGCCATTCCCAACAACCAGGTTCTGGGCAAGATAGAGAGAGCCATTGGTGAGTGTCCTCAGCCTTCTCTGGGGGACTGGGTGTGAGGGCCGCCCCTCCCGGGGGCTGGTGAGGATGAGGGGCAGAGAGTCCCAGGCTCCGAGAAAATTCCCAGGAGTGGGCTGTGGCTCTTCCCCTTTCCCGTCTCCTCCACCACCCTCCCCCCAGGCAGGCATCCTCTGCGGCTGTTCCCGTTCCCACACGCCCCGCCCTCTGCAGTATCAGCTCAAGCCCCGGGGCGCTCGCTCTGGGCAGTTCAGGGGCGACAGCTCTGAGCCTCCGGTCAGCCGGCGTGGGGAGCCCAGCCAGGATCGGGGCCCGCTCGTCCCTTCCTCCCCCTTCCCCTCTCCACCCCTCTTTCCTGTGGGGTGAGGGAACTGGTGTTTGGGGCCCAGTGGGCGCCCTCTGCCCCCTCAGGGACCGTGGGTGGTGACGCCGTGGTGCGCCACGTCCTGTGGGGCTGCAGGGTCAGTGGCTGTGGCGGCCCTTGCAGGCCTCAAGCTGCGGGGGAAGGACGTGGGGAAGCCCATTGAGAAGGGGCCCAGGGCGAAATGAAGACGAAGCCTCGGAATCGGTGCGTCCCAGCTGACCTCGTCCGGCTGGCCCCCTTGACCCCAGCGCGGGTCTCTTCACGTGGCCGAGCGGAACCTGGGTGTCAGCCCCGCCCGGAACCCTCCACCCGAACCTGCTGTCAAACAAAACCTTGCAACGTGTGTGCTTCTCCTGTCTTTCCTCCCTACTCCCAGTCCTCAGATCGCGGTGCAGAGCGCCACTGTCCCCTCCCGAGGCGTCGGCCTGGCTG
This sequence comes from Trachops cirrhosus, assembly GCA_028533065.1. Lineage (NCBI taxonomy): Eukaryota > Metazoa > Chordata > Mammalia > Chiroptera > Phyllostomidae > Trachops > Trachops cirrhosus. The sequence goes on from CM052540.1 coordinate 662,620, forward strand.
TGGGCGTGGCTCCTGGGGGCGCCGAGCGGGGGAGCCCCTCACGTGGGCGGGTGCAGGGCGGTGGGGTGGCCCAGTCGGGTCCAGGAGGGGAAGATCCTGCCTCCAGTCTGGCTGTTAGAGACGCTAATAAACGTTCGCTGCCCTCCCTGCTGGTGTGAATCATCGTGTCTGGGTCCCCCCTGCGCACCGTCGTCGTCCCACCCCTTAGGTGTACCCTTAGCACCCTCTCCCTTGGCCCACTCTGTGGGGGGGGGTGGTTTCCATGGCAAACACTGGGGGAGGGGTGGTGCCTGAGAAGCCCTGAGTGTCACCATCCGCCAGGACAGTTAGTGGTTGTGGGCTGGCCTCTTGGCACGGGGCCCTGCACCCCGCCCTCCTTGGCCCTGACTTTGCAGCCACGGCCTTCCCCTCGGAGCCCATTGGGCCCCAGTGTTGGGGAGCTGGCGGGCTGGGAGCCTCTGGCCCTCACCCCTCCTGGCCCAGATTGGTGTCCGCATCCCCCACGGGAGCGCAGAGCCCGACGCCCTCCCTGGGTCAGGAAGACTGGCTCCATCCTGCTGCACGAGGACGGTGTGTGCGCGGACCCCGACACGCCCTCAGACCCTCGGGGGGACCGCAGCTCTGCTCTCCAGGGACCTGCTCGGGAGCATCCCCGGGGCAGCAGTGAACGCTGCTTTCAGATGCGTCGTCTGGGGGACTGGGGGGACCTTGACCGTAGGATGGTGGGCCCAGGGACCCTTTCAGAGCAGTACACACAGCTGGGCTGGCGGGAGAGGGGCCACCCTCCTGGGCTGGAGAGTTTATTGTCGGGGTGAGGGCTGTGCCGGACCGGGGGTGGCGGGCCGAGGATGTCCACCCAGCCCCGGGGAAGGCGGCGTCCCTCCTGACCGAGGCCCACAGGATGTGAGAAGCTCGCCTGCGGAGCCAGGGTCGTCTCTGGGTCTACAGGTCACTGGTGACCAATGCTGGCAGGGTGACTCGGTCCTAGGAGGAGGAGAGGGGCCTGCTGGCTGCTGCTCAGGCCGAGAGGGTCCCCGCCCCACGGCTCTGTGCTCCAGGGACAAGCCGAGTGCAGGGCACGGCAGCGCCAACCCCGCCCCACCACCACCACACTGAAGAGGGTGTTGTCAAAGCCCGGGGCTGGGGCTGCTGTCCCGTCCTGGGAGGGGCAGCCCCCCTTCTTCCTCAGCCAGAGCCGCCCATGAGTCCGAGCAGCACCAGGAACACGAGGAAGAGGAGGGCACTGCCTACCGCAGCTGGCACCGCCGTGACCACTGCCGTGTCCCCTGTGGGCCGCAGGGCAGTAAACCCTGGGACTTGGGCCCTCCCTGTGAGCCCCACCCCTGAGGCCAAGATCGACGCCAGGGGACACCAGTCCCTGCTTCCCCCCGCGGGTTCCTGGGGTTCACTGCTGTAGATGGGGGCGCTGTGCCAGCACAGGCTGCAGGCCGAGGCTGGGGACCTGGCCGGCAGGTGAGGCTCCAGGCTGGCCACCACGGGGTGGTGAAGTGACAGCAGCCAGCGAGCACTCCGGGAAGAGGCCAGCTTCAGCGTGCGGCCTGACTGGCTCCCCCAGGGCCTGGCCACGCCCTGGGAGCAGTGCCTGCAGTTCAGGGGCCCGGGGAGGGGCCGGCGGGCATGGGAGGGAGGGGGTGGCGAAGGGCCCGGCCTCGGCGGCTCTCCCGGTCGCTCAGGCAGCCCCGTGGGCCACAGGCCACGGAGACCCAGGCCCAGAGCAGCATCGGCCAGCTTGGGCAGGCCTTACCCTGGCTGGGCACGGGCAGCTGGCAACGCTGCCCAGCCAGATACCCAACATCGTCCAGGGCAATGGGCCCCAGCGCTGGCTGGGCCCCCAGAGTGGCTTCAAACACGACCTGACCGGGAGAGGAGGGGCTCTGTGACCAGAGGAAGAAGACGGCCCCGCCTGAGCCCCCAGAGGCCCCCTGGCTCCGGGCGCCCGGCCTCACCTGGAACTCCTCGGCACTGGCCACCTCCACCCGGCCTTCCAGCCGCTGCTGCCGCAGGCGCCCGCCTGTGCCCCACACGGCCAGCTGGCCCCGGCTGCTGCGCAGCAGCACCCTCAGCTCGCCTTTGTCTCAGAGCGGGGGCCAGGGTGGGTCAGGCCCACTGGAGGCGGGGTGCCCCCAGGCCCCCGCTGCACCCACCGCCCAGGCGCCGCCAGCCGGGCCGACTCACGGAAGTGCTCCGGGAAGCCCATGTGGTACCAGAAGCGCAGGCAGGCGGCCTCGGGGGCAGGCAGAGGCTGGCTGTGCAGCCAGGCCGCCCGGCCCCCTGGGCCCAGCACGCCGGTTTCGAAGAGAGCCAAGTGGCCTGGGAAGGAGAGAGGGGGTCCCAACTGACTGTGTGGAGCGGGGCCCTGACCCGAGGCCTCGGACCTCGGGTGGAAGCCCGGAGGAGCCGGGCTGGCGGGCCCCAGCTGGGTGGGGTGTGTGCCCCCGGGTGGGTGCAGCCCAGGGCCCCCTCCTCGGCTCAGACCTACCTGCATCAGTGCCCAGGATGTGGTCCACGGGGGGCTGGGGGTGTCAGGAGGGTGTGTTTCCGCCGCTCCAGTCCCAGCTGTACCCACCCAGGCTGGGCCACGGCAGGTGGCTCCAGCCACACAGGCCAGTATCCAAGTCACAGGAAGCTGCAAGGAACCTGGGCAGTGAGCAGCACTGCCCCCGCCCCCATCCTGGGGCAGCACCGCTTTGGGGCAGCGCCTGCACGGAGCTGCCACCTCCCCGGCGTCACCGCACGGCAGGTCCCAGCGCCGGGCTGCAGGCCTCCCACCTGGCCGCGGGCAGGGCCCGTCCTGCGGGAGCAGGTCATCCAGGGCGGTGCAGGAGCGCTCAGCACCTGCGGCCGCGGCCTCAAACACCACCTGGGTGGGCACAGGGCAAGGTGGGCTCACGCCCGGCCTGGTCAGGACAGCCGAGGACTGGGCGCGGGCCGGGCAGGGCCCCGGCACTCCCCCTCCAGGCCCGCTGGGCCTGCACGCCCACACTGCCCAGGCGCCAGGCAGGCCCTCCGCGGTCGCTGATGCTGAGCGCCCGGAGCCTCTCCGCCTCCTCCACGTGGACCTGCAGGGCACCTCCCCGCCAAACAGCCAGCCCGGGTCAGCAGCGGTGGGGGAACCGTGCCCTCTCAGGGCCCCACAGCAGCGGGCTCCCGGGCAGCCTTGGTGCGGGGGGCTGGCGTGGACGCGCAGCCCCTCCTCCTGACAGCCCTCACCTGGGTTGTGGAGGCTCAGGTGGTACCAAAAGGTCAGGCAGGCGGGTTGGGCCAGGGGCCTGCGCTTCTCTGAGGTCAGGGAGGCCACGTGGCCGCGGGGCAGGGACTCTGGGCTCGTGTCCACTACCCTGTAGTGCCCTGGGTGTGGGCGCCAGCTTCAGCTTGCAGCCCCACCCCAGCCTGGCCCCTCCTCCCCGCCCCACCTTTGGCCCTGCCCCCAGCCCTCCGCCCTGCCCAGGCAGGCACCCTGAGCTGTCTCCGTAGTGTGGTCAGCGCCAGGGCCCCAGGCAGTCCGGCCGGTGGTGTTGGCCTGGTGGGTCCAGAGGCCCCCCGTGGAGAAGCCGCAGGCTGAGTCCTCAAAGGAGCAGCGCTCCGGGGCCCAGCAGGGCCCAGGCTGCACGGCCGCATCATCCAGTGCCATGGTGCCCTGGTACCCATCCCAGAGGCCCTTGAACAGCAGCTGGGGGCAGGGGGTGTCAGCACTGGGGCCTTGCGCTGCCCCCCGCCGCCCGCGAGCCGGACCTCACTTGGTACTGGGCACCAGAGTCCGTCTGGTGGTGGAGCGTGGCCCAGGCCTCGTGCCAGTGGTTGCCGTGGGTGCCTGTCTGGGACCACAGCTGCGTGTCCACCTTCCCGTCCTGCCTCATGACCAGGCGCAGTGTCTCTACAGGGAGAGGGGTTTGGAGGGGAACAGACCCCACTCCTGACAGCTCCGCACTCCATCCACAGCCCCCGAGGGGCACAGACACTCTGGGGCCACCGTGAGCCTCCAAGCCCTGCCCTGCTCCGGGCCACTCACCAATCTGGGGCCCGTGAAGGTGGTACCAGAAAGAGAGGCTGAGGGGCTTCCTGAGGGGCTGCTGCTGTCTGGGGCTGGGTAAGCAGGTGGGCCCCAGGGCCTCGGGCTGGAGGGTCCGTGGGGTCTGGGAGCATGAAGTGGCCCGTGGGGAGGGAGTCAGGGAGGGGCACCCTGAGCCTGGAAGCCACCCCACTCCTGGGCACTGCCTCCCTAGCCTGGGTGCCCCCGCCCTACCTTTGCCTGTGTTGTGGTCGTACCCGGGGCCCTGGCTCTCCACCCGGCGCCAGTGGGCATCTGTGAGGTGGCCGGTGTGCCAGCTACACGTGTCCGGCTCGAAGTTACAGAAGACCTCTGGGGGCGGGCGGCGGTGGCTCAGCACACCTGTGCCCACCCTGCACCCCTGCGGCCCCCCGAGAGGCGGGGAGACTCATTCTCTGGAGTGGGTCTCCAGAGGTCCCTTCAGGTGGTCTGGGTGGCGGCCCTGGGCTGGGGACTGGGTGCGGGCGGAGTGGGGAAGACCTGTGTCTTTCTTGTTGGCCACCGTGGGGCTGCAGTTCTTCATGAGCACGTTGTCCACCCCGGCACCCTGCTGACCAGGGCTGTCCAAGTCCACCAGGCCGACGAACTCCAGCTTCGTGGCAGGTGTGAGAGGGGCTGTGAAGTCAGGGCCGGCTCCACGAGCCCCCGCCCCCGCCCCAGGCTGCCCTGCTCACCCGGAAGGCCGTTGGCACTCCCCCAGCAGGACCGTGCCCAGCTCCCAGACACCGCCACTGCCGCCGCTCGGGGCCTCCCACGCCAGCTCCCGGGTGCCGCCCTGCACCACAAGCAGGGCCAGGAAGCCTGGCCAAGGGGTCAGTCACTGTGGGTGGGCTCACCCCGCCTCCACCCCCCTGCAGGGCGCACCAGGGAGCTCTGGGCCCAGGGCTGGGCAGGGAGCCTGAGGGGACGGTGGGACAGCAGTACCTTGGGCGTGACTCTGGAAGTAGTAAGCCAGGTGGAGTTCACAGTGGGGGCCTGAGGGCCCCAGTGGGGGTGTGAGGACCCGGGCCTCCGAGGTCAGCTGCCCCCAGGCCCTCTGCAGGGACAGGAAGTGCCCTGGGGAAGGGTAAGGCCACTTAGGGTGGACTCCTTCCAGGAACCCCCCCCCTCAGAGAACCTCCCTAGTGGAAGAGGCCAGGCAGGGGACCCCTCTGGGGGTACAGCTCACAGGAGGCAGGCCTCGCTGGCCTGGACGGGAGACCGGAGCCTCACCAGCAGCAGCCCCACCAGCATCTGCGCTGGGGACCCCGCTCTCCTGGGCTGGGTGACGACCCCACTGCAGCCGCCCCACGCTGACGTCCTCCCAGCCCCCTGCCGTGGGGCGCTCGAAGTCCGAGGTGCCTGTAACAGCAGGTGGCGCTGAGCGGTCCTGGGTCCTGCCCCCCACAACTGGGGGTTCTGGGGGCGGGGAGCACTCCGCCCCTCCAGCACCCCTCACCGCAGTCCAGCTCGTCCTCGCCCCCCTCACACTGCTGCTGGAAGTCACACAGCTGCTCCAGGGGGACGCACAGGCCACCGCAGGAGAGATGGCCCTGCTCACAGAAACTCTGGGCTGCCGGCCAGTCGGCTGGGCGCTGGGGACCCAGGCCCAGAGCCCTGCAGGTGGGGGGCGGGGCGCCCCTGCGTGGGCAGAACAGAACGGGGTCAGGGGTGAGGGGGCTGTGCTTGCCCGGGGAGGGAGGGGCTCAGCAGGCTCAGCCGGGGCCAGCTGGCAGCTGCGGACAGGATGAGATCGTCCAGGCCCACGATGCCCCCGGGCCCGTCTGCCCAGCCAGGGGGATCTGAGGGTGCAGGGGGCTCAGGGGCACCTGGCATCTGCCCCCGGGGTCTGCTCCCTCATGCCCCCTCCCCGCCGCCCACACCTGCCCCGTCACCACTCACAGCCCTTCGGGAGGGGCCACCTGCAAGCCACCCGGCTCGGGCCTCTCTCGGCCCACACACCAACAGCTCCCTGCGGACAGGGCCTGCGAGGCCCCAGCCTGTCCGCCCCCACCACCACCATCCTGGCAGCCTCACCCGGAAGGGGTGCTGCCAGCAGAAAGCAAGCCGGGTGGCCTCAGCAGGGGTCTCCCCACTTCCTGATATGCCTGAGAGGGCCCAGGTCCCAGAACCCTCAGGCCCGGGAGCCCAGGCTGCCGGTGTCCTGCTTAGGGTTTCAGAGTGGGGTCAGAAAGGCCCAGGGCGGCCGGGCCCGTGGCTGGGGCGCCCTGTGCAGGCCAAACAGAGTGTGTTTGGCCCCAGAGAGGCTGGCTGTCAGTCGGTGTGGAGGGATGTGGGTGTGCCTGGGACCAGCGGCCCCCCATGTGGGACACCCCCTGGCGGGGGGGAGGCGGAACTCTGCAGGCAGGGTGCCCCCGAGGGGATTTATCAGTGAGTGACCCAGACCCCCTGTCCCCATCCAGTCCAGGAACAGGGCTGTGCCTCCACGGCCCTCTCACCTCGGGCCTGGGCGAGCAGGAGCCTTGCCCTTCCCCAGCAGGCAACCCCCGAAGCAGATCACCGGGGGCCTGGTACCCAAGTCCCTAGCCAGCTCTGCTTCAGGAGCAGGACCAGGGCACGCAGGATCGGGCTGGGCAGAGGCATGGTCAGGCCACAGAAGCAAGGCTAGGGGCTGCGCGCGCCCTGGGCAGCCTGGTGGGGACTTCGGCCGCGCTGCCCTCACCTGCACACTGCTCTAGCTGGAGAGGGGCCCCGGCCCCACCCTGGCCGCGGAGGGTGAACATCCGGTTGTAAAAGTGCCCAGGGGAGGCGCCCAGGGCCCGGGTCAGCTCCCACCGGTGCGGCACGGCCAGCTCCGCCCTGCAAGCCTCGCTGGAGGCGGCTCCAGGCAGCACTGGCTGCGGCCGCTTCTCCCAGGGCTCTGTCCCCACCGTGGCTGTGAGGGCAGCCCGGCCCAGGCTGCCAGCAGGAGCCCGGCATGTGCAACCCGTGGAGCGGGGCTAGCAGCCAGGGACCTCGGCCACCTCCATCTCTGTCATTCCGTGGTTCCTGTTCACTTGCTCCCTCAACAACCACTTCTTCATGGGCAGCTGTCCTGAGCGGCATGGCTGGGTGCCCAGGGGCCCCGGTTCTCTCGGCACAGACCACAGACCCCCCATCCCCCCAACCCCTGTGCAGGGTCGACAGCCAGGCTCTGCTGGCCATTGACACTGTGACCTGGGAGCCTGGCTCCCCCGAGCCTGGTCCCTCAGCAGTAAATGTGGTGGCAGTGGCACTGGCATAGAGACCGCTGTGAGCTTCCTGAAGGCACACCCGTGTTCATAGTGAGCCATAGGGACAGCTGTGCCTCCCTGTGCCTGGTGACCCCCCACAGCCCCGCACTGGGATGAGGGGAGGGGCTTCTGGGAGAGGGGCTCCCGATTCATGTCGGAAGGAGGCTCTGCCTGATCTCCTGGGCTGCGGGACCTGGTCATAGAAACCAGGGGTCATAGGCCACTCTTGGTGTGCAACCTCAGCAGGCAGGGCACATGCGCACACTGGTATAAGCCACCCCAGGCACCAAGAAACAGCCGCTAACTCCTTGCGCAAGAGTGAGGTGGGTCTCCTCCCAGATGTCCTTGGATATAGCAGCCACGAGAGGCAATGAGGCCATAAACAGGGATAGCAGCTAGCGGTGGGGGGACCCCTATCAGACCCCAAAGGGCCGACTGTTCACTGTGACTCCCTGGGGCCCCCAGAGGTGGAGCTGGATGAGGGGCAGCCTGGAGGGGATCCACTGCCCCCAGGGCTGCCTCTGGCTCTCTGCTACCCACCTACTCTACTCAGGGGTCTGGAGGGATGACCCAGGAGCAGAGAAGCCAAGACACACAGCACCCAGGGACCAGCTGGGGTGACAATACTTTATTTAATTCCAGTGGGCAGGGCAAACCTGGGCCCCGGGCCAAGTTGGTATCTGTCCCCTGAGGCCTGTGCAGGGTGGCAGGGATCAGGGACAGGGAGGGTGTGGTCCCGCCCCTCTGGAGGGGGCTTCAAGGGCAGAGTCCTGAACGGGCAGCTGGAGTCAGCAGGCCTCAGGGGCCCTCAGTAGCCGTCATCAGTCCACGTGACCTCGTAGTCAGGGTACTTGGCCTTGATCTTCTCAGTGGAGACGGAGTGCTGGGCACGACCAAATCCCTGAAGAGAAATGGCGTCTCTCACAGCCGGTGTGCTGGCGCTGGGTGGCCAGCTGGCTGTGCCACTCCGGAGCCAGATCGGAGCAGGGGCCCAGGGCAGGGCCAAGTGCCAGCATCCACCAACCACCCCAGGTGGCCACCGAGGTGAACAGACCTCGGTAGTGGGGCCCTTTGGCCCAAGGTCCGAGCTATTCCAGGTGCTGAAAGAAAGCCCCTGTGTTTCCACTGGTAGCTTGGTCAAGGAAGAGGGAGGGGCCTCTGAGTTTTACCCCAATACCGAGGACTCAAAGGGCGGGGGGGCAGTGACAGCCCAATCAGGCTCTTGAGGCAGGGGCAGGACTCGGCCCGCTGTCGCTGAGGGGCAGGCAGTGGTCTCCCTCCCACCCTGCGCACGTGGGAAACGCGGAGGCTGCGGGCCGGGAGCGAGTTCTGCAGCTGAGACAGCAGCGAGAGCAGTCGGGCGGCTTGGAGGGCCGGCCGGGGCTGCGGCCTCACCATGGAGTAGCCGTACACGTGGATCTTCTTGTCCTGGCTCTGGTGGGAGATGCGCCCGCCTCCCAGGCACTCGCAGTCATAGCCCTTCTTCTGCATCTCGCCAGATACCTTGTCGTAGATGTCGGCTGGGACCGGGAAGAGAGCGCAGCACTCAGCTCTGGCTACCCTTGGCCAGGGGTCCGAAGCCCCAGCCCTGAACAGCTGATACCCCAGGAAAGGAGACCCTCCAAGCTGGGGAGGGGAAGAGAGGGTACGCCTGAGCGGGGGCGCGGGACTAGAAGAGAAGGGTCGGGCCTAGGTAGCCTCTGGGTCCCCAGCACCCCAGACCCCGCGCGCGAGCCCCTCCCACGACGCCCCTCAGCCCCGCCCACAGACGCAGCGGCCCCACCCCTAGTCCTCAGCTCCGCCCTCACCG